>JARHVA010004991.1:0-600000 GCA_037957365.1 Torreya grandis | reverse complement strand
AAAGATCTATGGATCATACTTTTCAAGGTCTTCTAGGTAATTCTATTATTATATACATGGATGATCTAACTATATTTTTTAAGAATAGGGAAGACCATATTGCACACCTAAAATAGGTATTTGAAATATGTATAAGGTATGGCATTTCTCTCAACCCAAATAAAAGTATTTTCTATGTTATTGAGGGAAACCTATTAGGACATGTTATCACTAAGGAGGGAATCCCTATAGACCCTGATAGAGTAAATGCAATATCTAATATAGAGCCCCCTAATTGTAGGAAGGAATTGAAGCCATTCTTTAGTAAAATAAAAATTTTAAGAAAGTTTATTTTTGGTTTTCTAGAAATATTGAAACCTTTGAATGACATGTTGAAGAAAGAGGCTAGGATCACTTAAAATGTAAAGACAAGGAAGGCTTTCAAAGACATCAAAGAGGAAATTAGATAATCCCATGTACTGATAAGTCTAGACTTTACTAAAGATTTTTATCTTTAATATTTTGCTTTGGATCATAAATAGTTGTAGTTACAACTGAGCAAATGGATGGATATGACTGTCTAATAACTTTTATGAGCACTAAACTTAAAAAATTTGAGTTAAACTACTCTTTGATTGACAAACAAGCATTTGCTTTGGTCAAGTTAGTAAAAAGGTTAAAATATTATATCCTTAGGAATAAGGTGCATGTCATTCTACTAGACCTTTCCACCAAGGTCATGCTAAGCCAAAATGAACTTGGAGAAAGGAGAGGTAAGTGGATGTATGTACTTCAAGAATATGAAATTGAGATTAAAACTATCAAATTGGTAAGATGTCAGGGTTTAATTCAATTGATTACCAATAATCACCCCAAAATAAGTGTTATGTAGGTAAAGAAACAAATTTTTATACCTAATGATTGGTATGATTCTATTTTCCACTTACTAATCAATGGTTATTGTCATGTAGGGTTAAGTAAATAATAAAGGAAATCTCTAAGGCTTTTTTGATCAAATATGGAGTATTATATAGGAAAAACATTGAAGGCATTTATTTGTGATGTGTCTCCAAGAGGCAAGTAGCTGAGATCATGAGCACCTTCCATGAAAAACTGGGAAGTGGACATCCATTTGGGAGGACTACAGCACACACCATATTAAGTATTAGTTACTATTGGCCTAAAATCTTCAAGGATGCTCAAAAACATGTGAAAGAGAGCCACTCATGTCAAGTCTTCAACACCAAATATCCTAAGGCATCCATGCCACTAAGACCATTAATGGTTGATAAACCCTTTGCCCAATGGGGATTAAATTTTGTGGGGTTCTTTAACCCTAATTCTTCTAATAGTCATAATTATGTTCTAACTACTACCGACTACTACACCAGATGGACTGAAGCAGTGGCAACAAAATAGTGTAAGATCAAAGAGGTGATCAAATTTTTAGAAGAAAACATATGCACTAGGTTTGGAACACCTATATCTTTGGTATATGATAATGGATCTAGTTTTATATCCATAGAGATGATAGAATGGGCATATGATAACAACATCATCTTCAAGTTCTCATCAAACCATTATCCTCAAGGTAATGGAGTATCTAAATCAACAACTAAGAACTTGATGAAGGATATAAATAAGTTTATAGCTGATAAACCTAGAATATAGCATAAGTTGCTTAAGTATGCCCTTTGGGTAGATAGAACTAGAATCAAACAAGCTCTCAAATAATCACCATTATTGCTAGTTTATGGTCAAAAACCCATCTTCCCCATCACCCTCAAGCTACCAACATACATATTCATGCAAGAGTATATGAAAGGAGACCAATAATTTACAAATTCAAGGTTTTTGGACATCATATAAATAGAGGATGTGAGAGAAGAGGCTTTCATCAATTTTACTAGACACCCAACCACAGTCAAGAGGTGGTTTGATAAACATTCAAAAATAAAGGTGTTCAAGCAAGGTGACTTAGTTCTAATTTGGGATAAATCATTTGAGCCTATTGGTAAACATGATAAGTTCACACTTTTGTGGATAAGTCCCTACCAGATAGTCAAGATACTTGAAGATAATACCTTCAAGCTAAAAGACTTATAGGGGGTAGAGTTCACACTGCCCACAAATGGGCAATACCTCAAGCACTACTTCTCTATTGCCCCACCTAGAGTCTTCATGGAATGACTATAAGACTAATTATAGTTAATTTAGGTAGGTTATATTAGTTTATTTCTATTTATTTCCTTCATGTCCCTTGCTTGTACATATGTTTGTATATATTCATTTGTTTACCTACTTTTTTTTTGGTGTGTTTGTTTTCTCTGCTCTATTACTTACTTGTAATAAGTCCTTTTGGACAACCCTTAGCTCAAATTTCACATAATTACTTAGGAAATCCATAGTTCATAAATGCAGGTATAAATCTTAAGTGTATGTTGACTATAGATTTGAAATATAAGATCGATATAATAGTTTAGAGAAACTAGTAAGTACTAACGGATAGGTTGGTTGTTTCATAAGGTTTTAAACCTTGTTTTGATCTAAGCTTGGTTTTAATAAGGATTGCACATATGAGATGAAAGTTTGAATTATTAGGACATAATCATGCTTGCACTTAACAAACATCCTTGCCTAGGATAAAGATTACAACCATAGGTGATTGTCTAAAGATCAAATATTTGACCAAATCCCTAAACCTAGCTAACTTGGTTCCCAATCTTTGCTAGAAATTGAAAATGATCTAAAAAATACAAAAATAAGAGCTTATTGTAAAATTAAAAGCTTTCCAAGCAAAGGTGATTTTGGGAATCCCCATTAGGGATATGGATGCTTGGTTGGCAATGGAGCAAGGCCTTGAGTGGATCCAAAGGCACCTCTATCAGGGATATGGATGTCTAGTTGGTAGCAAAGCAATTCCCAAGCCCTCCCTGAGTTAAGCATGGTTCTCTATAGACATCTAAATATTCTTTAAGTCAATGTTAATAGTTAAAGTCATGAAATCTAGAAGTTTTTCCCCAAATCCCATGAAAAACAATAAGTGGAATCAAAGCACACACATAGCATGTCTAGGTTTTGATGTTTGATCCTAATTATATAGGTGCAAGACTTGTTTTAACCATGAACTGATCTTGATAATGGTACTCATCAAGTGGAATAGGTAATCTAGTTATTTTTATAAACCAAAATCTCCAAATTCTAACATATTGCTATGTTTTCCCTAGAAGTTTCCATTTATTGAGGTCAACAACCCTCATTAATAAAAAATGAGGACCCTTGTGTCAAATTGTGCAAATTTATACCTTAAAATTAAAAATTTAATTAATTAAAGGGTTATTTAATATGTTTTCACATTATCTATATTTTAATATCATCCACACCTTGAATTGGTTGGCCTATTTATTCATGACTCTAGTTTAATCTTGCCTAATGTTGCTAACAGTGGATCTTCTTGTTTCAGGTCATAGGACTAACGGAGTCTAATTGGGACTAACAATATTTAGGTTTCATAATTTTATGATAATTTGGTCTTTTACTATCCTTTGGTCTGTTTAAAATAAAATTAAATCCATGTTTGAGCATCTTGAAACCTTCATTCAAAATACCCTAGCATAGTTTCCTTTAGACCAAATTCAAATTTGGTGGGAATAAATTATGCAAGAACACTTTAAATATGCCCTAGACTTGTTTAATTTTTATACTAAGTCTTAGTCATTTTTTTCAATATGACCAAACCTTAGTCTAAAAATTATATGATTGATCCCCTTTAAGTCTTGATCCCCCTTGTCCCCTTTTATCTTAGCTTGGTTTGAGTAACACATGGTCCCTTTGTTATAAACTTAGACTAAAATTTTAATCCTAAAGTCTTGTTCATGTTTATTAACATAATAAGACCTTAGTATTAATACTTTATCCTAAGTTCCATATATACCTAATTCTTAACTTAAATATTGTGTTCATTTGCAGGATCAATGACCCACATTTACTCAAGTGAAATTAATCAAACATTGTGATATGGGCTTGATAAGTCAAAGATTTTGATTTGTGGAACCAATCCCATTCAATTCCATAGATAGAGATCGATGTCTCACATTTGATAAAATGACAAAGATCCAACAATGCGAGATCAAAATTGGACATTAAAAGGGTCCCTTTTATTATCACATAGACTTAGCATAAGACTTTACCCTAAGGTTTGATTGTATTTATTAATATAATAAAACTTTAGGATAAAGCTTTATGTTATGTCTTTTATTATTCACATGTCCTTTTATGTTTCTAACTTAGCTTTAAAACCTTAAACTAAAGTTTTTTCATATTTATTAATATGAGTAAAAACATTAGTCTAAGGCTTTGATTTATATTTCCTAAGCTTATGTAATTAATTTTTATGATTGTAGGAACCAATCACATTCAACTTGGTGGATAATAATATATGCCTCGCATTCACATGAATGGAAGGATCGAACAGAGCGAGATCGATATTAAAAATTCAAGCCATGGACCCCAAGTTGAACATCAAGCAACTCATCAAAGATCGATGGTATGTAATTAAGCATATGAGTCTTGATCGATGACATGTAATAGGTCAAAACTTCAATAGTAACTTGATCAAGTGAAAATATGATAAGTGTCATGAGTTTGTCTAAGAAATATTGAGCAACTAATGGTGGTCTACCCATCAGATCAAGATATAATGGAGCAAGTTGATCCAGCCAAAGATGATCTAATGGTGCAAGACCAAAATTAACATTTCAATGAGGTTTAGAGTGAATGTGTGGCTACCATGTGGCAAAATCATGTTAACCTAGTAGAGATAATTGAATATGGAGTTTCCAAGTGGCACATGCATGAATCAGACTAAACCCAAAAGTGATAAGTTGTAAACTTAGCAAAATATTCCTAAGAAGGTACTTAAAATTGATGGTCATGCATACGTCAAATATTTTCTCACAAATGTTAAATGATGGGTATGTAGATGTAAAAATTAATATTAGAAAATATTCTTGAGGAGGTACCTAAAAATTGATGGTTTCACATATGTCAAGGACATTCCCATGAACGTCAAATGATGGGCACGTAGATGTCAATTTTAAGATAGACATTTAGCATGGATATTTCAACAAGTTTGAGACCAATGACATTCAATCTTGTGGATCAAGATCAGTGAACCATGTTAGTCCATGTAAGATAATCAAATGGTGTAAGATTAAAGTAGGATTTTCAAAAGGTAATAGTCAATTTTTTAAAATTATTGAGCAAAGTGCTATGAAAGTACCATGAAGATGACTTGGTGGTGCCACATAAGTAGAAAATGACAAATCAAAAGATATTACAAGATCAGAAAGGCAAAGGTATAAATGCAAGGATATGAATCAAATCTAAAGCACAAACTCACTTAAGTTCAAACAAGCTACCATCATTAAAGCTTTGAGAGGACTTGTATAAAAACCCTAGCTCATGTAAAAGCCCTAATTTAACCCTATATTAAGTACAATTAAACCAAAAAGAGTGAATTATCATCTAAGCCAGAGCAATTGAATCCAAAATTTAACTATAGACCATCAATGAGCAATTTAACAATGTTCATAGTCATGATGACATGAAGACAATCTAGGGAAGATATAGAGTTATATCTAACTTCAAATGTTGAGGGGAGAGTATTCAAAGATACATAATTTGATGCCACCACCCTAAATGTGAGATAAAATAACTAGTCCAAGCTATTTTGGATAGTTGAGGAGTAACCAGTCATAATGAAAGAGGAGGAGGAGATCGTATATGCAAAATAGAGATACTATGATGTGGTGGAAATCTAGATGATAGGATTCCATTTTGATATAGCAAAACTTGAGGTGCTACATTGCTTAGAAATTCTCGCTCCTATTTTTAGGGATTCTACAATTAATTATGGCATGATAGTTCATGAGTGTAGCTTTAGGAAAATTGCTTATATTTCTCCTATAGCTTTTGAAAACTATTATAAATTTCCCAAACCCCAAGTAGATGTACCCTCAATCAATTAGTGGTCCAAGAAGAATGACCTAAATTCCATCCTTATCCCATGGCTATATTTTTGTAATCAAGTGTTTTTTTATTTCAATGGCAACATGTCAATCAACCAATCTAGGCCCAAGATTAGGATGATCATGACTATGATGAATAGGTTGTGTGGGAATCCCACCACCTATATGGGGTCAAACTCTGGATCCCCTTTATTTATTTCATGGTTGAGAAATAACTCACCCCTCCTCTAGGTGAGATGATTAACACTTGTTTGAGTAGGCAGTTCTATGTAATTAACAAAAAAATTAGGAACTAATTTTACATGATGTCATACTAACTAGATGCCCTGATTGCCACCACCAAAATCCCCAAATTTAGGTAATGGTCACCCGATGGGACACAAATAGTCTCCCAATATTACTCCAAGTTACATATTTTCAAATATAGGGACCATATTCAATTCATTTTTTATTGTGTTTATCCAGCCTTAGTTGACACCATCACAGGGATCCCAATGATGAGGGTCAACCCTCTGATCAAGAAAAGTGTTGAATCCATAAGAGATATATGGCTATATTCATAGTGTACCATAATCAAGATTGAGGGAAACCAATGCACCCCACTGATGCTACCAATCCATGTGCCAGTCAAACTAGTTGAACAAGAGGTAGCATACCAAATATGTAATGGTATGGATAGTATTTTCAAGATTAAGAAGAAGGGGGTGTTCCACACCCTTCCCATAACCATTGGTAGGATTATGTTTCAACAATGGGATAATATTGAGGATGCCTCTAAACACAAGACCTATTTTAGATTATAACATGATGAACTAAGGAAGTGGGATCCCTAAGGGAGAGTTGTAGGGCACTTGAAAGTTGAACGAATCAATATGACCTATGAACACCAACTTGGACCTTATGATCTAATGTATACCAAAGCTTCTTCATTCACTGAGGTCTTGAAAATATTGAAGAAACATAACATCAAGTCAAAGGCTAGATTGCAGAGGCAATAGAAGCCAAGTGATGATATATGGTAGCTAAGGTCAAGATAGTATCACTTGTTAGGTGGTACACCTTAAAGACCTCTATAACCACAAAAAAGATCCAAAATTATGAGGCACCAAGGCCAAAATAAAAGATACATGGTGAATTTACTTCTTCCTTAGCCCAAGCACTGGAACTGGGGTTTCCAGTTGAGGAGATTCAGTTAATAGCCTTGGACCTAGGTAAAATAGTTGAGGATGCACTATAAATGTTATCTAGCACTTATCAGTCACATGAGGAAGAAGTCCAAGTAGAGAAAATTCAGACTAGATAACTAGAAGAAAAGAAAGATAAGGAAGTTTCATTGGATTTGGTCCATGTTACCACACCAACCCAAAAGAGAAAAGCTAAGCTAGCATTGGTTCTTGTAGGGAATAAGAGACTCAAGTTGATCTTCACTCACCCTTTGAGTGAGGTCAAACTTTTTAGTGATGAGAACCCAATCTAAGGTCCAACCATTCCTGAATGGTTTATATATGCAAAGTTACAAAAAGTTTCTATTTTTCATCATCAATGGGAAATAACCAAATCTATAAACATAATGGTGCATGATGAGCTCAAGCCATGGATTATGGCTTTGCAAAAGAAAGAAGAATAAAGGATTACTACTCCAGGAAAATTGAGTGAAGCTCAAATTGAAACCCCTACTCAAATGACACAATATTTAGTTAGTGTCAATTTTGACCCAACAACTGCCAGTCTATATAGGGTGACTAAGAAGAAATCTATGGTAGGTGGGGAAGAGTTCACTTTCTAAAAATTGGAACCATTCATTGGACTAACCCTTGTTAAAGGAAAAAGGCTAGTTTAAAACCCCATCTTTGAGGAGAATGTGCTTGAATTGGCCCAAGCTCAATCAACACAACTACAAGCTACCATCAAGGGCATGTAGCAACAAAGAGAGAATATACAAAGGCAAAAGGAAGATTTGGAAGGACAAGTTGTATTATCAATTTTGAATGCCATGATCAAGATTTTTTAGGTATATTTATATGATATGTTTGACTCCTTAAAATCAAAAAGGTCTATACAAAATGTATTGGGTCAATAGGATACATCATCCAAGGACTTAGTCACCCATTGGAAGAATTCAAGGGACAAAATGAAGGAATTGATCGACATATTGGTGGAAGACCAAATCCCCAATTTCAAAACCATCAGCCTAGCTCATTTGAAAATATTCATAGGACTACTTACAGACATGATCAGGAGCTTGAACACATGGTCTAAATTTTTGGAAAGACTCCTTAAGGATAACAAGGAGCTACGAGACAAGATGGAACATTTCCTTGGGACCATGATCCTTAAGCCAATTACACTTAGTTCCATGGGCCTCATCACAGATGAAGAGTTCAAAAAAAGAACCACCATAGTCATGCAAGAAGTGAGGATTAAAATCCAATCCAAATCTAGAATAGACAACATCAAGGTCATAGATATGATCCTAACAGTAGAGGAAAATATTGTTGAAGCTAGGGGCATTAAATAAGCCTTGGGAAGAAATGATAGTGACCTTGGAGACCTGGTTGATTAGGAGGAGGATCTCTTCATAAAACCTATTGTTAATTTGAATTTTATTGATGAACAATACTAGAGAGTAATGAAGATACTACAATATCAATAGGGTACTTCATCAGTATAAAGGCCTCAAAGTCAAGCAAGTTGACTTAGGATATTTTGTTCTACAAAAGCATTGTAATATTTGAAAATAGAATATTCTTTTATAAAGGCATGTACAACTTGTAAAGAACATTTCCTATAGGTTAGTCCATAGGGAAAAGTCTAGTGTATTCTATAACTTTGTAAAAGGATAGTTGTTTTTGACACCTGTACTTTTATAATTGGATATGACTAACTAGTATACTACCTTAGTATTCTATAAAAGGACTATTACAATTTGTAAAAAGAGGGAGGGAGTTTTTGAGCCAAAAGCTTGTGTAAACTTTTGAGCAATTAATGCAAGTGAGGAATTCTATAGAGATTGTCCATATTCATTTGTGTCATTTGGATCAATCAATGCAAGCGAGGAATTCTGCAAAGATTATCCATATTCATTTGTGTCATTTATTATTATGGTTTCTCTCTCTCACTTACTCATTAATATTTCCATATTTGAATGGTTCTTATGAATTCTCAGTGTGCATCCTTAATTTCAAAGTTGTTAACTTGTTGCAATGCTAGGTTGATTGAATGTTCTTAGGTTCATTTTGATTCCTTTACTCTTCTTCCATTTGGGCTAATGTTATTTTCTTGACAGGGTTAAATATTTAAAGTGAACTTAGTTATTATTTGAATTTTTCCCATTACTTAGGTGTTTTCCTCGTGTGTGATAAGATTTATGCTCATGCTACTTCATGTTACACATAGGTTAAGTTCATACTTGGATGATATTTGAACTTTGTCATGATGTTTGGGATGAAGATCAGCAACAACTCTTTTTGTCTTACTTTTCTTTGTGATCCTTTTTTAACCAACTCACTCTAGTTTAATCTTCATTATAAATACCCATATTAGATTAGTATTTAGGTTAGTTCTTGATCATAATTCACCATTATTAACATAGATTAATTCATATTTTGCATAGAATGACTTTGGCCATGGTGGCTCCAAACCACTAAACATTATAAATATTGTGAAATAATACACTTGCTTTGCCTCTATTCCATCAATAGATAATAGGATTATCACCACCTCTAACTCATGCACTAAATTCCTAGAATTCTAAAATGTGAAGTGTTTTTGAACACTCTGGGCACCTGTGATGCATATTCAGGTATCAACATCAAGATTGGTAGGAATAACTCAATGTGGTTCCTTAAAAGGTTAAAATATCCAAATAATAGTTCTTGAATCTTCATTAACCCTCTAAGAACTCACAGAGGCTCTCCAATGCATGAGTAAAGACAAAGCTCTAAGCCTCGATGACTTTCCATGTAAATTTTATAAAACCACATGAGATTTTGTTGGGTATAACTTGCTTTAAGTTTACAAATAAGCCCTACAAAACCATTCATTGGGAGATTTAATTAGTCAAGGTAATATTAAATTCATACCCAAAGTGGGAAATATAGAACTTCTTACTAACTGGTGATCTATTACCTTGTTGAATGTCTCATACAAAATATTTGCCAAAGTCATGGCTAATTGACTCAATTTTATTCTTCATGTCATTGTTTGACCTAAGCTTACCAGTTTCATTAAAGGGAGATATATTTTAGACAAACTTATTTTTATCGGGGAAGGCATGGAATGGGCCAAAGTTTCTTGTCAAAGAACCATTTTCTCAATCTCAACATTGAAAAATCCTATGACAAGATTGATTGTCCTTTTATTCTATCCATGCTAAATGCTCTAGGTTTTGGCCAATTATTCATTTTGAAAGTTTTAACTTGATTTTATATGCCTCATCTTAGCTCACCATTAATAGATTTAATTTTGATAGCATTGACATGAAACACTCCATTAGGCAAGGATGTCCTCTAGCTTTGACATTATGTGTTATTTCTTCAGAAGTTTTAGGATATCTTCTTACCTCAAAAGCTAAGCAGGGTCTGATTCATGGTATCTCTTTGCCTAACCACTCTTCCCAAATCATTAATGGGCACTTTTTAGTTGATACTTTCTTCACGCTTGAATAATAAGAGCAAACCTTCTAGGAAGCTATGAAATTTCATGATATCTTTTGTTTGGATTCAAGATCTAGTTTGTTGTGGAAAAAGATGAAATGCTTCAGAAAAAGTGTGTTTCCTATGCCCAAATGGCTTATCCATTATAATTGGAAATGGATTGCATGTAGAGAAGAGTTCAAATTTCTTGGCATCCCTTTTGCCTTTGACAGTTGGCTGATTGAGCTATGGAATTATGTCATCAAAATATTGGAGAAGAAGATTGAATACTAGATTACCAAACCATTATCCTTAGTAGGTAAGTTCCAAATTTGTGCCAAGATTCTATCGACCACCCATGTTTATTAATCCTCATATTGGGCTCGCTCTAAAGTATCTTATGATAGTTTAGACAAAATCCTCAGGGATTTTCTCTAATCTAATTCCAAACATGCCAAGGGATTATATCATATTACTTGGGATATTTGTTACCTCCCTTAAGATAAAGGATGCATGGGAATTTTGGCATTTATAGGTAGAGTACAACTTTAAGTGCTAAATGGGTAGTTCAAGCAGTAAAGATAATGAGGCTTGAAAAACCCTATTAAGGCATTGTATCTCTTCTGGTGTGTCGTATGGTAATCCCAATTGGAATAATATAGGTTTTCACTCCTCTCTCATCACTACAACTATTAAAATTGAATGCTCATTTTTTTCCAAAATCGTATGGAAAGCCTTTAAATTTGTCAAGCCTCACATGAAGTGGATTGGGGATGGTTTTCATACGAGTTTATATTTTAATGATCATATCATCTAGTCATCTTCTATTATGACAATAAATAGTGTTCTAATGGTTGAATTTTTAGGAACCAAAGCCCTCAAGCTATTTTATAAAGGTATTCTTACCATTCACAATATTGTTTCTACTAGGGTTTGGATTCATTGACCTAAATTGAAAGCTTGATTTCAATTAAATAATGTGAAATTACCTTAATTGCTTGAAATTCAAGATTTGTTTCATGATGTTATGCTTCATAAGTTTGGTTTGTATCTTCCCCATGTTTGGTGGAAAGATTAGTATTATAATTTTGACATCTATTTCAAGAATTATTATCTAGGCTTTATATATCAAGTCATGATCCCTTATCTCATAATATTTACAAAATCAATAGGTGTTAGGGACTTAAATCCTCTCCCATAAATTGGCTTGATAGACTTGATAGAATTTAGCACACCAAGATTGAACCTAAAGTCACCCACTTTCTATGGTGCCTTGTTTACCAAGGCCTCCCACTCAGGGAACAACTCTCTCACATGAGCATTGCACCACCCAAGTGTCCTTCATGCCACCATCTTGAGCATTCTAAACACTTATTTTGGTTTTTCCCACATGCCTAGTCTACTTTAAAATGGATCCATAGCTTACTCCATCCTTATCACCCTAATCCATTTTCTTGGTTGCTTGTTCTTCTAGGGGACTCAGCCAATTGGCCAACTTCTATTTCTTTTCTATCAAATTTTTTAGAGTCATCATTATTTTCAAATTATGAAAGGCCAAAATTAATTTTATTTTAAATAATTATGCTTGATCTTATGATTTTACACTTAACAATAAGGTCTATGTTATATATTTGGCTTGTATACAGATTTAATTCCAAATAGATAAGGTTGTAATGGAAGTCTGCAACTTTTGAGAGCTATTAGACCACTAGGGGAGCACCCATTATATTATCAATTGTGTGCCACTAGATGGGCCACCTCAGGGACCACCACTACTACCTTATAGAAGGTATAGAATCCATTCACACATCCATGGACAATTCTCCCCTCATTTTCATCTAGGAGGGTGGGGTTCATTATTGCCACATGGAAAATTTGGCATAGCTCCCTCTCATAGAGTCTCTCCTATGAGCATTGGTTTTTAGATGTATCATACTGATGGTTGGAATATTGATATAACCATGGATCCCCTAGATGGTTGGGTGGTCATAGATCCTCCTTTCATATATCCTTTTGCTTGGGTGACTCTTCCTCCCAAGGATGGTCCTCTATCTCTCGCTCAAGTGTCACTATTTTTTATTAATATCGATGTTTATTATTGAGTGACATGTTTAGTCCAGATTTTTTTCTCTTGATTATGTTTTGAGTCAAGTCTTTTCCTCTGGCATGGAGTGTGATCCATTAATACCAACCAACTACCTTACTACGTAACCTTCATGTATTATTATTTTTGTAATACATGATATCCTAAATTTTGGTTTCTTATATCTTCACACATGTTTAGTTTAATTATGAGGCACATGAAGTATAGAACATAAGCTATATAAACTATAAAATAATATAGAAACAAAAGTGTTTCTTATGGAGATAAAAGATTAATTTATTTTTGAATCATAAATAACATAAAATATTTATATTTATTTATACATAAAATAATCAATGGTGTTTTCTTTATTACATTTGGATTAAATTAGTATAGATATCTTAAATATATTTATTTTAAATATCTGAAGCGATATCAATCTGAAAGTTTTTATCTTGAATTTTTTACATATTATATTGTTATCTTCTTTGAGAAAAAAAGGGTTTCAAACTCCACTGTATGGTCAAAATATTATACTTTTTTTGTCGACTTCTCCAAACAATCAAATGGATGACAAGTTTAAGGTTGAAATTCCCTTATGATAGTCAAATTTAAAGTTGAATATAAAAGTGCATAAGTCACTCTATTACACTCCACCCCATCGTTGCCATTGTAGAATGCCTATTGGCATAATAAAATTGACTCTCAAAGTGGCATTGCAAGTGGGTTAATTTTTTTTTCACTTTTATATGATTTAATTTTAAAATTGGGATTTAAATTTGATGGTAAATACTACTCATCATAAACTTTTTACCAATCTTTGAAACTTTTCAACCGTATTTGTTAAAAAATATAAAAGTTTATGTGGATATCAAAAATAACCAATTTTACATATAAAATTGAAAAAAAATGTGATTGTGTTTAAATTGTATAAAATTTATGGTCACTCTTCATCTTATGGAAGTGGTATTAGATTTTTAAAAGCTACTATTTAGAAGGTAGTTTTTTAAAATATAATATAGTTATTTCTTGATCATTTTCAAGATTTAAATATTTAACCTAAGGTTCCTAAGATATAGCTTGCTTGTAAGAGTTTTTAGGTGCACCAAAATTGAATTTTACAAAAATGGCATCTCTTAGAGACACTATGCACTAAAATGATATTGACATAATTTATTAAATGCATCATAAGTATAATTTTTGTGTTTATATTTAACGTTTTAAGATTAAAAAAGTAATATTGGTTTAATCATATACATAATTAGAGATAATCAATCGTAAATGTATGTCAAATCATTACAATTGGATATACGAAGCTACATTAACCCCAATTATGCACCTATGTAATCAAGTATTCAGGAGGGTCACTTAGTTAAATTATCTCATAACATGTGCATGTATAGGGTATTAAAGAATAACTTGTGTTTTACTTTTTTACCACCCAATCCTCAAATTTTATTGCCTCTCTGAATACTTGAGTTTCATTAAATAACCCCTTAGCATTATCGTACTTCTAAAGTACTTGTTTTTTAATGACATATTTAATACCATTAGTTATTTCTAGGTATCATACGTGGGTGGAAAAATACCTATTGTATAAATATTTTAAAGTAAGGAAAAGATTGAAATTTATACTTAAGAATTAAATAAGTCATATGAATTCCACTCTAAATAAATCTGAGGATTACAACAATGAATAAATAAATTAAATTAAATTAATATTTTAGCATTTTGGTGACAATAAAATCATCATGATATATATGTACTACAAATTCAAGAAAAAATATACCAAATTACTTCATCGTAAATGGTTTCTTAATTCAACTAAGAACACTTATACTTTAGTACCATGCATTCATAACAAAACATTAACAAAGTAGCAATTATAGAATAATACTAAAAATATAGTTAAATATATATACTTATAGCATATTTAAATAATTTTAGAAGGGTTATCAATGTTAACTACTAACATTTCCCTAAAATGATCATATAAAAAACTAACCACAAATTAACATTAAATTAGCATAAATTTTCTTCTTCAATTTAATACAACTAGAAACAGTTATACATCAATAGCAAACACTCATAACCAAATAACAATTATATAACAAAGGTAAAATATATTAACTTACATGATAATTAAAACATAAATAAGTGATAAATAATATCATAAGAGTTGTCTCCAAGATCAATTTATAGGATGAAAACCATTTAAGACACCCTTTCATTACTAGTATTAACTAAATATCAAGCATGAACAATGAGATATCATGATAGGGAAACCTCTAGAATGTAGAATGTTATAAGCATTCAAATATTCATTATAATTTTGAACATGTATTTCTTTAGGTGTGGTCACTTTGGATAAGGTTCTTTTTGCACGTATTTTAAACCACCTATTATTGTGTTTATTTCATCGGTATGTTCTTGTATATGTTGTTGATATGTAGCAGTTATTTTTATAATGGCAAAGCATAATAGAGTGTCCAAATTTTTAGAATAAAGAGGTTACATATACTTATAATCTCTCCTCAAAATATATTGATTTTTGGTCATTTATATTAATCAAACATATGTTTTTTATCTTATATATAAAAAGATGTAGTGCATATATATTTTTCCAAACTTTTTATAACTCATTAACTATTTTTTAAGATTTATTTTTGAATTTATTTTTTTTTTAAATTTGGCCACCTCATGGGACATAGTTTATTTTCAATTCAGTATTAGTTAAATAAGTTATCACCATTATCATTCATATAATTATCCTTCAATTATTGACATTTTCATCATTTATATCATTTTCATTCGCGTGTATCAACAAAAAAGCATCAACCTCATTAGCAATTATCATTTTCTTTTTCAAATTAGTATGAATACTAGTCAAAGGAAGCTTTCCAAAATTAACCAATTTTGATTTCAGTCTACCATTTCACCTAATATTGGAATTAGATATAATTATCCTTGGTGGCATAAGATGAAAAATAAATTTGCATACAAATGAAAGTCTAAAATAATGCACAAGGATGCAAGGCTACTGATATAAAACAAGTTAGCACAACCTTATATAAATCAAATCTATACTATTAAGAGCCAACCCTATAAGGGAAGGAATCATACAAATAAAATTCATTTGATATAAACCCTAAGTAGAATCAGATCCAATATGTAATAGGATAAATATATCCCTAGGAGTACCATGCAAAACAATGCAGGTTCACTAAATCATTTTGATGAAATGCATACAACAATTAACATATAATGCACAAATCATCAAAAAGGAAAGGATGAGATAAAAATATATCAAATACATTAATACGTTAACAAAATAAATCTAAATATTTAAAATAACTAGAGAATTTTATATATATATATATATATATATATATATATAATAGACATATAGAGTTCTAAGATAAATACCTAGATTATGACTCACATGTGAAATGTTGGAGGTTGAAATGACTAAAAATTGATATGGATGTAGTATTGAAGAAACATTATAAATTTGGTGTAGAATATATCAGTCCAAAAAACCAAAATCAAAAGGCTTGGTTTCACCAATGGCCAAAATTATATGACTTGATTTCAAAAGTAAAGATAGGCATAGTTCAATTTTGGTCAAATAGTGACAGATCTTCTTAAAATTTGGGAAGTGCCTTTGTATGAGTATTATTATCAAAAACCACTCTAAAATTCTCAAATTGATGCACATAACTTCTGTAATTTCTTCTCCAATCTATAAACCTTCCTTGAATCCAAGAGACATTTCAAGAACATAAAAAATGTTATAGCTATGAGGGGCCTTCCTTAGTCAAACCCCTATTCTTAGAAAAATTAACAAACAACACCCATTTAGTACAATAATACATTTGGTGCAATATGAATATCTGACCTTATTCATAGATATGGGATGTAGAATTTACATGTTCTTCACTCTTGTTTAATTATTGTTACATGGAGTGTGTACACTTCAATGGATGGCAGATAATAATAAAATTACAATGCAATAAATCAAGTGAGCTTCCCTCTTATGAATATTTTTCCTAAATGCATTAACATAATTGTGTATAGAGAATTATTGATTTCAAAATAATATACTTATTGGCATGTAAGGTGACAATCAAAAAAATAGGATAGCTAACAAACAAGGCACAAAATACCAACAAAACTTGAAACAACTGTCAAAGGAGCCACAAGGCACAAGTGTCCAAAATCATATACTCCATTTTGGAACCAAGTTCGAAAAGTCAATCTTGACAAGCATACTTAAACCTCTAAAAATAGTTTTTTTGACATTCAAGGAGCATAAAGAATTGTATCAAGGTAAATAAATGGTTGGTCTACAAGTTTTTTTAAGTACTCTACATTGAATGGTGATATTATCATAGACACAAGGTGAAGTGAAATTAAAATTGTAATGACAGTACAAATCAAGGGAAGGTAAGTGAGGACCAAAACAAGTGGAAAAATTGCTAATAAGAGTCTAATATGAATCAACAGTGCATATATATGTAAGCATAGTAATATCATATCAAATAACTAGTCACATACCAAAATTAGGTGTTTACAACTTCCATAGTTCATCTTTCCCTTCATTTTTTAGAAATTTTCTCCTCCAAATCATATTTTCATTCTTTATGGGGTGGGTTGGGATCAGATGCTTGTACTTGTGGCATTTTTAGCACTTACATGGAATGTTTTTTTAGTCTATGGATTATTTTTATAACTCCTAATTATATTTCAAGATTATTTATTTTTGAAGTGCTTCATTTAGGTTTACACTCACATACAAGCATGTGTATGTAGAAAAGAACCTCTTTGAATCTGGTTAGCCAAAGAAAATAAAAACTAATGAAATTTCTTATATTTTCAAATATTCTATCTTCCTAATATATAGGAAGGAATTTGTATAGAATTTTTATCATTATTTTAATATTTACATTCTATATCCTCAAAAATTCAAGGGTTGGGGATCCCCCTTAGGATATGATTGGAAATAATGTCCCTTTTATTGACTAAACCATTATCTTTCCCAAGTTATATAAGCTTATATAGGCTAACATCATTTAATCAGTGATATTATTAATATTTAATTGTGGATCTTATAATTAAATATTTAGCTTTACATGTTGAAGGAACTTTAATCCAAATTTGCGTCAAGAGGAAAATTGTATAACCTAAATCAACTAGGACTTTTGGTTCATTCTTGGGAAACATTGACAACTACACTTTTATAGTTATATAACTTTTAATAATAAATGCATGTCCATCTTAACATAAATATAATATGTGCTTAAGGATGTGAAAAATATTTGAGCTGTCAATTTTTATATTCTTAAGCTTATATTGTGTTGAGATTATCACCTCAAATATTTTGCATACCTCTTAATATATAAAATCTAACTGATAATAATATTAATAACTTTTTTTGTTTTTATTTTTTAGAGTCTTTGAGTAATATTTCACACTATAATAGGTTAAGTGTGTAAAAATATTAATATAGGTTAACACAATTTTTATTTTATTTTCAAAATCATCCAAAATATATTAGTGAATAAAGAAAAGAAATAGAAAGTGATGATACAATCCACATAAAGCCACTACAATCATAAGATTTCATCTTATTGAATTGAAATGTTGCATCATCTTTTATTTAAGGTGAAATTACCCATTTATTGCTTTAGTTTTTTTTTTTTTTTTAATTCACAAATTTGATGGTGCAAGAATATTTTTAAGGGAATAATTAAATGAAAAACATAATTTGTGGCTAAGTTCATGCCCACTTCTTATCACATCTTATTAATATTCCCTTGGAAGATGTTGACAAACAATGTATATCAAATATAGGATATATTGCATCGATATAGCTGGTCTATTTGTTTTAATTGGACATTTTGATTTGGGTTAAAAACGAATATATTTTTGAACCTATTAGAACTTGATTAGAACTTGACTGGGAAGGAGGGGGGTTAGTTGTCTTTATATAAGGGTATTTAGACCAATTTACCCTTGTAAAAGGCTTAGTTTTCACCTAATTATTTATGAATCCTATAAATAATATTATAAATTTATCATCTCAATTTTTGAGTGTACCATCACTAATAACCTTGCTATGAAGACAATGGGGCAAATGGCTTCTCTATTCAAAATAACTATTTCATGTATAAACTCTTTGAAGGGGTCTTGTCAACTAAGCGATAAAGTTTCTTAAACAAAAAGGGTTAAAGGATTATTCCTCATATCGTAGATGATCTAAAATATGGATATATTTTACTACACATGTCATCTAGTTCATTTTCATTATACTAAATTATGTAATTCAAGTATGTCAAACACTATGTAAGACACTTATTCAAGTGTGTTCATATCAATGTCAAGATGGTCTGAGCATTTTTGTATTGATGAAGTCATTAGCTTGCAGCTTTTAAAATTAAGGGTTTTGTCAAAGGTGATGAAACAATCAATATTTTTAAAGAGCAATTACATAAACACCTCGACAATTTCTTAACCACCTTGGTGATTTTATAACCAGCAATCTGCATAAAGTGGTTATTTTACCACCAACCTAACTATGAGAAAGGGAATGGTCACAAATATTTCCACTTCTTGATAATGGTTCACTTGGATTCTTTGGTTGGATCCAAGTTGGAAGGGAATAAATACAACCTTTGTGGAAGGCATAGAACATTAGAAAAGTCTGTGAGAAGTCTTGAAGTTGGATTCACATTGTATTTTGTAATTTTAGGTCTTTATTCACATTATCTCATTGTTAAATAGTAATTTTTTATTGTTATAGTTGTGTTGGATCACTATGGAGTGTCTAAAAAGTGCAAAACAGTCTTGTGTGCAAGTTTTGGATAGTATAGTATTGAAAACTTTGTCCATGAATGTCATGTTTGGAAGTAACTTGTATAATTGTTAAATTACGTAATGAAATGGGAGTGAAACTTCCTCACCCACTGAATTTTTTTCCACACTAAGTTTCTCAAGGTCATATCTTTTGTTCATCTTATGCTTTATCTTAGTTTACACTCCCTTCTTTCATTTAGTTTGTCATACATTTCATTTCCAACACTTGTTTATCCTTGTTTTAGTATTATAATTAATCTAGGATGGTCATCTATCAATAATTTATTGAGCTATGAGTATATGATCCATATTATTGAAGCTTAGTGTGGAATGTGTAAGTGCAAAAAGGTAGGAGATAAAAAGGGGCCTACTTGTGGATATGATTTTTTTTTAAATAGATAAATCTCAACTTATGTAGCTTATTTAAGATGGTTACACTCAAAATTTGAAGACAGTATAGAACATGAATTATAGCATTTTGAGTCTAATTTCTAAAACACTAGTTTTTTTAAAAAAAATTGTTAAGTATAAATAGGTCCAACATTTAGAATTTGAAGAGGAACTCTTGTTATTTTTAGAAAAATAGAGTAGATAGTTGGTTGTGCGGTCCCTCATTTTTTAGCATCATTTAGTATTGTTTGAAACCTTTTGGTGAAAAAATAGATAAGATCATCTATTTTATTACCTTTAATGTTTTTTTAAAAAATGATTTTTTATCAATTTTATAATGAAATAGATCTTGAAAACTGATAAAATAATAGATACCTTGTTGTGTCCCCCCCAATGCCTCAAAAAATGAAAAATAGTTTTTTTATGTGTATAGAATTAGGCCTAGTTTGTGGCCATATATTTTTTTTACATTTGGATCAACTAAAAAAAATACATTAACGTGTTTAGGCATGTATATTTACGGTATATAGTGACCTAAAAAACCATAGGTAGAAATCAACATAGATAGAAACCTTACAATAATCCAAAAAATTTAAAAAAAAATGTATATTTGGAAAGACAAGAATGTGCTCGATGTCATAGTAATAATTTTATGAAATGCTTTGTTGAAATTCATAGTGTTTTTTTGATGATGGAAGTTGGATTTTCTTTTTTTTTTTCAAAAAACTTAGATTCGATGTGTTTGTAGGTCTAAGACTTAGGCTTGGGAATCTAAGTCATTTCTAAACTAAAAGGTATGATTTTTAAAATTACACTTAGCATAGTGCATACACACTATTACACATACACATTATAACATGTACACATTACTTTGACATAGTGTAAAAAAGAAAATAGATCTATGTATATGTTTTTATGTTTATGTATCTATCTATTCACATTTATAATTTTTTATTTTTTATTTTAAATTCAACTGTGTCAATATATAAACTATTAGACAAAGGACATAATGGATACAGTAATGTAATTTGTGTGAGTTTGAGCCTACAAACATAACTTTGACTATATAAAATATGATTTAGGGTTTAACTAGGCCTAGTTTCATTATGAAATTAATGAAAGAGTCAAGTGTTTCAATGGTGGAGGTAATTAAGGCCAATTTGAACCCTTTGAACGTAACTGCAACTATAGGATGTGATTTAGGGCTAAATTGGCTTAGATTTCTTGACATATTGAGAGAATGAGTGAATTGATTCAATTAGTGATGCAACTTGAGTGACATTGAGCCTTGTTAACCTAATTTTGATTATAAATGATGTAATTTAGGGCTCTTAACCCCAATGTCATATAAATAAACCAAATAGTCCATTGGTTCAATCTAAAGCCAATTGGGGATAATTTGAGCACCTTCAACCTAACTGTGACTATAAAATGTGACTTGGGGATTAATCATCTCTAATTTCATCAGAGAATGAAGCAAATAATAATTTGGTTCAATTTCAATTGCAAGTTTGACATGTATAGAATGTGGTTTGGGGCTCAGTAAACTCTAATATCATCATATAATAAATTAAATAGTCGATTGGTTTAATTGTGGAGGAAATTAAGGTCAATATGAGCCCCTTGAACCTAAATATGACTATAAAATATGATTTTTGGCTCAATTGGATTTTATTTCGTCATATATTGAACCAATTAGTTAAATAGCTCAATCAATGACATGATTTTAGAAAGAATGGGCTACATGAACCTAGTTTCAATTGTATACAATGTGATTTGGAGTTAAACTGGCCCTAATATCATCATATAATGAGCCAAATAGTTGATTCATTTAATCAAGTAAATTGAGGCCAATTTGAGCCCTTTCAGCCTAACTACAAGAACAGGACATGATTTGGGGCTTAGCTCTAATTTTGTCATGAATTGATCTAATTAGTTAATAGGTGCAATTAGAGACATGATTTAGGCCAAATTGAGCCTTGTAAACTTGATTTATGGATCAATCAATTATATAAGATACAACATATGGCTTAATCAACTCTAATTTTATCACAAATGCAAACATGATGGTAATTTGGCCCAATCTAAATCTGTTGAACCTAACTATAAGTATAGGATGTGATTTGGGGCTAAATTAGCTTATATTTCCTAAAATATTGAGCCAATTAGTCAATTATTATAATTAATGATGCAATTTGGATGAAATTAAACCCTTTCAACCTAAATTTGACTATATAAGATATAATTTGGGGGTCAATTGACCCCAATATCATAACAAAATAAATTAAATAGTCCACCAATGTAATCACAAAGGAAATTGGGGCCAATTTGAGCCCCTTCAACCAAACTACAAGAATGGGACACAATCTGGGGTTGAATTGGCTTTGATTTCATCATTAATTGATCTTATTAGTCAATTGGTGCAATTAGAGATGTGATTTGGGGAAAATTGAGCCCTGTGAACCTATATTATGGCTCAATTAATTATATAAGATGTAACATATGGTTTAATTTACCCTAATTTTATCATAAATGTAGACACAAAGGTAATTAGGGCCAATCTGAACCTAACTACAAGTATAAGATATGATTTGGGGATAAATTAACTCATATTTCCTATCATATTGATCTAATTTGTTAATTATCATAATCAATGATGTCATTTGGATGAAATTAAACCACATGAACCTAATTTTGACTATATAAGATGTAATTTGGGGGTCAATCGACCCCAATATCATAATAAAATAAAATAAATATTCCACCAATGCAATCATGAAGGAAATTAGAGCTAATTTGAACCCCTTCACCCTAACTACAATATCAGGGCATGATTTGGGGTTAAATTAGCTTTGATTCCATCATGAATTAATATGATTAGTCAATTGGTGTAATTAGAGACATGATTTGGGCTAAATTGAGCCCCATTAACCTAAATTATGGCTCAATTGATTGTATAGGATACAACATATGGTTTAATTAACCTTAATTTTATCATAAATGAAAACTTGAAGGTAATTAGGGTTAATTTGAACCCCTTAAACCTAACTACGAGTATAAGATGTGATTTGGGGCTAAATTAACTCATATTTCCTATCATATTAATCCAATTAATTAAATGTTACAATCAATCATGTAATTTAGATCAAATTAAACCTCATGAACCTAATTTGACCACATAAGATGTAATTATGGGGTTAATCAACCCCAATATCAGAAAAAATAAACTAACTAGTCTACTAACTCAATCATGAATGAAATTAAGACCAATTTGATCCCTTCCAACCTAATTGTAAGAGTGAGACATGATTTGAGGCTAAATGAGCATTGATTCCTTCGTGAATTGATCCAATTAGTCAATTAGTGAAATTAGAGATGTAATGTGGGCCAAATTGAGCCCTATAAACCTAATTTATGGCTCAATCAATTATATAGGATGCAAAAAATGGCTCAATTGACCTGAATTTTATTAAAAATGTAAATACAAAGGTAATTAGGGATAATATGAACCCAATGAACCTAATTGTGAGTATATGATGTGATTTGAATCTAAATTATCTCATATTTCCTAATATATTGATAAAATTAATCAATTTCTATAATTAGTGATGCAATTTGGATGAAATTGAACCTCCTGAACCTAATATTACCTATAAAAGATGTAATTTAGGGGTCAAACAACCCCAATGTCACAACACCCTAAACCAAATAGACCACCAATTCAATCACAAAGGAAAATTAGGCCATTTTGAGCCCCTTCAACCTAATTACGACTATAAAATGTGATTTGGGGCTCAATAAACACCAATTTTATAATAAATGTAATCACAGAGGTAATTGGGGATAATCTAAACCCCTTGAACCTAACTCTGAGTATAGGATATTATTTGGGACTAATTTAACCATGTGTAAAACTAATTTTAGTTTTATAGGATGTGATTTGAACATCAATCAACCCTAATTGCATCACATAATATTCTAATAACAATGTTATATCATATATAACTATATAGATATAAGGCATATGAATTATAATATGTATGCATTATAGTGCATACACATTACTTGAAAAATAGACAAAACTCTATCTCCAACATTTATGTTTAACCTCTTTCAATAATTATGTCCCAGTTTACATTCTCTGCATCATTATACATAGTCAAAGATAAAAGGTATCAAGTTATTTTTTGGGACCTCACCAACAAAAGCTATCAAATTTTTCTAGTCATGGGTGATGAATTTCATTAAAATAAGAGAAAAAAATTAAAGCATAAAATGTTGGATGAATTATAAGTGTTGAGAAAAAAACAAAGGTTGTGAATGTAAACATTTCACTCAAGATAAGGTATAAATATTATCCCTAATGAACCAAATATCATAGATAATGATGAATTGAATAATGATGATGAATGCTTACCTAAAGGTCCAAATTATGTTATAATTTTGCATTTAAAATATAAAGATTTTAATTTTTTGGATGATGACTTTATACATGATTATATACTCCCCAACAATTAAGAAAATTACATAAAAACACAGAATGATGAAAGTAAGAATGAATAAAATCCCATGGAAACAATAAATAATGAAAATAACAATGAATAAATTAGTATTGAATATAATGATATGGAATCACCATCTCAACAAATTCCACCATTAGTAATACCTCTAAGTATTTTTCATAGAAAAGGCAACTACTTAATTAAATTTGATGAAAACATTTTGAAACCAATGCATAATAAAATGTCTAACCACCATTCAAGAAGAATAACTAAAATAATTTGGAATAATTTCTTTGAAAATTTATAATTTGATAATAAATAATTTTAATTATTTGTTTTTTTGGGTGAATATTTTGTCACCAGCTAACTGATGAGCAAAATAGGTCATTTCAACCACAGCATAGGGAGATTGATCAGCCAGATGTGCAGGTTTACCACATCAAAAGGGGACAAATCTCTCCTCTCATCAAGGGGAGGTTCCCTATAAATATGAGGAGTTATATACTATATATATATATATATATATATATATATATATATTAAGGAAATAACACTCAGGGGTAGGACAACACCATCCATCTCTCTTCTTTTAGAGATGATGTTCACAAACAAAGGATAAATCTAGGTGAAAACACTGAAGGCACTTCTCTTCTTTCAGAAGTGGTCTTGCAATAGATGGCAGGAGTTCTTTATAATAGGTAACAAGTAACTGATAACAGGGTGCAGTAATGAGTAAAAAAAGGTGTAGCACAAAGTCTTCACCTCAACTACCCAAGAGTGAAATACAAAGGACAATGAGGGCACAAAGTCATCTCAAGGCCCTTTACACAGAAAGAAACTAAAAACACACACACACTAAAGACAATTGTGGTAGCACAAAGTCTCTCCACAATTGGCTTCAGGACACCTCCCTAATTACTTCCATTAGTTTTGATTATTTCATTAAAATGGACAAGAATGCATTCAGGAAATAGACATAAGAACAATCTCCTAAATGACACAAGCTATTACAGCACAAAGTCTGAAAGTAACCTGCTTTCTTATTCAAATAAAGAAATATGATCAACAATTTGAGCTCAAAGTCTTAGTAATTGCCTTTTAATTTTGGTAGATTTTTGCTTTTATAACCCCAAAAAAGATCTCTTATGCATAAAATAGGAGTTTACAATATATAGTAGCCAAGAAAGGCTTAGCGCTTTGTTTCATGGAATGGCCCATGTTGCATTCAATGCCTTGAATGCATTTTTATTTTAGTCAAAGAGGGTCATGCTAGAACAAGGTGTCTACCTTAATTTTGGCATGTTGATTCATCTCAAATGTCTTCTCCTAGGCTTGGGTTACTGGTCTGTCTCCTAAAATGTACACAACTATCCCCTCATTGTTATTCCAAGGGAGAAAAATAGGGTGCACCTTTAATGTTTGCAAGCTCAAATATCTACTTGGTGGACTCTTCCACCAACTAAAAATAACTCCTACGTAGATATTTTTGGTCTTTCCTTCTTTCCTATTGCAATTTTAGCTCTCAGGCTATCTTCTCCCATTTATGTTGGTCTTTTCAACTCCTTGTTCAGCTGGTCACTGAGTTTATTTTCAGGTTTTACACTGCATTTTAAAATCACTAAATATTTCATTACCCTAAATTTGATGTCTATGGGGACGTCATTGGTTCACTATTTCAACATTCTAGGTGGTCTTCTTAGCTCCTTGGTTCCATCACTTCTTTGGTTCATTAGACTCTTTGGTTCATTCGCTTCTTTCCTTTGCTTGGATCTTCTATTGAACCATTGAACCCATTGAATCCTTGAACCATTTTGGTTCAAGGTTCAACGGTTCATCCTCTTTCTTAGAAGCCTTAATTTTCTCTAAGTCTTTTGAAGCTTTGAAATTCCTTCATCTTTATCAAGCCTACAGAGTCCGTAGAAACCAGTCTGTAGAACCAACCTGCAGAGTCCATAGAAACCAGTCCATAGAACCAACCTATAGAGTCCGTAGAGACTAGTTCATAGAACCAATCTGTAGAGTTCATAGAAACTATTCTGTAAAACCTAGCCTATAGAGTCCATAAAAACTAACCCATAGAATCCAGCCTGCAGAGTTCATAGAAACGAGCCTACAGAGTCTGTAGAAACTAACTCGTACAACCCAACGTGCAGAGTCTGTAGAAATGATTACATAGAAATGAGTCTGTAGAGTCCATAGAAACCATCCTTCATCTTAATGTCTTTGGAACCTCTTGAATGGAAGGTGTCCCTTCGGGCCTTGAGAAAGTCCATTTCCTAGTGGCTAAGAGCCCCCTCATAAGGGTACCTGCCCTTCGGGGTCCTTCAGGGTCCTTCAGGGGGTCTTTGAGTGGTCTTCTTCTTCAATTCCTTCAGAAAAAATGTTTGAAGGAAATCTTCCCTTGCCTTAGCAGCTTTTTATCAGGCTTTTGATCATTCCTTCAGACAAAATGTCTGAAAGAATTCCTTCAAACATTTTGTCCGAAGGATTTCCCTTGTAAAATTTGGCCACAAAAATCCTTCTGAAAGATATCTCTTTGTCCACTTTTGTTCACTACCCTCTACAAGGGCACTTGGCCTTTGGTTCACTACCTTCCACAAGGGCACTTGCCCTTTGGGCTTTGGGGCACTCCTTTGAACCATTCAATTGAACTAACCGATTGAACCAACTTTGGTTCAATGGTTTAATCTTGTGTTCTGCTCATTCAATTGACCACTTGAACCAACTGCTTTAAACCAATCTCATTGAACCTTTAAACCTTTGAACCTTTTTTGGTTCAAGGTTCAATAGTTCAATAGTTCAATCTTCCTTTTTTTCACTAAGTCTTTTGAAGCTGTTAAACTTGCTGAAGAGGTTGAACTTGAACTTTTGCCAAAGTGCTTAACTCTTCAATCTTGCCGATGTCATTGAACCTTTAAACCTGTTGAACCTTTCAACCTTTGGAAGTGGGGTTTAATGGTTCAATCCTTTGTTTGAAGCCTGCCGATGGACCTTTTGGTTAAACCTTGCTGTTGAACCTGTCTTGAAATTGCCTAAGTGTTGGGAACTTGTTTCTTTGAGAGAGCTCACCTATTGAAGTCATTAAACCTATTGAACCTGTTAGTCCCTTAACTAAAAAAGCTTTAATAATGAAGAATTTGAATGCTCAGAACAATTTTTTGAGAAGGGAAGAGAGGATTTTGGCCTGTAAGACCAAAATAGTTCATATGTTGTCCCAAAAAATGAGTGACAAATTTTGGGAACAATAGCTGGCTCCAGTTGGGGAACTTCCTTCAATTTGAAATTTTGAAACAGCTGAGGGGAGTAGAAACCAGAATCTCTAGTGCCTTTAAGTATTCCATTGGGCTACGGAGTCATGCTAACCAAAAAAGAAAGGTGCCAAAAATGAAAATGAAAAGCATAAAATAGAACTAAATACTATACAAATATACATATGTACAGATGATCTTATCTGATACTTCAAGAATTAAAGTGCTTCAAATGCTGCCCATTATGAGGTAGAGAAAAGGGCATGTTGTCTTGATACTTCAATAGAAAACTATTTTCACCATTGAGCTAATGGATAGTAAATAGGCCTCTCCATAGGGAATCAAATTTTCCATGCATTCCCTTTGGTTCTCTTCTCTTGTCCTATAACAGAACTTGATCACCAACTGGAACTCACAGTTTTTGCCTTCTAATTAAAGAGCTTCTTCACCATATTTTGATGTACAACAATTTGGTCTACCACCATAGTTTGTTGCTCATCCAACTTAGTTAAGCACATGATTCTCTTATCAATATAGCTTTCATAAGTCTGATATTTGACCGCCTTTGCCAATTTCAATGCTGGAAATTTTAGGGTGATCGGTATCTCTGCATTGAGACCATACAAAATTTGAAATGGTGACATACCTATCACCCTTTTGGGTGTAACTTTTTCTACCCATAAATCATCAACCAATGCTTTATGCCAAATTCATTGGTTGTCATCCACCAGCTTCCTAATGATGTTCACCAAGTTCTTGTTGCTTGATTCAGCTTGGCCATTCCCTTGTGGGAAATAATCAGAAGAGTGGGAGAGGGTAATCCCATAGTAAAAATAGAACTGAGTGATCTCATGAGAATTGAAATAGGTTACATTATCTGTCATAATCTTTGTTAGGACCCCAAACCTAGAAATGATGTTTTTCTTGAGGAAATTGCATACCACTTCTGAAGTAGCATGCTTAGTTAGAATTGCTTCCACCCATTTGGTGAGGTAATCTGTGGCTGTGAGGACATAATCATGTCCAAAACTTGAAGATGGGCTTACAGTGCTAATGAAATCTATTCCCCACTATTGAAATGGCTCTTTTATTACTACTGGCTTGAGAGGTAGAGCAGCTAATTAGGTTTTCCAACAAACTATTGACATAGTTCACATCTTCATACCCATTTGTATGTATCTTGAAATAGAGTAGGCCAGTAATACCTAGCTCACAAAATCTTATGGGTAGTCACAGGTGCAAAAAAATGTCCTCCATAGGACAGATTATGGAAGGACTTCAAATTTTGGTTCTGTTGTTCTTTATCCATGCAACGAAGGAATATTCTATCAAGGCTCCTCTTATACAGCCCATTGTCCCATAGGACAAAATTGGCAGCTTTCAATTTAACAATCCTCCTTTCTTTATGGGGTAGGTAAGCAGGACACTCACCATAGGTAAGGAAATGAGAAATATTTGAATACCATTCATTCATGGTAGAGATAAAGAAGATTGTTGGCGTGTCTTCAATCCCTGCTTCTTTGTGCCCTAGCTCTTTTGGTCTATTATCAGCAATCAATTGGTAGAGACCCCTTCTCCACACAAGCTTCATTGGTTTGATGACTAGATCAAACTCCTAGATTTTGGCAATCCAATTGCCCCTTTTGGTCCCAAACTCTTGCTAAGTTAGTATGGATTTGACTGTAGTATCTGGAACCAAGGTAGTAACATGTGAATTGAGGATGTAAAAATGGAAGTGCTTTACTGCCTTTACCATTGCATAAGCATGTTTTTCCATGTTTGAATACTTTAGCTCATGAGCTTTGAGAGGATAGCTCATGAAGGATATGGGAGATTCCACACCTTCTTCATTATGTTGAACCAAAATTGCTGAAAGTGTGTGCTCAGAAGCATAACTATACACTGTGAAATCATTAGTATAATCTAGATAGACTAGAATTGGGGCATGGGTAATAGTTGTCTTGATGTCCCAGAATGCCAATTTTCCTTATTTGGTCTAGCTAAAGGTGGCCTTTTCTTTCATCATGTTTACAATATGGTGAGTCTTCTCTACAAATTTGGGGATGAACCTTCGTAAAAAATTTACCTTTCCAAAGAAAGAGTGAACTGCAGTCTTGCTTGTGGGTAGGGTAAGCTCTTGGATAGATTTGACTCTATTTGAGTTAATATTTATGCCTTCTTGAGATATAATGTGTCTGAGAAGTTTCCCTTTTGTTACCCCAAAAATAGACTTCTTGGGATTTAGAGAAATGCCATTCTGGTGACATCATTCTAGCATTTGTTGTAAATGGTGCACATGATCAAGGTGATGCTTGGAAAAGATGGTCAAGTCATCAAGGTATACCACAATGAACTTACCCATTTCATCTTTGAAAGCAAGCTCCATTGCTCTCTGGAAAATGGCATCAGCATTTATCAGGCCAAATGGCATTCTTTGATATGCAAAGGTTCCCTAAGGTGTGGTGAAGATAGTCTTATGTTGGTCTGCTTCACCAACTTCAACTTGATTGTATCTTGAGAATCCAACTAACATTGATAACATCTCTAAACTGATCACTATTTCAAGAACTTGGTCCATGATGGGCAAAGGATAGTTATCCTTTAAGGATGACTGAATCAAGTTTCTAAAATCCATGCAGAGGCAAATTTTGCCATTCTTCTTCCTCACATGGACTATGTTTACAATCCATGTGGAATGATGGATTGGAAAGATTATCCTAATGTTTAGCATTTTTTATATTTTAGATAGAATAGTACCTAATATCTTCAAATTATATTTCTTGGATTTTTGTTTGTAAGGCACCGAATCACTTTTGAGAGGAATTTCATGGCAAACTTCTTCAGGCCTAAGTGACTTTAAATCATCATAGGAGTACACTAGGACATCCATGTACTGGTGAAGTAGAGCAGTGAACTTGAACTTCTCTTCCTAAGTGTAGCACTTCCCAATGTTCACCATCTTGGGACTTTCCTTGGTACTCAAATTTATCTGATCAAACTCTTGAGAGGAGCTTCAATCCATCTATTGTCGTTTGATGAACCTGTCGTGCTTGTCAAACAAATTCTCAAGGGAAACTAATCCTTGAGGAATTTTATTCCCTTTTAGCTATAGGAATTCCTCACCTATGTCTAAACTTGGTTTAAAGGCTGGTTCAAGCTTCTGAGGCTCACTGCCTTCGAAGTGAAGCTATTCAAAGCTATCTTTTTGTTCCAAGAAGGCAATGATTTGGTTATCGCCATTGAATACCTGTCAATGATTGGCATTGTTAGGCACACTTGGTTAAAAAACTAGTTCAATAGTGTACTTGTCTCCCTTAAAATCTAAGTGAGGAACCAAAAGAGTTGCTGAAATAGCCAAAGTATCAACTTGATCATTGAATTCCCTGGGCACTACAGAGATACTAAAAGCATCAAAGCTCTCAATTTGATCCCAAACCAGATTGTAATAGTGGCATAATCTCTCACTCTTTATTTGATATAGGTTCTTCACCTGACAAACCACCAGCTCAACATTTCCTTTGGCATGAAGGAGTTTGATGCCCCTGTCTTGAGTGGCCTTCAATCCAAGCGGTAGAGATTTGTACTCAGCAGTGTTATTGGTGTTGCTAAAATACAACTTGTATGAAGAAGGAAAAATATCTCCTTGAGGAGATATCAACACAATTCCAGCTCCTAAATTGGTAGAGGAATAGCTACCATCAAATTCTTGTATCCATACATCATCAGAAGCTGACCTTACCTTAGATTTTTCTTCATTTGGAGGGGAGGATTCTAATACACTTGCACTATGCTCTATCCTATCTTCGGCTATTTTATCTGAACTAAATTTTAGATTGTCACCTTTAGGAGCTTCATTAGATGCCTCATGAACTTCCTCTATGGATAAGAAATAATCACCCATACTTGAATACTCAAACAGAATTTGAGCTTCAAGCGTTGATGTTTGAGTGACCATATATTTTACTTCCTTCTCAGCGAGTAATCTCTGCATGATGTCTTTGATTGGGATCCTTTCTTCAGGTAGGTCCATGCTTAACTCACCACCAACATCATTGTATAAATTTCACCTAAGAAGAATGTCGTATGAGGCTGGGATGTCGGCCACCAAAACTGTCATCTTGTTTCTCTTATCTAAGAATGCTACAAATATAAATTGGGTGTCCTTGATTTGTTCCAGCAGTGGCACTTGTTTATTCTCCATGGAAAAACATCTCCTAAATGTCTTGGTCAGTGTGAGACCAAGGGATTCTACCACTTTGGTAGGCATGACATTGTCAGATGCACCTAAGTCTATGATGCAATTATTTAGTTGGTGTCCATTTATTAGCAAGGAAACATAAAATGGTTCTATCCTCCTGGAAGCAGCAGGAGGAGCAATGACAAGGTTATTCTAGGTAGATGTGGGAGTCACATTTGGAATAGTTGGTCCTATAGGGGTGGATTTATTCTTTACACATTAAACCAACTTATCCAACTGCTCAGGGTTGGATTACAAGAATTCAAATTTAGACATTTGAATTTTGGTTTTCTTGATGTGGTCGACTATGTCAAATGTCTGAAATGAATTATGAATAGGGGAAGAGAGTTCATCCTTCTAGTTTTTAGGAGGGGGAGGACTGATCTATGAAATTGAATTTGAAGGTGTAGAAATGTTTGGGGTACTTACTTTTTTAGTAATCACTAGGTATTTTGGATGAAATGGCAGAGAAGTTCCTCATTTGGCAATTGAAATTATAGGTTAAGGTCACTCCTTTATTTTTTCTTTATCAACTTATTGGGCTGACTAGTTCTTGGACCAGGTGAACATAGCATATGATCCCTCAACTACTTTACCTTCATTTCTGGGTTCATCCTAGTAATTTAGGAAACTAATGTTGGAGTCGTCAGCTAATTCTTCTTCTCTCTCTATGAAGAGATTAGCGTCATCTTCTTGGTTCAACTCAAGCTAGAAGGAGAAATCTAATTCTACTTCAAGATATCTAACTACTAAATTGGTTGGAGGTGCTTCAATGGCCAATTTCCCCTAAGGGGGAGGAAGATGATTTGGTTGCCCTTGATTCCTAGCAGTATTACCTTAGTATGTCTGATTTGGGAATGTCCTCCTTGGTATATCTCTGTATGAAGGAGTAGATGACATCCCTTGCTCCATTTGCTTTTTGAGAGCCAACAACTCATTTGCCAACTTTTGCACCATTGGATCAATGGTGCCTGTAGATGGATATTCACAAGATGAAGAAGATTTACCTCTGTTAGGATCTCTCCTTATCTTTCCTACCAAGATAAGGTCATCTTCCACCTCAATGGCCAAATCTTGAGCAGCAACAAGGTCTATGTGGTCAGCATCTCTTAGTAGAAAACTCACTTTAGATAGCTGTGAGTTGATGAAGAAACATTTAAGTTTCTCAGGTGTTAGATGAGCAATTATAGAAATCCTATTCCTCAGCTTATCAAATTTGGCAATGAAGTCCCTCATAGGTTCATGAGGCTCTTTCTTCATTTGTGTGAGTTGGGTCAGTAGGGCATGCATGTCTTTTACAGGCTTGAACCTTGCTTTGAACTTAGCTTTGAGGGTGTTCCAGTTAGTCACAGTTTGGGCCTGTAGATGATAAAATTAGTCTGTAGTAGCACCTTACAATGTTTCCACAAACAACCTGACTACTACGTCCTCATATTCCATGCCTATCACACCACAAGCTATGCTGAAAGCTATAATGTGTTCATCAGGATGAACTCTCCCATCACCAAAGAATTTGGAGAAATTCTTTCTTGAACTATGTGGTAGCTCATGTAGAGGTGGATTCAAATTGAGTGGATCGAAAGAGTTACCCCAAGGGCCTTGAACTACCATGATTTGATTATGGAAAGTAGGGATAACAAATCTAGGTGGAGTATGTATAGGCAAAGCTCTGCTAATAGTAGAAAAATAAGCTCTACCTTGTATTATTGACTTGATATTGGTACAAGGAACACTCCTGGTTCATTGAACTTGAAGTTGTGGATAGAACAAATCAAATTTGCCCTATTGCACCAACTCAAAAATAGGGTCAACAACACCTTGGGCTCTCTGGCTTCTAGTATAGCATGGAATTGCCAGGTTGTAGAATAAAAATAGAAAATAATTGGCTTTGATTCAGCTTGAAGCTTGAGGCTTCAAACTACATGCTCTTCCGCAACAAATTCACCAAAAAATTGTTGGCGTGAAGTTGGTAGTGTTCTTTCCTACTTCACGTTGTTCCCCAACAATATGAAATGCTTCAATTTGAATAGACTGGAAAAGGACTAGAAATTCTCGTCGATCCCCAGTGGAGTCACCAAAAAACTATTGGGTGAATATTTTGTCACCAACTAATTGATGAGTAAAATAGGTCATTTTAACCATAGCACAGGGAGATTGGTTGGCCAAATGTGTAGGTTTACCACATCAAAAGGAGATAAATCTCTCCTCTCATCAAGGGGAGGTTCCTTATAAATATGATGAGCTATATACTATATATATATGCAAAAAATAACACTCAGGGGTAGGACAACACCATCCATCTCTCTTCTTTCAAAGATGATGTTCTTAAACAAAGGAGAAATCTAGGTGAAAATAATGAAGGCACTTCTCTTCTTTCAGAAGTGGTCTTGTAGCAGACGATAAGAGTTCTTTTTGATAGGTAACAAGTAACTGATAACAAGGTGTAGTAATCAGTATAAAAAGGTGTAGCATAAAGTCTTCACCTCAACTGCCCAAGAGTGAAATATGAAGGACAATGAGGGCACAAAGTCATCTCAAGGCCCTTTACACAAAAAGAAACTAAAAACACAAACACTAAAGACAATTGTGGCAACACAAAGTCTCTCCACAGTTGGCTCCAAGACACCTCCTTGATTACTTCCACTAGTTCTACTTATTTCATTATAATGAACAAGAACGCATTCAAGAAACAGACATAAGAACAATCTCCTAAATGACACAAGCTATTACAACACAAAGCCTGAAATTAACTTGATTTCTCATTCAAATAAAGAAATATGATCAATAATCTGAGCTCAAAGTCTCAGTAATCGCCTTTCAATTTTGGTAGAGTTTTACTTCTATAACCCTAAAAAAGATCTCCTATGCATAAAATAGGAGTTTATAACATATAGTAGCCAAGAAAGGCTTGGCATTTTGTTTCATGGAACAGCCCATGATGCATTTAATGCCTTGAATGCATTTCCAATTTAGTCAAAGAGGGCCATGCTAGAATAGGGCGTCTACCTTAACTGTGGCATGTCGATTCATCTCAAATGTCTTCTCTTAGGCTTAAGTCATCTGGTCTGTCTCTTGAAATATACACAGCTATCCCCTCACTGTTATTCCAAGGGAGAAAAATAGGCCATGCCTTTAATGTTTGCAAGCTCAAATATCTAGTTGGTGGACTGTTCCACCTACTAGAAATAACTCCTATGTAGATATTTCTAGTCTTTCCTTCTTTCCTGCTGCAATATGAGCTCTCAGGCTATCTTCTCCCCTTTCTACTGGTCTTTTTGGCTTCTTGTTCAGTTGGTCACTGATTTTATTTTTTGGTTCTGCCTCACATTTGAAAATCAATAGATATTTCATTACCCTAAATTTGACGTATGTGGGGACATCATTGGTTCACTATTTCAATAGTTCAGGTGGTCTTCCTAGCTCCTTGGTTCCACACTTCTTTGGTTCATTGGATTCTTTGGTTCATTCGCTTCTTTCCTTTGCTCAGAGCTTCTGTTGAACCATTGTACATGTTGAACTTTTGAACCATTTTGGTTCAAGTTTTAATGGTTCATCCTCTTTCTTAGAAGCCTTTATTTTCTCTAAGTCTTTTGAAGCTTTGAAATTCCTTCATCTTTATCAAGCCTACAGAGTCCGTAGAAACCAGTCCATAGAACCAACTTGCAGAGTCCATAAAAACTAGTCCATAGAACTAACCTACAGAGTCCATAGAAACTAGTCCGTATAACCAACCTGTAGAGTCCATACCGTAGAACCTAGCCTATAGAATCCATAAAAATGAACCTACATAGTGCATAGAAACTAACCCATATAACCCAGCCTACAGAGTCCATAGAAATGAGTCTGTAGAGTTCGTAGAAACCATCATTCAGCTTAATGTCTTTGGAACCTCTTGAAGGGAAGGTCTCCCTTCGGGCCTTGAGAAGGTCTATTTCTTGGTCACTAAGAGCCCCCCTACAAGGGTACCTGCCCTTCGGGGTCCTTCAGGCAGTCTTCAGGCGGTCTTCTTCTTCAATTCCTTTAGACAAAATGTTTGAAGGAATTCCTTCAAACATTTTGTCTGAAGGAAATCTTCCCTTGCCTTAGTCGCTTTTTGTTGGGCTTTTGATCATTCCTTCAAATAAAATGTCTGAAGGAATTCCTTCAGACATTTTGTTTGAAGGATTTCCCTTGTAAAACTTGGCCACAAAAAATCTTTCCAAAAGATATCTCTTTATCTACTTTTATTCACTACCCTCCGCAAGGGCACTTGGCCTTTGGTTCACTACCTTCCATAAGGGCACTTGCCCTTTGGGCTTTGGGGCACTCCTTTGAACTGTTCGATTAAACCGACCGATTGAACCAACTTTGGTTCAACAGTTCAACGGTTCAATCTTGTGTTTCACTCATTCAATTGACACTTGAACCAACCACTTTGAACCAATCTCATTGAACCTTTAAACTTTTTTGGTTCAAGGTTCAATGGCTCAACCTTCCTTCTTTTCGCTAAGTCTTTTGAAGCTGTTGAACTTTTGCCAAAGCACTTAACTCTTCAAGCTTGCCAATGTCATTGAACCTTTGAACCCATTAAACCTTTGAACCTTTGGAAGTGGGGTTCAATGGTTCAATCCTTTGTTTGAAGCGTGCCGATGGACCTTTTGGTTGAACCTCGGCATTGAACCTGTCTTGAAATTGCCTAAGTGTTGGGAACTTGTTTCTTTGAGAGAGCTCACATGTTGAAGTCATTGAACCTGTTGAACCTGCTAGTCCCTTAACTGAAAAAGCTTGAATAATGAAGAATTTGAATGCTCAGAATAATTTTTTGAGAAGGGAAGAAAGGATTTTGGCCTGTAGGACCAAAATAGTTCATATGTTGTCCCAAAAAATGAGAGATAGATTTTGGGAACAACATGTTTTATTGATAAAATTGATTAAAATGAGACCTATAATATACACCCTAGGACTAATAATGTTAGTATGGATGGAAAAAACAAGGAAATTATTGAAAATCTACATGATGCATATCATACTATAGGTGTGAATAGATGCAACAAAGATCATAATGTTGCCCAACACATAATTACAACTTGTGTAGTAAGTGGTCAAATAGGGAGAAAATGCTCGATTTTAAAAATTATATAAGCATTGAACATAAATAGAAAAACATTAATGAAAGTAATTGGGATACATAAAATACTTAATCATGACAAAATAAATGAACTCTAGGCTTTCTCTGTTAGACTTCCATGAAAGGACAAGGCTATAGTCCATGTTCTCAAATATTTACTTGTACAATTTTGGAAAGATAATACAAGAGATGTAGTGAAAATAAAATTTGGTTCTCGTAATCATGAATCACATTTAAAACATTTATTGGATATGACCTAAACACAATTGTACTCTAATTTTTTAAAAAGGCATCCACATATTTCTCTTAGTCAAAGATATTTTGATATGGCCAAACCCTTCTATTTAAAAATAAATCACATGCGCACCACTTGTTGTTTTAGGCAACATGTTGAATTTTTAATGCACTATGATTTTATTTGTCATATACATTGTACTTTGCATAGTGATGACATTTTTTAGGAGTGCAGCATGAAAGTTTCATCAAAATTAGTAAGAAAATTTACTCAAACCATTTTTTTGAAAGACTAGATGGACAATTTTTTAATAACAAAGCATGTTTAGATGGAACTTATAGCATTTGTGGTAGATTGCTAAAATTAAACAATTGTATCCATGAGGATAGTATAAGTGCAATTAGATAATAATTAAATGGTTTGATCAAATACAAATCTATGGCATATCTATGAAAATATGGCAAAGAATTTAAAATGTGTGAGCTTGTTACAAAACAAATACCTATTTTAAAATTTATGGTCAAATTCAAGGTGGAAATTGTTTATGAGTATGAAGACACACATAGAGATAAATGGTTAGATGAGAAATTCAAGTTAAGCAAGGGAATATTCCCACTTGGTTTTATTGTTTTAGTATTCAACTTTGTTAATAATTACACATTCAAACCACAAATGGAAATCCAATCACAATATTATAACTCACTATAGGTTTCCATATTTTTGCATATAACATTCATGCATGCACCTAATAGTATAGATCAATATCAAAAAATATTAATGGATTACCATTTCTATGTCAATGATGATCAATCACATTGTACAATGTTGTTTTGAGATGTTTTGTGGAAACTTGAAGAAGAGGAACATTAATTTAAATAAACCTTATATTTGGTCAAATAATTTCACGTCATAATTTAAGAATGCATGAATGTTTTACTAGTTGAGAAAGGTGCACATTACCACTGGTATAAAACATATTTGGATTTTCACTAAGGTTGGCCATGGAAAAGGGGACCATGATTCTACTAGAGCATGTGTAAAAAGTGTCATTTCAAGAGACGAGTTAAAGTTTGAAGATGGAATTATTTTGACTGATGTAAAAACCATTGTTGAATGGTGTAATGAGAAGATGGGCCATGGTGCTCAATAAAAAATTAGTGTTCCTAGATATTTTTGGTTGGTGGAGGAATAAAAATTGGAGAAGTATGAGGATTTTATGACCATAATGGGATCAAGTGAGCTCCACTCATTTTGTAGCTCAAATTCAAGTCCTTGGACTCTTCATATGATACACTTGGCATATCTATGTTCTACATGCATGGAATTTATTTAGAATTAATAGAGCTATAGACCTCTAATTCTAATTGACACAAATCAGGTTCTACTAGCATTATAACTTACAAATAGGAGCTCATCACATGACTTTGACTATGTATCTAATCTAGTGTAACCAAGTAGAAGATTAATCATTGTGTACTAAATTTTCATTATCTATCTTGATATCTTTATTAAAAATTTGTTTTTTTGTGATACAGGGTATGTTTTTGTAGTTGTTGTGGATGAGGACAATGAAGAGGGAATAAATTACTACTTATGCCAGTGTGTAGAGGAAAAAAATAAATTGACTTCCCCAGTGACAAATGGGGAAAACATTGACTCCCACTAGGTCTATGGTAGTTGTAAACTATAATAGCCCAACACATGGACTAATTAATATATGGTTTGAACCAAAATAATCCCACCTCATGACCCAAGAAAATTGAATGATCAAATATAATGAATTAAAGGGTCATCAATGCTTCACAAGAATTACTAACAACCAATAGATCCAACTATATCTTCAAGAGTTCAAACCATAATAATCTAAGAAGAATAACATTATAATGTTAAAAACAACATTTTTTAACTCCCCATAATTATAAGCCTAAGATATAAATTATAAACCATAATAATACAACAAGTGGACTAATTAGGATGTAGACTAAAAAAAATTGGCTTATCTTATGATCTAATAAAACCACCACAACCTCAAAATAATCATAGTAGTGATTCTGATTCTAAATCCAACCAAGCTAATGAAGAGGTAATCAAAGTAACTCATGGGTGAATCACATAGAAATGAACAACATAAAGTGTTAGACTCCTATAAATTAGAATAGCATAAATGAACTAGGTACATGTAAGCCAACCTCAACCTCTTAAATGCAAGAAACAAAACATACAACTAAGGAAGTGCCCATCAAAATGCTTTAACCTCCTAAGAGCAAGAATCAAATTGCACTAGAATCATATATCAAAATAAAATCATGCACATCCATAGTCAAGATTGGAGTGTGGATAGGAACACATCATCTCCCCTCAAACCATAATCATTGGCTTAGTAAACATGAATAATAAGTGTAGGATCATATGAGCCTATAAAATGCCTCATCATACCCATATCAAGTGGGTCCCACAATAAAAGACTAAAATAAAGTGTATGATCACAAAGTGTTGATTGTATTTTTCCATCATTATAAATTGGTCATCTTATATACATCAAATAGCATCCAAAACCAATCCCTCATACGGCATCTCCAAGTGTCATCTACTCTAAACAATCCAAACCATCCATAAAACATCTAAGGATGGTATCTCCAAATGTCATCTGCATAGGCCAAATAATAGTAAACTAGTGTAGCAAGGGTATCCACATTAGAATAGTGACAACATCATATCAAATATTTGGACCATCCACAATACAATTAAGGATGGTATATATTCATTATCTCCATAAATAAATCAAAGGATCACTCCTCAAATATTTTAGCCCAAAGATCATCAAATAATGTAAAGATAAAAAGTGTTGGTACATTATATCAAAGCATCATATATTTATACAAACTAACCAAAGCATGAAATCTCATCAACAAATATAATAAATATGACAATCTTATCCACAAGTAGCCAATGATAGTACCCTATTCCAACTAAGGGTCACAAAAAAAATCATCAAATGGTGTAGCCCAAACATGAGAGGAACTTCACACTAATATATGACTCTATCTAAACCATAGTTCATATACTTTTACTCAAAGAGCATGGACTCTGATATTGAACTATGTACCATGGACCATAGACTCTAACTCTGAGTATCTATTTCCTCTATCCTACATGTGAAGATCGTGGACTCTGATACTGAATTTGGATTGTAAGATAGTAGTGATTGAAGAATTACAGGTTTCAAACATTATATTATTTTATCCCATATATTTTTAATTGCAACACATATTAAAGGATTGTAAGTTAGTTTTAATAACTACATGAAGGAAATATTAAATATGAACATATTTAAATATGGCCATACAACCATAAAATTTAGTTTTGAAATAATAATGTGGGCTAAATTTTATGCAAAATTATGATCACCATAAAATGTGAATATATATATATATATATATATATATATATATATATATATCCATAAATTCATACAAAATAAAAACATAATAGAATTTAGGGTGAATGTCATAAAGGCATATAATGCCAAAAAAGTGTACATTACCATATAGGCATACAAAACAATACATCGTCTAAGACATATCCTACTCATAAAAAGCTTCCCTCTTTTCCTTCCTCAAATAAAACTCTCCCTTAGATGCCTTACTCTTAGATGGATATCCCTCAAATGCCTTGGATTCCTCTAAGATCAACCTATGAGTCATTTTATGCTCATATCTTACTTGTAGCTGAACCTATTCATATACATATATTATTAGAAACTTTACCTACTAGACATCCAACAAAGTTAAAAAATTAATTTTAAAATGATACAAAAATTATTTAAACATGCACTTACCACATTCTCATGGTCACAATCAAGTTGCCTATAATTCTCAAACAGGGTTAGTGATAGCTTGAGATATAGGAATAGGAGTGTGAAAGGGAAAAAAAATGAGTAGGTTCCCTATTGATCATCTAAATGGGACTATCAGATGTCATCAGATAACCTTACATATAAAATACTTTCATGTAAGTTATATTTTCCAAAGTATAGAGTGAAATTATTAAAATAAATATATATTTAAAATTTAAAATTACAATTTGACATACCATGGTGAGTGGTTGTGTAGATGAAATTTTAGCAACAATGCCCATGTCTGTTTCTTTACCTATAGATGGAGGATTCTCCACTATGGTCATCAACTAAATAAATAATATATGATTGTTATTTGATCATATATATATATAAATAAATACATGCACATGAAGTATAATATTAATGAAAAATTACCTTTGTATATGTATACATCGGCTAGGTAACATTAAAAAATGTAGTAGTAAACAGACCATAAATTGGCTATGAAGATGATGGTATCAACTTCTCCTAAAACATAAAAAATTACATATACATTATTGAATTTATATGTAGATTAATTTTTACCTTTTAAATATAAATATATCTATAATTTAACATGTCAAATATATAAGATACCTGCATATGTGTATTCAATTTTTGTACACCAAATGTATGTGTTAAATACTCATTAGTCAAAATGATAGAATTTGGGCCCTCAGAAGCACCATCATTATCATCTAAAATTCCAGTGTATATAGAACCATAGGATCTACAAGGGTGTAGTCAAACATGCACACTAGGTGCAATATCCCCATGTCCACCCTCTCTAGCATTAGTCTCAAAAAGATTAATCATATGTAGAATGAGGGTATTAGTAAGTTCATGAAGTGCATGTAAAGTGTTAACCTTGACAACCTCATTCATTTTAGAGGGGATCTCAAGTTGAATTGGATATTGGATAGGGACTTTTACAAGCCAATTAGGCACATGACATACACCTGGTCTATCTTATACATAGCCTTTTTCTCATCCCTCAAAATATAAGTAGTCAAAATAATTAGGAATCTTATTGAGGGTAAAATCATAATAGAATTTCCTCAAAAAATACAATGGAACCTCATGGTTGTTACAAGGTAGGTAATCAAAGACTATCCACCATCAGTCCCAAAAAAAAATTCATATAAAATTATGTTGGCATCAATGGATTGGGAACCATTTTGTTGATAATGGAAAAGGTGCATTAGTTGATGAATCAATGAATAATGCACAAATTTGGTGTTTTGCTATTTTTTTATCCTTTACATTATGTGCTAATAATGTTTTAGCATAGCAAGCCATACATATCTCTTTATAATATTCTCATCTATTAATTTGACCTATTATCATTCAACGTGGCCTACAAATGACTCTAAGATATCAGCATAATATGCATGATGGGGGTTGGTTGAAATAGGATCCCCCATTCTCCTAATTGTCTCCTCAATTTGGATTTTATTTTCAACTATATGTGCATCCACATAATCATGACTACTTGGGGGCTATTATGGAATTATAGTAGGGTTATGATGGCTAAGAGGGTTAGGAGGATGGTTAGGAGGGTCTTATCTTGCACTTGAATGGGTTATTAAAAAAAAATGGTTTAAAAAAAAAAAAATCAAATCAAAAATAATTGCTAAAATTTCAAGTTAATAAGTATTAATTTTGCTTGTTTAGCTCCCCTCTATGGTGGCATTGTTGATTTGTCAACCTACCTAACAACTGTGGTGTGTTTTCTCCTCCTAGCATCAAAACATGAACTCAGTTCCATGCTTAAGGTTAGAGAAGAAATAATTGAGGGAAAAGTGACTTATCATTTAAACGTGGGTTTTATTTTTATGTTTAGCCAATATAACTTTATGTGTTAAGTTTATAAAACATGTACACATTAAGGATCAGTATTTATAAATCCTTTTTTTACATAATGCATACATATTGCTATTATAACGTGTAGACATTATTGTTATAATGTGTACACTTTATTGATATAATGTGTTAACATGAAAAGTGACTTATCCTTTAAACATGGGTTTTCTTTTTATGTCTATCCAATATAAAACTATACATTATGTTGAAAAAACACATATACATTAAGGATCGGTATTTACAAATCCTTTTTTAGCATAACATGTACACATTATTGTTATAATGTTTACACATTATTTTTATAATGTGTATGGATTATTGTTATAATGTGTATAAATTATTGTTATAATGTGTACCATTATTGTTGTAACATGTACACATTATTGCTATAACATGTACACCTTATTGCTATAATGTGTGTACATTATGTAAAATTTCCATGAAATTATCCCCCAACTTTGTGTACTTACCCTTAAATACACCTAGTTTATAGATCATATTGAAATCATAGCCAATTTTAGTATCATTTTTAGTAATTTTATGTGTTTGTGACTACATTTAAGTATATGCCCATCACTAGACTAAGTAGTGATAATAGTCAAGGTATTTATTTCCATTTGAAAAAGATAATTCCACAAGGAAATGAAAGAAAGAGATCATAAGTATGGTTCATTCTGATGAATATGATGTCCATGCAGTAGAAGGATTGGCTAACATATCTCTTTCTATGAACAAGCTTGACCAATTAGATTCCATCATGGGGTTCTCATGGAGGATATTGGTGTTTCTATAGAGGCACTAAAAGTAAATAAGGATGATGTTCCTAAACATGAGAAGGTGGAAGAACAACCTTGTGCAAGCCAAGCTCTATTATGAATGGTAAAGGCATTCCAACCCAAGAATCTAAAGTGTTATAAATAAAACATCACACAAGGAATCTAAAAATATGATATGTAAAAATTAGGAAAATCATATATTATTCAAAATGAAGCATGCTAATATAATAGGAAATATCTTGCATAAATAGGCAAGGCAAAACACCAAACTAGCCTAATTGGCCAATGTGGGATAAATCCTCACATAGAAAAAACTCATTAAAAGAAAAAATAGATAGCTAATACACTATAAAATTTTATAAATGCATGAAATACATACTCTAACACCCCTCTCAAGCGAAGCTAGGGGCTTAAAAAATTCAAAAATAAAATAGTGGCATATCCACAGTATGAGTCCTGACAACTAGCCCTGATAAGGTACTCATGTACAATATGTATCCATGAAATGAAGAGGGAAGATTTACTCATGAACTACCCCCAAGGACAAATTTTTAAACCCCAAACATGTCATGCAACTCAAGGAAATGAGATGATGCAAAAGGCTTCATGAAGATATTTACAACCTGCTACTAAGTCAAAATGTACTCCAAGCTAAGAACATCATCTTAAATGTGTTGACAAATGAAGTGCATATGTACCTCAATATGTTTGATCCACTGATACTTAACAAGGTTACAAGATATATGACTTTAACTCTAGTTGTCACACCAAAGTATAGTTGTCACACCAAAGTATAGTGGGTGAATCCTATGTAAATCCAAACTCTATCAATAACAGATGAAGCCAAAGATCCTATTGACTCATTGTAATTATTGACCTGTACTCGGCCTCTATAGATAAAAGTGTAATAGCTTACTTCATCTTGCATAACCAATCAATAGGTGAAGAACCAAGATAAAATATGTAGATATAAGTGGAATCTCTATCATTAAGAGAAACTACCCAATCAGAATCATTGTATCCAATCAACTAAGTAGAACCCCTAGTGTAGTGTAATCCAAAATGAGTAGTGCCTCATAGATATCATATAATCCTTTTGGCATCATACCAATGACTATCATAAGGGTCATGTACAAACCTAGATATAATCCCAACTGCAAATGAAATGTTGGGGTGACTATGGATCATATACATAAGACTCCTAACCATTTGCCTATATAATATAGGATTACAAAGTCAAGTAGTATGAGTGGTAGTGAAATTCACTCTAGACTGAAAAGGAGAAGGACTTGAATTGAAGTTATCCATGCCAAAATGTTGAATAAAATCAAGTGTATACTTCTACTGATTCAAATAAATCCTTGTATCTGACTGTGAAATTTGTAAACCAAGGAAGAAATGCATAAGGCCAAGATCTATCATGTTGAACTATGTTAAATGTGCCTACTAAATAGTTTAAATTTGAGATGAAGATATACATGTGAGAACTACATCGTCAACATACAAGACTAGAATAACAATGTCAACCCTAATATGTTGAATATACATTGTAGGATCAGAGTGGTAGTGAAAAAAGCTAATGGAGAGAAGAAATTAATCCATCTTCTCATATCAAGATCGAGGGGCCTATTTAAGATTGTAAAGAGACCTCTTAAATTGAAAAACAAGTAAAGAATCATGAACAAATCCATCAAGTGCTCCATATAGATTTTCTCATGCAAGTCTCCATGTAATAAAGCACTCTTATTGTCCATCTACTATATTGGCCAACCCTGTAAATAATAAGAGAAAGCACAAGGTGAACATAATCCATCTTAAAAATGGATGTAAAAGTATCATAGTACTCAATACATCTAACCTATAAGAATATTTTTGCAACAAGACATGCCTTATACTTATCAATGGACCCATCAGTTGCATCCTTTGTGTGGTAAATCCACTTGCACCTAACCAACTTTCTTCCCTTAAGAAGAGTGACCAAATCCCAAGTGCAATTCTTCATTAGTGAAGAATACTCATTTGTCATTGTATCATCCCACTCATGTATCCCATGAGCCTATGAAAAATACTATAGATCCCTAGAGAATGCCTAACATAAAATTTCAATACCTGTATAATATGCACAAAGATGTCAAGTAGGTGGAAGATCTTGAATGAAAGGTGTTGTTTTAAAAATTGTAGTATGATCCCACCTTGGCATAGTGGCAACATTAGTGTGAACAAGATCCTATCCTCTATAACCTCTTTAGGAATATCCTGAACTAGCTCCTCAAATAATGAATCCTCAAGAGGAGGTGAATCATCAAAACAAGAAAAAAAAAGCACAGAAGAAAATTAAGAGTCATGAGATGTGAAATGCTCATCAAACTGTACATGCGTTCAAAAATGAACATCATGAGTTTTAATATCTAAAAGATAATAATCTCTCATGTCTTTGAAATACCCTACAAAAATCAAAAACATGTTCTTCTTATCCAATGTTTTTCTTTTCTTTTTTGGTACAAACACTTAACCAAGGCACCCAAAAACTCAAAAAAAAGAGATATCAAGCTTGTTCCAAACCAAACCTCCTCCAAAGTCATATGCTCAAGTACTCAATGTGGTGTGTGGTTTTGAAAGTAGTTTTTATGATTAATTACCTCTACCTAATAGATAGGAGATAAATTCCTTGAATGCATCATGCAGTTAGCCATCTCCTTTAGAGTTCAATTCTTCCTTTCTACTAAGCCATTCTGATGTGGAGTATGTACATCATAATGTTGGTAAACAATACCAAAGACTACCAAAAAAATAGATAACTCTCAACTGGAGTAATCCCTCCAATTGTCTGTATGAAGATTTTTGATGCAACTTGATGATTATTTCTCAACCAAAGCCTTAAAGACTTTGAAGTGAGCAAAGACATCACTCTTGTACTTGAGGAAATAAACCCAAATACACCTTGATAAATTATCAATTAAGGTAAGTGCATACTTAGCTCCATTGAAAGGAGGAGTAGGAAAGATTATCAAATCACTATGAACAAGCTCAAGTGGTGAAAAAGCTCTTGTGGACATACCCTTAGGAAATGAATCCTGGTGTTGTTTCCCCAAAACACAACCAGGGCAAACTCCATCAAGACATGAAACTCTAAAAAGACCTTGTATCATATTGTGAGTGCTTAAATCCTTCAAATATATGTAGTTTAGGTGTCCAAATATCTCATGCTAAAGCTTACTCTCATAATCTAAATGAAAAACTAAACATGACCCTAGAGGAGTATCATCAAAACCCTTAAAATATTAAAGTTGAAAACTATGATCAACATCACCCTGGGTAATAAGTATGTGTAGATATAAAAAATATTGAACTTCAACATCTTGTGGTGTGAAATTCGCTATCTTACCCTGAATAGAATGGCAAATTTGGTAAACTAAAAGTATATCGGTGGTGATGTCTGGAACATATAATGCATAATTAATGTGACCACCATCTAGATGTATGTCACCCTTACCCTTAACAAAAATTAAGGAAGAATATCCAACCTCAATGTTGGAAGTAGAACTCAAACCAAGAGATACAAAGGAATCTTTAGTACAAGTCATATGTTGTGAAGCACTAGAATCTAGAACCCAACTACCTGAAATAGGTAACTATGGTTTTTAGACAACATCAAATGCTTTCTCATGCTCATGAGATAGAGGATTAGAGATATAAATTGTGTGTTTCCTAACATCATCCTCTAGGGATTGAATTATATTGAAACACCTAGACTCTTCATGAATAATCCACCCACAATAAGAGCAAGATAGGTTAGACTTATTCTTGGATTTGGAAGATGGTTTGGGTTTAGATGTATTAGTGTTGGGCTTAGGTGCATTTTGAATTGGAAGAGTGTTCTTATTTTTACCCTTAGTTTTTACTTTAGTCTTAAGATGTGATGCAACTAATGCTTTTTGAGAGGTGGAAGACTCAAGGTGAGAAAATTTAGATTCCTCCCTAGTAAGTCTCTCACAAAACAACTCTAGATCTAAAATTTTGAATGGAACACCTAAGGCATTCATACTAGAAAAAAATGTAGAAGCAAAGATTTATAATGGTTCACTCAACTTAGACAAGATCAAGTACACACACTTTTCATTCTTTTTATCTCATCCACTCCCATTCAACTGTGTCAACAAATGCTTAAACTTAGTGAGGTAGTTTACAATGGAGGCAAAGTCATCTAAATTTAGTGAATTAATCTCCACTTCAAGATGCATCACATGTAGGTGATCTACTTTCCCAAACAAACCTTTTAACCTAGTCCATATCTTGAATAGATATTCACACCCATCAAAATGAAACAAAATGTTGTCACTCACATATCCCCCAATCAAGCCCATACATTATTCAAACTTGAATTGGTACTAAAAATTTTCAAATTCACATGTAAAATTTGGTTGAGTTTTGTTTATTAGGGACCATAATTCTTTATGTTTTATAATTGTTTCCATTCAAAGTCTCTATGTATGATAATTACATGTAGTCAAAGGCTCATAATGGTCAACACCAAAAGTATAATCCATGTTAACAAATCACCAAAGAGTAAAAAGAATGCAAAAGGGTGCACAAAATTGACACTAAGACAACCCTTCAAAATATTGTATTACAGGTCCCCCCCAATTTGGCACTTTATAAAATTAGTGTATTCTTACAAATTAATGACACCAATATATATACAATCAAAAACCATACACATTTGAAAAAACTAGAACTCAAATTTGAGTTTCGGTTCAAAATTTATTGGTGTTATAATTTCTCATAAAATGGGTCAAAACATTAAAAAAACACTACAAACTAGTTTTTGTGACCAAATAAGAAAATAGCATAGTCATCTAACTACTCATTGGAATCATAATTTAACCATCGACTCATAAATGCCAACTAATGTGAAAACATATCCTCCTAGTTACCTCAGTATGTGTTCAAGTGAAGTTTGTTTTCTCTTGAAGCAAAAATTTAGCTTGGTAATAGAAAAATGAATAAAACCAACTATTTTTTGAGAGAAAAAGGAAAATACTATTATTTTTTAGCTCCAGATCCAAAATAATAATTCCATAGTCTTTATGTAACAAAAGAGAAAAAAAAAAGACAATGTTTTACCCAAAAAAAGGATGCCAACCTCCTTATATGCCACTCTCAACAAAGAATTTTAACTCAACAAACAAAAGTGCGTCTGATCTTTTCAATGTAGTAGATCTTAAATTCTCCATACCATAACTGAATAAGCAAATATCTGACACCTCCTTTAATATGTCAATGCAGCTCAAAGCCTCTAGTCAATGGCTAGACTTAGATCTGCATTACACATAAAATAAATGCCTAGATTTTTTTTTCCAATGCCACTTTAGCACTCTTATCTCTGCAACACATGTCTGAAACAAAATAACAATGCCTATGACCAAAAATAAGGTTTCAATGCATAACATATCTGGTTAAAAACTTGAAAAAAAACTCCAATGTAGGTCATCTTCTTCCATGCTAAGCTAGCAGATCTAAAAAATCAATGCCAAAGCTCAAAAAAAAGTCAATGCCAAACTAAAAAACACTCCAAGATCTCCATGCTAATTCCAATGCCAAGTTTACATAAAATTCATGTGTTATAAAGGTAACACTTAAATAAAGTATTAATGCTTCTTGCAGATCAAAATACTCCACGTAGGTAGATCTCATCAAATAAAAATTGAAAGAGAGGAAGGACACCACTCTCAGGAAGATCTCATTCTAGCACTAAAGATGGAAAAAAAACACCAAAAAATGATGATGCCTCTCTCAAGTCTTAGAAAAGTATATTGAACACTTCTTGTTACAATAGTAAATCCAATACCCTTATAAGCAAATTTAAACACATGTGAAATAAGTATATCTTCACGAGTAGGGATGCCTCCTTAATAGAAAATAATGCAAAATCTTTAAAAGTAAAAGCTTCAAAAAACAAAAGCTTCGAAAAGTCTTGAAAAAAGGGGCACAAAGATCTCCTCCACTACCTCTTGACCTTCTCTTTTGAATAAGGGTGCCAAGATCTCCTTCACTTCCTCTCCACCTTCCCTCTGAGAATAAAAACCACACACTTTATTTAAAGCTTTAATGAAAGTGTTAGATCCGTAAGAGGGAAAGAAAAAATGCTGAGGATTTGTGATAAGGGAAGAAGTTGCGAAAAGAGAAATGGAAATTTCTAAAGTAAATTTGTAGTGATGTAGATGGGAGCAACACCTAATAGCTTTGGTACCATGTTAGAAATTATAAAGGCATTACAACCCAAGAATCAAAAGTGTTATCAATAAAACATCACACAAGGAAGTTGCATATATGATATGTAAAAACAAGGCAAATCATATATTATTCAAAATGAATCATGCTAGTATAATAAGAAAGATCTTGCATGAATAGGCAAGGTGAAACATAGAACTAGCCTAATTGGCCAATGTGGGATAAATATTCACATAGGACAAACTCACTAAAATACAAAATAGCTAGCTAATACACTAGCGAACGTGAGAAATGTATGAAATACATACTCTAACAAGCTCCACCTCCATTCAAGGCTGAGACAAAGATAGAGATCCAGCTATATGATAGAGATGTGAATTTGAAGAGTTTAGATAATTGGTTGGTCTAACTATAGGTGTATTTCAATTTGCATTAGATTAATGAGAGCTAATAACTTTTTTTTCAAGATTAAAATTAACCAATCATACTTTAACTTGGTTTGAAATTTATGTTCATACCTTGGTTGTTAAAAGGCTTCCTCCTATTAATAAGTGGGATGATTTTAATAATTTAATCAAGAATTAGTTTTATCTTACTTGATATGATGAAGAGAGATCAACATATTAGCAATATATCAAGGAAAATCAAGGCTAAAGTATACAAGAGTACACTATTGAGTTCCACAAGAAAATTATCCAAATGAGAAAGGATATGGCAGGCATTACATATTGTTGAAGTACGTTAGTGGTCTCTATAGCCATTTAAGCAAACATATCATTTTTTCCAAGGGTAAAAATGTATATGAGCCATGTTCTCAAGCTCACTACTTAAAGATGGACAAGAAGAAGGCTTTATTTACCTCTCAAAACACTCCAAATCAACAAGGTGGTTCCAAACATAAGGGTAAAGTTAAAGGAAAAGGTAAGAATAATGTTCCTTCCATTTTAAATAATGATATTAAAAGGCATTATGATGTTGATACTCATTTTGAGAAAAATTATTGGAAAATTACTTCTAAGAACAATAAGAAGGATATGCCCTCTTTCAAATGTAAATACATTGGTTTCATCTTTGATGTGGATGAGACTTTTTGTTGTAGCTCCATCAATATATAAGTGTGTTTGGGAAATAGTAGTGCTTAAGAGAGTGAACTTTTTAAGTTTTTCCATATAAAAATTTAGATGGAGAAAAAAGTGGAAGCTTTTTTTATACTTTTTCACAAGCAAATTTGATAAGAAATGAGTTAGTATAAAAATTGAAGATAGAGAATTACAATCATCCAACCCATATTCTTTGGATTGGATGAATAAATGTTTACAAATTAAGGTGAACAAATAATGCAAAATTAATTTTAGGATTAATGTGCATTTCATTGATGAAGTTATAGTGGATATTTTACCTCTTGATGTGTGTGGTGTAGTGTTGGCAGCTCTTATTTATCTATATGAGATGTTATCTTCATGATTTGAGCCAATAAGTACCATTTGGAAAAGGATTTCAAGAGTTACAATATCATTTCAGCCTACAATATTATTCTAAAATCTCTTTGGTAAGTATCTCTCAAACAAAAAGAATTATTAATGTAAGTGGGAATTTTTTGTACTTATTTTGAGAGATATTTAAGATGAAGTGTCTAAACATAAAAATTATTGTAACATGTTCACTAAAAAATATGCATATGGGAGAGTTGGTGCAATATTTTAAGGAAGTATTTCATGAGCCCATGAGGTTACCACTAGTGAGGCCTATTGAGCAGGAAGTTTAGTTACTATTAGACAGCCCACTTCCAAATCTCAGGTTGTATAGGAAATCCTTAAAGGATGAAAATGAGTTAAAATACAATTACATTATTTAATTAGTAAAGGTGTAATCCATCCTAGTACTTACCCATGTGGTTTTCCTACTATTTTAGTACCTAAAAAAGATAGTTCATGGAGAATGTGTGTTTATTATAGAACACTTAACAAAATATCCATCAATAATAGGTACCCTCTTCCATAATTTCATGATATTTTAAATCAACTTTAACATGCCAATTATTTTACTAATCTTGATTTGAAATATGAGTATCATCATATGGCAATCAAAGAAGAGGACATTTGGAAGACAACATTCAAGGCAAGGCAAGGGTTGTATGAATTTTTGGTTCTACATTGTAGGCTCTACAATGCACCAGATACCTTCATGTTATTTATGAATGAGGTAATGAGGCCATTTAGTTATTACTTTTTAATTATATCTTTGGATGATATTCTTGTTTTCAACAAAAAATTTGATGAACATATTGGTCATCTAAATCAAGTTTTCCATGTTTTGAAGGAAATCAAGTTAGTGTTGAATGAGAAGAAATGTGAGTTTTCCCAAAAATCACGTGTATACTTGGGGCATGTGGTTGGATATAGGGAATAGAGGATTTATCCAAAAAAAGATAGATGCTATTGTAAATTTTCCAAAGCCTTTTAATGTGACCAAAACAAGGATTATTATTGGTGCAATTTTGTATTTGAGGAAATTCATTAAGAATTAATCTTTCATAACCACACCTTTGCATGCCATCATAATATGTCATGATACTTTTATTTGGGTTAAGAAGCAATAAGATGATTTTGATATGTTCAAACATAAGATTATTCATGCTCTAGTATTAGCTTTACTTAACTTTTAGGTGTATTTTGAGGTGGAGATGCTAGTAACTATGTTGTGAGGGTTGTCCTAACAAAAAGAGGTAAGTTCATAGGTTACCATTCAAATATATTTCATGGTAAAATTCTAAATTATTTTACATATGATAAGGAATTATATGCTCTTGTTCAATTAGTCAATAAATAGAAACACTATCATATTGATAAGGAAACGATTGTCCACGTGGATCACCAACCTCTCCAATTTTTTCAAGCACAAAACAAAGTTTTGAAAGCTAGACATTATAGATGGTTAGGATTTTTTAAATAAAATTATTTTATTATTAAACATAAGAAAGGTGTGACTAGAAAAATAGCTAACGTGGTATTTATACCTCATTTTATTTCATCAATTGGCTCCATAACTCTTCTTGAGGCTTTTATGTGTGAATAATACGTAGAAAGATATGAATTTGATGCATATTATGGGGAGCCATTGTATAAATCTCCCATTTGGATACCAAAAACAATGTGCCCTATTTTTTTAGTTATAGACAAATAACTACCAACCAATAATGGACTCCATTCCACATCAATCCATGTTCATATGTTCCCAACCAACTTTAATTAATTAAAATTCATGAAATACTACATCAGTGTAAACATAATGATTTATTTCAATAATCATCAAAGTATAATATCCATTATTGTTATTCAAATTCCATTATGAAATACTACAAAAATTGCTCTATGAATAGATATACAATAATTGGTGCTCAAACAAAAATTGTCTATTCATTTCCATTTACATAGAAAGTTAATATTCATCCAAGTAATACAAAATCATCACCATTCATATTTTCCATAATATTCCCTTCTCAATTTCTCATATAAAAAAATAAAGATATAATGTTTTTCTTTGTTTATAAAATTAAGGTAATTTCACCATATACATCTACCAATATAATAAAATGATGGGTATCATCCGATGGTTACATTCATCTACCCAACTTTGTAGGAACAATAATAACTATAAGAAGGATTATTGCTCATTGAAGTATTACAAATATAAAATATTCAAGCTAAAATAAGGATTGATATAAAATTGAAGGAGAGTATCATTAGAGGGATTTTCCTTCAACTAAAAATCATTTTTAATCCCCAGCACCCTTCTCATATAGTGAGAGTGGCCATACCCTTCCATGAAGGTAATAGATTTAGAGAACTAATAGAACAAGTGAGAATCCATGTGTGTAGATGATATTTATGAAGTATATAGTACCTTAGTCTTGTAAACTTGGAAATACTCATACTTTGATTGCTCCTCTCAGTTTTAGACCTTTCCCACTTCTACAAGTCTTGCATCTACTCTCTCTTATGCTACTTGGCCTATCTCTTAGTATAACCAGTCTTATGTTGATGACCCAGGGCTTATATATTTCCCAGTATGCTTAAAACCTACTTATCTTCCACCTCTACAAGTTCTAGACTTGTACCTACTTTCATGCTTCCCAAACACTCGTGTGCCAGTCAGAAGCCTATGTCAATGTAATGTCCTTACCCGACACAAGTTTCTAGTGCCCTAAATCCATCTAATTTACAAATTAAATGTATCTTAATGGTCACCCTAGGTTTTATTATGTGATATATTCTCTAAATGGATTAGTATAAATATAAAATCAACCCTCATCCATTTCTCACCTAGCACATAACAAGGCAACTTATCAAAAGCATTATATTAAGCATTCAAGTGAGGAAAGCTTCCTTATTTTCTCTTATTTTCATATCAATCATAAGGACAGCACATCTACAAGTCTAAATTACTAAAAAATCCCAAGATCTATGTTTTTTAAGATACAAACTAGGTCATTATTGTACTTGCTTATCACATATTACATGATTCATACATAAGCCAACACATAGGTGAGAACTACATAATTATGAGGCCCTCTTCATAGTATTGGCTATGTAGGTAGTACTCATTGATAGATGGGTATTTATGGAAACTTGACACTATTTTCCCACTAATCCATTTTTTCTATAGCCACTATGAATATGAACTAGGGTTTTGATCATTTGACTAAAAGTAACAGTCCATGACCTAGATATGAATGCATCAGAGAAAATACATGACAAATCTAGAAGGATCCATGTGGTTTTTAGAATTAAAGCTACTTAGAGGATGGGTGAATTAGTTATATTAAAATATTCCTCCAATTTCACTTAATATTCATGAAGCATTCATTCACTTATATGCATCAATTAATGCATACATAAGCATCTATGAAAGCAAACAATATAAGGACATGAGATATATGTGGGAAACCCTTTAGGGGAAGAAAAAACACTATTTCACAACTTGTACTACTATATTATAATTAATGAATGAAATATTTAGTTAGGCACCAACCCCACAAGGAGCACCAACCCCTCACGAGTCCAGCACAACCTCAACTAGTGATTTTAGTAAGATTCAACCTACAAGAAGGCTCCAACCCCCTAGGAAACCAAGCACTAACTCAGATACCTTTAATCTATGATCATTCTTGGGCATCTATTACTTATTCAATTTATGATGACCTCCTTTATTTTCTCTTATCACACTTCTTTCTCACTCAAATAGCCTATTAGGCCTTCTCACTCAATTAACCCTCTCCTTCATAGAATTGGGTCAAATGACCTTGCTCAAAACCTATATAAAAATAGTTAGATACTCATGGCATGTTTATCTCATCTCTATAATTATCTTAAATCTCCTAACATGTTCTTTGAAACTCTATATCCTTCTCTCAATAGTTCAAATATTCTAACTAGTCAAAACAGGCTTATCATGCCTTAAATTTATACTTGATTATTTCTCATACCCGTCTTGGTCAACTAAGTACCTTGTCATAATTGTATTATGGTTGAAATATATCACTACACATTTTTCACAATTGAAACAAACATTACATAGGTTAGTCATTACCCTTAAGGGCTAAAACCACCATTAGGCCTAATAGAGACCTAATGTAATTAGGCCTTCCTTAAGAACACGTTTCACTTAGACCTCCTTTGAAAAATTTGAGCCTTCACCAATGGATTAAACACTTCATATGTAACTTAAATATACCCCTTTTAATATTTCCTTGTGTCCCCAACATCATTTTTCTCTTTTCACTCCTTAAACCATCCAATTAGGTCTACTCACTAATAGGCCATCTCACTACCAGAAAGTTTATCTTGAAAATTTGAACCATATACACAAATTCACCACATAACTATTGAATTTATAAGTCACCCCTAATTTTTTTAAGACCTATCTAATCCATATATAATATCATAGCCTATAGAGTTATAACTTCAAGTAGAGAATGCATAGATGTTCTCTTGTTTGCACCTGAACCCAAGATAGAGGTGTGAGTCTATACAAAAGTAAGGAGATGGTTCATGATTATTAAAGACCCTAATGTGTGCTCACACATACAAATTTTGGGTGCTCAATAATTATTGGAATGTATGAAATTACGCAATATATAAGGTGTGTGATTTCAATTATGCATGTCCTTGAATTTTGAAATGGCTAAATAAAGAGCATGTACAAAAAGCAGCCACAAAATACTCTATCATGCCTATAAAATCCATCTTGGTACACATTCTACCTTAAGATATTTTTCGTGTCCATCCAATGTAGTTCCACACCTATAGATAGGATTATACTTCTATACCTCTCTAATACATAGCGCACAATCTTCTTTCATAAGTGTTACAGGATGCCCTCATGCTCACCCAAAGTGAGGATCTTCACAAACTTCCTAGGGAAAGTACAGACTTACATGTGTCATGTATGTACTTTCCTTATTCAAAAAATCCAAAGGAGATCTCTTGAGATCCCATCAAAGTACCACATGTCTAGTAGTTTCCAAAATTAATGAAGGTCATTGGAGTTAAATGGAAATAGATAGAGACATTACCAAAATTGAATGCAGAAGTGACAAGTTAACATTGGGATTAGAGTGCATGCCACATTTTGATGATGTCAAAAAATCTTCTACTTCCCCATGCATGTGCATCCAAAATTGATTCTACCACTAACTAGATCCAATCATCTAATAGAGGTATGGCCATCATACTGCCAAAGTATTTAATGCTTCATCCATTGCCCAAGTGGTGCATTTATTATAAAAACTAACTTGAGATTCTATAAAATCATGGTTCTTCCATTGTAAAAGTGTCAACATTTTTTTAGCCTCATGCTATATAAATTTACCCTCCATGAGCACTTGTATTGGCTAAATCCTTGTATTCTATGAGAATTAATTTCACATCTTTTCATATTTTGATGATCTATGTGTTCTTTGTGTTTTTTGATTCCTATTTATGGGTAATGTTCACCCCTCTCTCTAATCATTCATTCATTTTACCTCCTCATTGAACTTGGATCTCACTTATTGGTCATATTCTATATGCACTCAAGTTTGTGTTGGCACTATTTATGGACTATTTATCATCCCTCTCATCATAGCATTGTGTTCTTGTGTGTCTGTGTGAAGTACTCATGCATATAGAGTAACTTGGCAGAAATTGTGTGATATTATCTTGTCCTTAAATGCTTGCATCATGTTTATGGTAGTAGAATTTCTCACTCTATTATGGGTGCATCACCTATTTTATGTCTATGCATCTCTTACCTTCTCTCTCCCTTTTCCTTGAAAGTCTTAGGTTTAAACTAACGGTAGGTTACTTTTTTGTTTTTTAGGTCTATGTATTGGTCTTAAACCAGGTGCACTTAGAATAGAAGGAATTCAACCTACTCTAGAGACTCATCCCAAGGAACACAAAGGTCCCACACCTTGGGGGCATTTCCATCATTGTGGTAAGATAATCAATGCTCACATGCTTAGATGCACAATAATACTTTCTTGCCCAGCACCAAGTCCTCCTGCACCTTACACAAGACCTTTGTGGTTATCACCCCACCGTAAAGCTTCCCCATACCACTGAGCATCCATGGGTGCATGTTTTGAAAGATAATAGTTTTTAGCACACCTAGTGGGACCAAATTGAATAAACTAAAGGATTGGTGCCTTTATTTATCTATCAAGTTTTAATAGATACCTATCAAGAACACTTGGTGAATCCCAACATATTCAATTGTCAAAGACCAGTCCCCTATTTACATACCAAGAATAATAAGATCATCTACAAGAGGCATGGATTTCCATTCCACTAAGCTTCCAATGCCATCTATAAGGAGATCTAGAGTATCTTTGTCCCCTATCAGGAGGTGTGACACAAACTAGTCTTCACCTAGATCTCAGTCTACACCACCATTTGGAAGGTTCTATTTCAGAAGGGGCCTATTCCCTATCTTACTTATGGAAGTGCCAAGGAATCAGGTGTTTGTGCCTTTTAATAGAGGCAATCCATTAGTCTTAGCATGGTATGATGATATTTTGGTATCTACTCTCAAGAGCTTTCCCTATTTCACAGGAAAGAATTTAACCTCCCCCATGGGACATATCTAAGATATTGAAAATATCTATGCAATACACCATGTCACCTAGGTTAATGTTGCAGTCAAATTATTAGCTTCTTCCTTGAAAGGAAAATCTCTTCAATGGTACTAGGGCTTATAACCAAACTCCATTCATAATTGGGATGAGCTTGGTGAGGAGTTATTTAAATAGTTCAATGACTAGAGTAATCATCAATCCCTGATAGATAAACTCATGACTATAAAATGAGTGCCACACAAAATGATGGTTGACTTCAACTTCAATTCTAGAGGGTTTGGGATAGAATCCATGCACTATTTAAGCCATCTCCTAACATTGCATTCTTGTATTTCCTAAAATCCTTTAATAGTGATATTGAAGTAATGATTCAATCTATGGGAGGAATGGTTCTCCCTGATGCTTATGAAGTTATAGTGTACATAGATAATTTCTTGATTTAAAAGGGAAAGATTTCACCCAGATCTCTAATGCCTATATTCATAAAACCCCTTCCTAATCCAATAACTGCACAACCCATGTTAGCACCTATCCCTACTATAGTGAGACCACCTACTTTGTATTAGGTCCCTTCCAAATAACTACATGAGGTGAACGCACTAATACAAAGTTTTGGGAATGAGCTAGTTATCCTTAAAAGACAACAAGCATAATACCCTAGACATTAGCCATTCACTCAACAATACTAGTCAAATAGACCTCCCTACCAAGGCAGCACACATTCACAAAACCATCTCACATATAATAGAGTGCCTTATTCATAAAAGGCCAACACAATTAGCACCTCCAAGGCCCTTATCCCAGTATAGAATAATATATCATAGGATTTGGAATGGTGCTTTCCATGCAACCAACTGCATGATCAAACTACTTGCAAAAATAGGATCTTGAACTAATGGCTTATAGTTTAGGACATGCCTTAGCTATAGGAGAAAATGAGTTGTGCATCTCTAAAAATGGGAGAGACCCAAGTGTTGACTCAACCATAGGATAGGTCAACCTTCATCAATTGGTAGGAAGAGGATTTCAACTATGTGAATCAAGGTAGTGTACCCAATATGGAGATCACCCCAATTACTTTCAAGATAAGATTCAAAAAGAGAGTGAAAGAAGAATCTTTGTCAACCGCAGTGCCTACTTTTTTCATGGTCCAAGTTAATCACATAGGTGCACAGGATAAGGCACCCATTTAGCCATTGCTCCTAAAGAAAACTATACAGAAGGAAGGGTCACCCCAAACTAGTGCACCAACATTAGAAGAATTTGTTCCCTCTAAAACATAATCAAAGGGATCCCAAGTTCCTTTCAATATAGTGGAACAAATGAAGAAGACCAGCCTCAACATCATAATGTGGGATGCTCTTACAATTTCATCCCAACAAAATTTATTATAGGATGCGTTAAAAGGCTTCTAAGAGTGCCATGCCCCTAAATCAGTGCCTACCACTTTTGTGAGTTTATGTCAACCAAAAGAGGAAACATAGGTGCACAATGTTAGTAATAAACCACCCATGTTCTATATCTCTTTGATCATTAGCCAACACTTAGTACATAATTGTATGATTGACTCTAGAGTGAGTAGCTTAGTAATTCTAAAGAATATTATGGACACACTCAGAATTGTGTATATTCCTATTTCAAAAGGGTTGGTCCAACTTGATGGCCCAATAGTCAAGGTTGTAGGTGTAATCAAGGATTTAAGTCTAACTCTACATGAATTCCCAATCCTTTCTATTACACAGAACATCATTATCATTAACTTACCTCCCTATTTCACCATCTATCTCTCTTGAGACTTTATGACAAAGATGGGTGGGTATTTATCTTCAAATTGGTCACATATGTTATTGAGAACCAGATATGGGACAAGAGTGACCATCAGGGTAGATCCTATCTTTAAGAGCCATGTCAAGGCATACATTCCTAGCCTATTTGAGCAAAATTATGCAATGTTTAACCAAGAGGAGGATTCGATTCTCCATGAGGCTATAACACCATTAGAGGAGACCCCAGACAACCTGCTAGATAAATGGGCATGTGAACTATTTAAGTGTGACCCATATGATAATGTAGACACTAGGATTGGAAAATATTACATCATGGAGGAGAATCTATTGATACATGACCTCATGAAGGTACATGACAATCTTGAATGCAAAAGGCAGTTACACTTTGATGCCTCCCAAAGAAAGAATGGTATAGGATCTAGTATCATGTTCATCTCTCCCCAAAATTAAAAATACTTCCATACCTATGGACTAAATTTATCTTACAAGAGCAATGTTATCTAGTATGAGGTGATAATTCAAGGCCTTCAACTTACGTATAATAAAATAATCGAGGCATTGCAAGCGTTGGGTGATAGTGAGTTGGTGGTGAACCAAATCAGAGCATAGAGCATGACTAAGAGTGGCTTGATGAAATCATATAAACATAAAGTGTGGGATATGCTTTAAGGCTTTGATGCATTCAATATCATTTCCATACCTATCATGCATAATTTTGATGCAAATAGGTTTGTTAATATGGGTGCACAGTATGATATTTCATGCAACATAATAAAAGACTATGAATAACTTGTCAAGTTAGTGGTTAGACCAGCAGTCCCTGACAATGCAAAAAAATTGGAAAGTTTTTGATAGTGATGAGAAAATCACCAATTTCCTTCAAGATGAAGCAAAGTTTTGTGCCATGAATTAGGTATATTTGTAAACACAATATGGAGAATAGGTCATCTAGCTAAAAGGGAATAAATTACCAAAATGACTAGTCACCTTGGAGAGTATTATTTATTTTGATGACCAATTTAGAGGAGAAAGGCATAGCATGATAGCCAAGGAAGACATCTCTATGAATATAAGCATTTTATAAGGAAAACCCCTTAAGGCTAGTAAGGTGTGTTCTATGCTATAAATTTAAATTTTCATTCAACTCAGTAGAGATATAATGATATATTTGCATGAAGCTACAAGGATCTCAAAGGCTTCGATCTAGGTATTGCATAGCACATAATTGAGCTAGATCCCAATGTGTATCCTATGCACCAAAGGCAGAGGCATGTTAATCCAAAGCTAGAGCCATTAATGCATAAGGAGATATTCAAGCTCATCAAGTCTAGTATAATACTTCCAAACAAGTATTCCTCATGGGTTGCTAATTTGGTACCGATTCAAAAGAAGAACAGGGAGATACAGCTCTGTATGGACTTTAGGGACTTGAATAAGGATTTTTTTAAATACCACTATCCTCTTCCACCCATGGAAAAAATATTACATATAGTGACATGCATGAAAATATTTTCATTACTGGATGGTAATTCTGGCTATAACTAGATTCAAGTGCAAGAGTGCGACCAATACAAGACCACGTTCACTACTAAGTGGGAAACCTATGCATATCATTGCATGCATTTTGGTCTAACAAACATAGGCATGACCTTCTAAATAGCCATGGATATGGATTTTATATATCTCATTAATAAAATCATCTTGGTTTACCTTGATGACATAAATTTTTTCTCTAAGTGTGTAGAAGATCATTTGCACCATCTAGAGCTAGTCTTTCAGAAGTGTCACAAGTTCAAAATATCTCTAAACCCAAGTAAGTGTATCTTCTTAGTTCATGAAATCACCCTCCTCAAGCACATTATTTCTAAAGAGAGGCTCATAATTGATCTAGAGTGAGTCAAGTCTATCTCATCTCTTCCTCTTCCAAGCCACCAAAAGAGCCTCCAGAGTTTCCTAGGGAGAATCAACACTGTGAAAAGGTTTGTGCCTTGTTTTTATATCCTATTCAAGCCTCTCACTATTATGTTAAAGAATAATTTAAAATTTAATTGGATATACAAATGAAAATAAATTTTTGAATCCATCAAGCATGCCATCACGCAAGCTCTTGCCTTGAGTAACCCAGATTATAGAAAAGACTTCATCCTTTATGCATTCGATGAAACTGAAGGTATCTCATCCATCCTAATGTAGTAGAACAAGGACCAGCTAGAGAAACCACTTGACTTCTTTAGTTAGGCACTAAAGGATTACACTATAATTTTTTGTAAAATCACACACTTGAATTTATAAGGGTACTAAATAAATTTAGGCACAATCTCTCCAACAATAAGATCCAACTCATGGTAATGCATGTAGGTGTCAAGGATTTCCTCCTCATAAAGGATATTAGTGAGAAAAGGGTTGGTTGGATCACTAAAGTGATGGAGTATGACATACATATCCAAGTCACCAAGCTAGTTCAAGCAAAAGGATATTATGAACAGTTAGTTGAAGTAGCAAAGTTGGAGGATGATATAGTCTTAATGATGCATGAATAATAACATGCAAGTGAAGAATATGTGACTAATTGGGTGCATAACATGAGATCCTTCCTTTGACATAATATGTATCCTCCTAGCCTTGATAAGTCCAAGTGCAAGAATTTTTGGTTACATTCCATTCCCTTTATGCTTTTAAATGGTGCACTTTTTTGAAAGGACCTCAATGGGGTTATCTTGAGGTGAATTGAAGTAGAGAAAATGGATATAATCCCTAAATAATTCCATGATGGCCTTTTAGGATGCCATTATTTTCCCAAAACTATAGCCATGAAGATCATGCAAGCTAGTTATTACCAGCCAAGGCTATTCAAAGATGAACACATTTATGTGTAAAATTGCAAGAAGTGTGCCTTCTTCATAGGTAAACAAAGGCTTGTAGCCTTACCAATGCACCCAATTCAAGATGATCAACCCTTTGTGAAATGGGGCTTAGATTTTATAGACATGATAAACCCACCATCAAGTGATGGGCACAAGTGGATCCTTATAGCTACTAATTATTTCACAAGATGGATAGAGGTAGTTATGTTAAAAGAGGTTAATGAGACATTCATCCTTAATTTATATGAAATAATTGTGCTGATATTTAGCATTTTAGCCACCATTATCTTTGAAAATGCATTAGCCTTCCTTGGGACTAGGATCAGTGATTGGGTTGTCAAGCATAATGTCTACTTGAGTGCCTCATCAAACTATCCCCCCAAGGTAATGGTTTAGCTGATTCCACTAATAAGAACCTAATTCACATCATAAAAAGGACTCTACAAGATAATCAGTGAGCTTGGCATGTTAAGCTTTGAACCACTATTTTGGATAATCAAATCACACCCAAGAGAGTGTTGGGGAACTCACCCTTCATGTTAGTCTATGGAAGGGAAGCCAGGTTACTAGCATCCCTTGATTTTCCTTCTTTAAAACTCACACATAAATTAGAGATACTTGAAATTTATCCCCTTGAAGTAAGAATGTCAAAGCTTATAGAGATCAAAGAGACTAGAGCATAAATTGCACGCATCATAAAACTATAATAGGCCCTGACCAAAAAGGTATTCAATAAAAAAATTGGCACAAAAAGTCTCAAAGTAGGGGACTTAGTCTTGAAATGAGATGCAAATAGATAAAAAGATGGAATACACACTAAGTTTGATATGGATTGGTCCATACACCATCACCAATTTCAAGCCATTCAATGCCTTCCAGCTTGCTAGAATAAATGGAGAAGAGCTTCCTATCCCAGTCAATGGGATTCATCTCAAGCATGATCTCCATTAAAATCTTAGCTTAGGTCTTTTCCTCTAAGCACCTTTAGTGTAGTTATCTATTTTACAAGGTGAACCTCTGCTCACTTAAAGGCCAGGATGCATAGATAGTGTATTCACAAGTGGAGGATTTATAAGCTACAAAGACTCCACGCCCAATGGATTAATCAAAGGCTATTGGGTTCCTTCTTAGTAGGCAAGAATCTTGCAAAGGTCACCAAAAGTGTTGAATTTTTTAGTCACCCCTTGATCAGTGCAAGACCTCTCAAATCCCTATAGAATATTAGCATCATGGAGTGAAAAATTCAAGTAGAGAATGCACAGATGTTCTCTTATATATGCCCAAACCCAAGATAGAGGTGCAAGTCTGTGTAAAAGTAAGGATATGGTTTATGCTTACTAAAGGCCCCAATGTGTGCTCACATGCAAAGATGTTAGGTGCTCAAGAATGATGGGCATGCATGCTAATATGCAAGATAGGAGGTCCAAGAGTTAAATTATGTATTTCCTTGAGTTCTACAATGGATAAACAAATAGCATGGCATAAAAAGTGGCTACAAAATACTCTATCATGCCCAAAACCTCTATCTTGGTGCATGTGCTACCTCAAGAGATTTATTGTGTCCATCTAATGCAATTCCACACGTGTGCGTAGGATTCTAATTATACACCTCTCTATTACATAGTGTGAAACCTTATTCTACAAGTGCTATAGTATAGCATCATGCTCACCCAAAGCAAGTATCTTCACAACCTTCACAAGGAAAGTGCCAACTTTTCATGTGTCATGTTTATGCTCTCCTTATTCAATAAATCTAAAGGAGCTCTCCCAAGATCCCATCGAAGCACCATGTATTTGATATTTTTTAGAATTAATGAAGTCCATTTGAGGTAGTTGATAATGGCTTAAGGTGTTGTCAAAATTTAATTCAAAAATGGTGAGCTAAAATTGGGATTAGATTCAATGCTACCTTCTGATGATGTCAAAAAATCTTCTAGTTCCCCATGCACGTGCATCCAAACATGATTTTGCCATAAACTAGATCTAATCATCTAATAGAGGTATGGTTTTTGAATTACCAAAGGATTTAATTCTTCATCCATCACCCAAGTGGCACATTTATTTCAAAAACTAACTTGAGCTTCTATAAAAGCCTAGTTCTTCCATTGTAAAAGTGTTCACATTTTTTGTAGCCTCATGCTGCAAAAATTTATCCTCCACAAGCACTTGTATTGGATAAATACTTATATGCTAATGAGAACTAATTTCACCTCTTTTTGTTATTCTGATGATCTATGTTCTCTTTGTGTTTGTTGATTCTTATCTATGGGTAATGTTCACCACTCTCTTTAATCATTCATTCCTTACACCACTTCATTGAACTCAGAGCTCACTTATTGGTTAGATTATATGTGATTTTGGGTTTATTTTGACATTGTATATACACCATTTTTCATCCCTCTTATTTTAGTGTTCTATTCCCACACCTCTATGTGAATAACTCATGCACGTAGAGTAACTTGGTAGAAACTATGTGATATTGTCTTATTCTAAATGCTTGCATTATGTTTATGATAGTAAGAGTTCTTGCTATATTCTGGGTGCATCACCTCTTTCATGTATATGTGTATATTACCTTCTCCCTCCCTTTTCCTTGAAATTATTAGTTTTATACTAGTGTTAGTTTACTTTTTTTCTCTTTAGGTATGCACATAGGTCTTAAACCAGGTGCACTTAAAATAGAAGGAATCTGACCTACTCTAGAGACTCATCCCAAGGAGTGAAAAGGGTTCCACACCTTGGGAATGTTTCCATAATTATATAGAGAAAAATTATGCTCATGCACACAACTATGAAATAATTATTTTGTGCCTAGTGATGAGTCCTCTTGTGTCCTCTGCAAGACCTCTGTGGTTAGCACCCCACTGTAAAGCTTCCCTACACCGTCGAGCATCCACGAGTACACATTTCAAAAAAAAATAAAAACACACACATAAAATAATATGTATGGTATATTTATTACTTATATTACTTCCCCATCTACTTTGGTCCTCACCACATAGGATAAAAGACCCTAAGAACACCCCTGCAAATGGCTTACTCAGAACCACCAAACACTATCAATAAATAGTTAAAAAAATTTAACTTCTCATACTTGAATAGGGTATTAAAATGAGAAAAAATAAATTAAAATTATATTATGATACCTTTATAACACCTTCAATATCATTGGGTCCTCCAACTTATGTAAAATGACTCAGAAATATCATTTTCACACACAGAAAGTTGCCTATAGTACCAAAAACAATCAAGATACTCAAGTCATAGAAAAACTATGGGAAAATTTATGTGATTTTAAAATGAGTTTTAATTAACCTTAAACATCCTTATATTATCCATGAAAATATATATTTCATGGTTATATATCAATATTGGTATTTCAGACCAACTCCATAACTTCACTCGACACAGACTCTAGTGTGTTAGACAAGCCAGTTCAATGACAACTTTTTTCTTAAGTATAGGAATAATAAACACTTATACACAAAGGTTATAATATTAATATGTCTTTAATAATTACCCCATGCATTAGGATCCATCCCTAGTCTTTTGCAACCAATACCTAATCTAATTCTCATTCTTGCCTAGTTTTTGCATTATTTTGCTCATTCAGCCTGTTTAGTGATAGGATAACTTTAATGACGAGTTTAGAAAATTTTAGTTTTAAACATATTTATAAAATTTCATGGGAATAAAATATAAGTCTTACACATCATCCTCCATCCATTTTCATGTTTTGATCTAGTCAACCTTGCCTACTACATCAAAATTCCTAAAAACAAGGGTTTTCCTATAGCTTCTATTCACTACCATGACAAACAAAAACCACTTGAAGAAACCTTGAAGAGTATTTACATGTTTCAAACATTAAAATATGTTAATATGACCATTATTATCCATAACTTACTAGATATTTATTATCGGGTCATTATAAGGGTTTTGAGAGGGTTTTGACTAGTTTCACTTCCTAGCAATTATTCATAAAGGATTTCCCCTCATATTCAAAACCACTTATATAAAAATAAATCTAGGTAAATTCAAAAACTTCCATTAATTTTTCAGTATCTCATGCAATGGTTTCACATTCCAATGAGTACAATAAATATCTTCTTGGGTCTGTAACACCTCATTTTGTGCACACAGTGAACCTTATCATAGTTTTTCATGTTTTTTCATTTAGGGATTGACTTAAAACTTTTTTAACACACTTAAAATGACCTATAATAACTATATAAATTATTTTAAGATATTTTTCACCTTTATAAATGATCTTAACCCCTTATTAGGCCACTATAGGTCACTTTGCATACTAGGCCTTATACTACCAATCATACTTAGATTATGATCATGCCTTTAAACCTATTTAAATATCTTAAAAACATCATCCACATGTCATGTGATATCATATCATACTCATACACTTCCAATCTTTCTCATAGAGGTCTCAAATGTCTCAACTCATCATGCTACCAGACATGTCGATTCACTAGGTATTAAGTAAAGATTAAGCATCACTAGTAGAACTTAAAACTCATTAGTAAGATTCTTTATCTCTTGATCATTATTAACATAGATTAGGAAAATTTATCATTCTTTTATCGACCCAAATCATAAATATTTACAATGCATGATGCATACATCTTCATCACAGAGCTATATCAGGCTACTCAAGATACCTAGTACTCAGAGTTTGGACATAAATAAGTTATCTCTTAATGATATCATTCTTAAAACATGATTATCTAAAGATAAATATATTCTCAAAAAACTTAAGATATTTGTCACATCACAACCTTATACCAAGACCTTATATATAATACAAGGACTTGTTGGCTCATGTGCTTGCCTCGTATGCTCCTCAGTACTTAAAACTAAATCAAGATGATTCCCTTATATCTTGAACATGATCTTGGAATTTCATCAAACGTTATAAATAATACCATGTTACCTTAAAATTTTATCTCAATAGAGAGTCCAATATTCTTTGTCACACATCACTTTACCAAGCATGACATCAATTCTGACTTTTGACATGAAGGACATTCAACTTAACTTTGACATCAATGACAACATAAACACCTTAATACCAACATTAGTAACATACCTCAATAATATCCCCCTTTGTCATTAATGGTAAATACTCTTAACATAGCAGATATTTCTCATCACCTCAAACTAGATCTTCTTTAGTACTTGTTATTTCTACCAAACAGGAACTTTATCCCCCTTTGACATTAATGACAAAGGTTCATCTTATTGGTAGCTATTAGATCCTTGTACCTAGGGCAACATACATTTTCTCTAAAACAAACTCTTCAACCCTTTCTATCGAAAACTTTATCCTAGACCAGGCTCACATACCTACTCATGAGACATGATTGGCTCCATTTGTCTTCCATGAAAATTTAAGACATGTTCAAAAATATGGCTTTGGTTTGATCAAGTCATCATGCAAAATTTTTGTGACATGTTTCTTGTGATCACATCTATAGTAGACTTCTTAATTAGACCTTGAATCTGAAGATTACCTAAGACCACAGAAGTCCCCCTATGATAGATCATCCTTCATGTTTCTTGCTTACTAGTTGAGTGCCTCCATGAATCCTAATAAAGTCACTACTACTCTAGAGAACTATAATAGCATCAATTTGGGAGATTCCTAGATCTTCATGTCCTTTCAGGACTAAACCTCCTTCATGATATTGTCATGCTTGATTTATCCTTCTGGCTTGACCTTCTCAATCTTCACTTGAGCAACATTCTATCTTGAACTATTGGTCTTGACTCCATCAATAATCTGAGCTGATAGAGAAAAAAATTGGCATTGTTTTGTTCCTTGATTATGCTCCACCATGGAAAATAATCCACTTGAACTTGCAGACTAGTCATCAACCTTAGTTATCTTGGGTTTCCACTTACTATCTTGTCTTCTTTCTTGTATTCTATAAGCCTCAAATTTATTGTTTAGTCTTGAGAAATCATGCTTACAGTATTTTTTAATATGACCAACCTTATGATAATTGAAACATAGTATCCCTATAGATGAAAACATACCATGACCCATACCTCTTGGCTGATGGTTCTCCTCATAGTTCCATGTAAATTCATTCTTGAAGGGCCTTCTACAATGCCTTACTCTATGACTAAATTGGTTACATGAATAACAATATCCATGGAATATATTAGCATACCTTTTGTTTTTAGCTTTCTTGATATTATTGACCTTTGTTCTATCAACACCCTCATTATTTGGTTGATATTTAACCTTTTTTATCACATTAGTGTCTTTCTCTTGATCTCCAATGAAGCCAATGCATGTTTTATCATTAGTAGTATTTTGAATACTCAAAAGGTTGTCTAGATCATTGGTAATTTTTTCAAACCTCACAAAAAACTTGACCTTATTTGATGCTTGTTTTAATTCATCTCTCAAGGAATTCACTTAAGCTACATACCTTGCACATTTTTTTACTTTTGCCTCTAGGCCTTTAGTCATAATTTCAAGTTGACTCTCCACCTGTTTAACTATTTCCTCTTGTTCCTTGGAGTTTTTACTAAGTTTATATTCAAACAAGTTGATTTTCTCTTAATAATATTTGATAATATATCTCATCACCCTATTCTTATTATTTACCATCTTTAGTTCTTTTAGAGTATTCATCAACTCAGTCTCAAGATCCACCTCATTTACTTCTTCATCTGAATCACCAACAGCACCTTCAATCCATATGGATTATTTTAGATTTGAACAACTTGTTTCTTTATCCATGAAGATAACCTCATTGACATCAGGACCATCACCTTCATGATCACTCTCTTAATCATTTCTCTCATATTCATTAGATGAACTACAATCTTCCTTGGTGTAAAGACTCCTTTTATTTTTGAAGAACCTTTTCTTGTTGTCATATCTTCTAAAGTTTTTATTACTCTTATCATACTTATAATACTTTTTATCATCATCATGATATTCATCATGATCTCTATCATCCTTTGTATTGTTTTTATGATGAAATTTGTTATCAAAGTGTCCAATCTATCCATAAATGAAGCATTTAAAAGGCATCTTACCCTTGTATTTACCTGAACCTATCTTCAACTTTCTTGCAAACATAGCTATCAATGAGATTCATCATTATATTTGAATTTCTTACCTTGTGACTTATTCTCTTTTGTCTTTTTTTTTTCTTTGAATGCATATTCCTTCTTTGTAGGTCTTCCTTTACTTGTCCTCATCTCATAGGCTATTAGGGTTCCATGAAGTCCATCCATCTCCAACTCATCTAGATCTCGCATTTCTTAAATAGCACATACCTTGGAATAAAATTTGGGATTTAGAGACATTAAAACCTTTTAAAAAATATTATTCTCTTTCAATTATTATCCTAAACCTTTTATGATGTTGACCACTTCATCAACTCTCAACAAGTAGGCTGCAATGGTCTCATCTTCATTCATCTTTAGACTTTTAAATTGTCTTTTATGGATTTACATTTTGGATAATTTGAACATAGATTCTCCATCATGAATATTTTTCAACTTATCCCACATTTATTTGATAGATATACATTGCATTACCTTCACAATTTTTGCCTCTAATAGTCCACACATAATACCATTCATTGCTTTTGAGTTATTGTCTTTAGCCTTCTTACCTACTGCATCCATAAGAGAAATAAGGGTGTAGTATACCCATCCAAGAATAATTTCCAAACATCATGACCTTGATACATTAGATATGTCCTCATCCTGATGCTCCAAAATGCACAATTGGATCCATTGAACAATGGAGCTTTGCTTGTAGAAAAACCACCTTGTGTTTTACTACCCATCTTAGCTTGTTTAGAATATCCTCTAGGTTATAAAACCTCCTTAAAATGACCTGATATAATAAAAAATGTTGGAATTAAATATAATTAGATGAGGGGTGAATCATTTGTATTAAAACATTCCTCCAATTTCACTTAAGATTCATGAAGCATTCATTCATTTACATACATCAATTAATGCATACACAAGCATCTATGAAAGAAAATAATATAAGGACATGAGATATATGTGAGAAAAACTCTATGGAAATAAAACCCATTGATACAAAAATTTTAATACTATCTTATAATTAATTAATCAAACTTTTAGTGAGGCACCAACCCCTCACTCATCAAGCACCAACTCAACTAGTGCTTTTAGCAAACTTCAACCTGTGAGGAGGCTCTAACCCCCTAGGAAACCAAGAACCAAATTAGATACCTTGAATTTTTTATCATCCAACTGATTATGACCTCCTTTTTTTTCTCTTATCACACTTCTTTCTCACTCAAATAGTCTATTAGGCCTTCTCGCTTAATTAGCCCTCTCCTTCACAGAATTAGGTCAAATAACCTTGATAAAAACCTATATAAACATAATTAGATAATTATTTAATGTTAATATAAGATATATAATTATAATAAATCCCTTATCTTGTTCTCTAAAACTCTATATACTTTGCTCAATAGCTCAAATATTCTAACTAGTCAAAATAGGCTTATTAGGCTTTGAATTTATACTTGATTCTTTATCATACCCATCTTTGTCATCCAAGAACCTCACCATAATTGTATTATGATTTAAATATATCACTACACATTTTTTATAAGCGAAACAAACATTACATAGGTTGGTCATTACCCTTAAGGGATAAAACCACCATTAGGCCTAATAGAAACCTAATGCAATTAGGCCTTCCTTAAACACACATTTCACTTAGACATCCATTAAACACTTTGATACTTCAACAATGTATGAAAAAATTAATATATAACTTTAATATACTCCTCATAATCTCTAATTATGTCCCAAACACCATTTGACTCTTTTCACTCCTTGAACCATCCAATTAGGTCTACTTGCCAATAGGCCTTCTCACGGCCATAAAGTCTATCTTGAAAATTTGAACCATATACAAAAATTTTCCACATAAACCAGACATAAAATCATATTTATAGTATATTTATGACTTATAATGCTTCCCCATATTTTTTTTTCTTCACCACACAGGCCAAAATACCCCAAGAACACCCCTACAAATGGCTTACTTAAAACCACCAAACATTGTAAATAAACAGTAAAAAACAATTAAATTATCATACTTGAATAGGGAATTAAAATGATAAAAAAATAAATTAAAATGATCATCTTATAAATTACCACACATTTAATATCATCGGTTCCTCCAAATTAGTGTAAAATGACTCAGAAACATCATTTTCACACACACACACATAAAGTTGTCCGTAGCACCAAAAACATAGTCAAGAAACTCAAGTCATAAAACACTTGTGAGAACATTTATGTGATATTTTAATGAGTTTTAATGAAAATTAATCATCCTTATATCATCAATTAATATATATATTGCATGTTTATATATTAATATTGGTCTTTCAAACCAATTCCACAACTTCACTATACACAGACTTCATTGTGTTAAACAAACTAGTTTGATGACAACTTTTTGCTTAATTATAGGCATAATAAACACTTATACACCAAATGGATAGTATTAATAGTTCATTAATAATGACCCAATACATTAGGATCCATCCCTAGTCTTGTACAATCAATCCCTAATCTCATTCTCATTCTTGCCTAGTTTTATCATTGTTTTGCTCATTAGGCCTGTTTAGCAAGAGGCTAACTTTCATGAACAATTTAGAAAAAAAATTGTATATAACATAATTATAAATTTTTATGGTCATAAACTATAATTCTTACACATAATCCTCAATCCATTTTCATACTTTGACCTAGTCAACCTTGCCTGCTACATCAAAATTCTTGAAAATAAGGGTTTTCCTGTAGCTTCTATTCACTATGATGACAAACCAAAACCACCTGAGGAAACCTTTAAGATTAATTTACATATTCTAAACATAAAAATATTTCAATATAACTATTATGATTCATAACCAACTATATCTTTCTTATCGGGTCATTATAAGGGATTTGAGAGGGTTTTGACTAGTTTTAGTTCTTAGCAATCATTCATAAAGGATTTCCCCTCATATTCAAAACCAATGCCAATAAAATAATATATGTACCTTGCCCAATTTCCATGAAGTTATCAGTCTCTCATACAAATGTTGCACCTACCAACGAGTAAAAAAAATCTATTTTCATGTCTGCAACACCCCATTCTATGGACATAAGGAACCTTATCACAGGTTTTCATGCTTTCTCCTTTAGGCATTGAATTAAAAAACATTTCACACACTTAAAATTACCTCTCATACCTTTTTCAATTATTTCAATATATTTTCCACCTTTATAAATGATCTTTACCCCCCCTTCATTAGGCCACTATAGGTCACTTTGCATACTAGGCCTTATACTACCAGTCATACTTAGATTATGATCACTCATTGAAACATATTAAAATATATTAAAAACCTCATCCACATGTCATGTGATCTCATATCCTACTCATACGCTACCAACCTTGATCACACAGGTCTCAAATGGCTCAACTCATCATGTTACTAGACATATGCCAATTCACTAGGTTTTTCAAGTAAAGATTAAGCCTCAACACTAGACCTTAAAACTCATAAGTAAGACTCTTTGTCACTTTATCATTATTAACATGGATTAAGACACTTTATCATGCCTATATGGACCCAAATCACAAATATTTACCATGCATCATGGATACATCTTCTTCACATAGCTAGACCAGGTTACTCAAGATACCTAGTACTCAGAGTTTGGAGATAAACAAGCTAGATCTCAATGATATCATTATTCAAACATTATTCTATAAAGACGAATATACTCTCAATAGTATACTTATCTTTGTCACATCACAACCTTGTACCAAGACCTCATATAGAATACATGGACTTGTTGACCTATGTGCTTACCTTGTATGTTCCTTAGTACTTAGAGCTCAATCAAGATACTTCCCTTGTATTTTGAACATTATCTTGACATGTCATTAAACCTTAGAAAGAATACTAGGTTTCCTTAAAATTTTCTCTCAATATAAATACCAATCTTATTTGTCACACATATTTTTACCAATAATGACATCAATTCTAAATTTTGACATGAAGGACATTCAACTTAACTTTGACATCAATGATAAAATAAATGCCTTAATACCAACACTAGAAACATGACTCAATATTGGTTGCATCATGTTTCAACATTTATTCTATATTGGACACCTACATCTAATATAGAAACTAGCATCAATGCAACTATCATAGGTTGATGCAAGTGTCTACAGATACAAAGGCACTTAATCTAGAATTTAATAATTATTCTAGAATATGCTTCCAGTTTGATTCTTACTTGTTTTATATCGAAATTTGTATTAGCATCATAACTAGATAATTATCTTGTTTTCATTACCATTTCCATATCTCGCATAATTTTACTTTCCATTTTTAGCACATCTCAACATAATAAATTTAGTATATGGTCTATCTAAGTTTTGAAATTAATTGACCTATTATATATTTGTTTATAACCATTATGCTTATTAATTTATATATTATTAATCCTATCTACCCATACTATGATCCACATCTAATTTAGGGTTAAATAATGTGTAAAAAATGTCATTGAAACGACATACAACTCCCCAAAAAAATGCAGTGTATGATAATGGACTAGAATTAGAATTATATAAATTTATTAATAAATATTGAGATATATGAATATGTCCATATAAATTATGAAAAATAATAGGTATCTCATAAATGCATTTCAACTCTAGTAGTAGGGCATGTATGTTAATTACAATCATTGGGTAGCCCTTGGTGACCTTGTAGAATCCTTAACCCTTACGTAAAAGTTTCCCAATGTTCATTAATCATATATCAAGTTACTTAACCATTTTTAAAACTCTCATTCTCATTGATCCATTTCATGTGCATAAATATGAAATCACTTTAGTTACATACAAGTCCATAGAGGACCCAAATACTAATCTTGAAACAAATTTATATCAAATAAGTTCACATATGCCATGCATGATTCCCCAAACCAAGGCATAACCAAGGATCAAGGGTCATAATCCAAAGTCCAAAACCACTCTGTTTTTATATTTATTACATAAAAATAAAAATAATTATCTTAAGTTACCTGCTGTAAAGGAAATATAAACCTTATCACAAGGTATTCAATTCCCCAATTGTGTTTCGACATTCGATAGGGTTGGATTGCTAAAAATTATTTTAGCATCTATAACAAAGTTTCATTTTCCAAACATTTCATCCACTAAACATAGGATTAACATTCATTATCTATGGTTTAATCTTCTAAGTTGGGATCAACATACAAATGTGTGATTATCTTTCAAAATGTGTTCATAATGCAATAGGTAATTGTTTTCCACACTTATTTTATGATCGATCTTAAACATCTAGATACATAAATTCAAGGTGTAATGCTATTATCTATACTTAAAGTTAAGATTTTATTCCATGAAATATACAATGATTATCAATCAACTAAGCAAGGTAAATCTTAGTCGACTCTAAATCCTAATTCCCAAACCTGGGATTCATGAAGGTTCAATAAACCAATATCATTTTCATCCCAATTAATAACCAAGTCTATTATAAGGTTCAATATCCAAAATAAATATTTTATTTCAGTGAGGCTCATCAATCCAAAACATGATTTAATATTTGGTCAAATTTTAACACCCAACAAGGCTTCAAAATCCACTATAAATTTAATGATGTCCAAATTAGTTTATATTCCAAATTTATAAATATCCCAAAGGCCTAAAATCATGATCTAACTCCACCTAAGGTCTTTATATTAACCAAGTTCAAATTTTATTGGGTTTTCATAACCTGAGTTCAATAAAATGCATTAAATTTAAAGAGGGTCATTTGATCCATGTACAATATACAAATGATAACACAAATCACAAGTGCCTCATACCAATTTGGAAAGTTTTATCATGATATACTACTAAGGATCAATTGCACAATCAATTTCAGGTCTCCAAATAGGTTTTACGAGATAAACTAAATAGTAAATTAGAAAGATCACATCTATAACCTACTAATATATATAATCAAACACTTATGATTGTACATGATTCAGTCACACATGTTTAATAGATTTTATATATAACACTTATGATTGTACATGATTCAGTCACACATGTTCCCCAATAACATAACCCTAATTTGAATATAAACATAAGGTACAATAAGCACAAGGTCTCATTAATGCATGATAATCAAAATGGTTGCTAATTACTCCATAATAGCTACATTGTCATTAGAGGCTATAACAAGTCCAAGCATGTATTTAGATTACAAAGAAATGGAAAGTATAATAACTCTTTTCACACATCTAGACAAGAAAGTAAACATTGCATATTAATGTTTCCACCTATAATATATGTTGTATCCCTAGCATTTATTATTACCATTTAGTGCTAACAATACTTTATACAAACATTTAATTTATGTTTTCAAATGTGTTCATTTGGTAGCTTCATGGTTTAGATTATCATATAAATGATATGGACCTTTATAAACATAGAGAAGCCTCATGGTTAGATTCTTATTCAAAATAGGCTATGTATATCTAGCCTATCTAGGTTTTCCACCTATACAAGATATTTAGCGACCACATGCTACATAGAATGGTATCCCTATGATAGAAACTTATGATTTCAAGATATAATTCACCATTATGTAAATGGCTTGGTGTTATGGTTTAGAGCTACATTTTCAAGATAATTTTTTATTTAAGTAAATAATTTACAAGTGAGTGAATAACTCTCAACCACACACATCCAACCAACATTATGTTTTATTATGGCACAACTTAATTAATACCTCAAAATATTTTTTCTATAGTCCTCATAGCTTGTGTCACAATGAGAGTTTAAAACAATGATATCGTTAAATATTATACCAATGTATATTTTATAAATTATTTTTGTGTGAAGTAAGTGAGAGGTGCCATGGAGTTACTGCTACCATTTTCAAAGTATAGTTATACAGCCATCTAATTTCACATTATACAAACATCCAACCCTCAAATATTCAAAAATATAGTCATCCAACCATAAAATATTCCATATGTACAGTCATATAGCCATAATGCCACTTACAACTCTATTTCATTGGTATATAACACATACACAAAAATTTATAAATTTAAATGTGATTTCCTTGCCAGTTAGAATATTCATATAACACAATACTCTTCATAATTGCATATGATGTTTTGTTCTTCTTCAAATTTCTCCTTAGGTGATATAAGATAATAACATGTCATAATAAAAATTCTATTCATAATAAGATTGGAAATAGGATATGTGAACTTGCTTAGTTTCTACGAGTCTTACCAATCTCTCTAGAAACATCATAAGCTAATGTTTAATATTGGAATATCAAAAACTCACTCCAATTATTAAATAAGTCTAGAGTTGTTTTTTAATAATGGCCATTTATAGAGCTTGATCATATTACTCAATTATTTCTAACCGCTCAAGGAGGATTTGGATTTTAAATTCAATTATCACTAGTTTTTGTTATAGTCCATGATGCCTCGTTAATGAAGAGTCCATTATAGCATTGGATTTTTTTTATGGGACCACTTTTATTAATTACACACATTTTCCTTTAGAAGTCATTAAAATTTGCAATTTACATTTTATGGGTTATGAACAAATATTATCAACGTTGGCCAATTTACCTAGAATTTATGATTGAGACAGTTATCCTAGAGCTGCAACAAGGACAAGTGGATTTTTAAGCACACACACATTGAAGGAAACATCTGATAGTCAACTTGTTTGACTAAATTATTGATAAAATTTCTCAAAACCTAAACCAAGATATTGTAAAAATATATAAACATATATATTTTATTTATTTACTAATTTTTTCAAACTCAATCTAAAAGGTGAAAGGATTTGGATAGGTCTAACATGTCTATGCACCTAGTGGATTCCCTTGCCTTGCAACAATCCTACCCAAATTATGTTGTTATGGTAAATATTATTCAAGGATGTCATTGTGAGATAATGTAAACACATATGGTTACTACCCCACAGTGAATATTACATTTTCTAATACATGTTATCAACCAAATTAGTCAAAATATAAAAAGTGATCATTTATAATAATCACACTAATAGTTTGTATATGTTTGTTGGGTCTGTGACCCAATGACCTATTACAAACATGTCTTAAAATGCAATACACAATGAAAAATGAAAATACCTATCAATAACCAAAAGTAACAATGACCCAAGGCATGCATATAGATAACATGCGTACATATTGTCATGTCCAAATGTTACAAGTGCTAGTAATCCCTAGAGTAAATCCATCCTCTACATTGTCTAATCTAGAAGACAGAAGCAATACCAAGAACACAATAAATCATCCAAGCCTGGATGACCACTACCCATGCTAAAATTATTGAAATTAAATTTATATGTCTAACATGAAACTAGAATGATCATAACCCATTCCACGTTATTCTCTCTCCATTACTCATAATCTATGTCTAGTGCCTTCTCTCCAATGATATTCTTCCTCACACTAAGTGGTTACACCTACATCAAAACTATATAAACAAAAGGGTGGTTATCTAAGTCATGATATCAAATCCACTTGATAAAAAAATAGTAAAATCATGGTAATATACAATGGAAATCATTCTCCACTATTATGGAACATTAATTTATCCAAATGAAAATGAAATTCATTAATTGGTTTTTAATAAGCACATTGAAGCAAGATAACAAAAATTAATTGATTCATAACATATAGATCAATTAATTAATAATAAGCATTCTTATTTTCAAATCAATCAATTAATATTCTCATTATTAATCATGCCATATAACATTAATCACAACAAGTGCCTTCAAAATCTAGCACTAGAAAAATGGGATGTAACAATCAACTCTTCAAGCAAAGAGGTCCCAAGGTGTAGTATTTGATTCCAAGGGATATTATTACCTCCAAGATGGGTTTCTCTACATGTTCATTAAGCTTTGTGTGCCTAAGGATAGAAGATTTTAGTTAATGAGGGAAGCACATATGTCAAGAGTTGTGAGTCATTTTGGTGTTACAAAGACTGTTGCAAATTTGTAGAGGTATGTTTATTGGCTTAATATGTAGTTTGATGGTGTTAAATTCATAAGAGGATGTCTATTATGTAGTAAAATCAAGCCTAGTAATAGGTAATTTGGTTTATATATGCCATTATCAGTTCCTTCTAGGCCATGGGAGAGTATTTCCATGGATTTTGTAGGTGGGTTGCCTATGTCAAGGAAGGGGAATGACTATCTAATTGTGGTTATAGATCAATTTAGTAAGGTGCATTTTTATTCCTTGTAAGAAGACCCTCAAAGGTAGTGATGCAGCTAAGTTTTTTTCATTAATGTATAGGTTCATTTTGGTTTCCCTAGTTCAATTTTTTCAGATCAAGATTCAAGATTTGTTGGTAAGTTTTGGGCCACATTGTAGGAGAAGGTGGATACCAAGCTAAAATTGTCTACCACTTTTTATGCTCAAATTTATGGGTAGACAAAATTTATGAACAAAACATTGGTACAAATATTGAGAGGGTACAATAGGAAGCATCCTAAGCCTTGGGATGAAAATTTGGTGTATATTCAACATTCATATGACATGGTAGTGCATTATTATACTAGAAAAAATCCTTTCAAAACTTGTTTTGGTTACTTACCTCCATGTGCATTTGATGTTATTTTGAGACAATCATACAAAATAAATAGGAAAGGGGATCTAGAGGTCTACAAAGCTAAAAAAATTGATTGAAAAGATTTATTAAATTCACCTCTAAGTGCAAGAGAGATTGAAGGAGTCACAATCCAAGTATAAAGAAAAGCATGATCAACATAGGACTAAGCATAGTTTCTTCATTGGAGACAATTTATGGATGTACTTGGGTAGAGAGAGACTCCAAGGTAAGACTAAGAAGTTTAAGCCTTTCAGGTATGATCCATTTTAAAATTCTAGAATAAGTGGGCAAGAATGCATTTAACCTTGATTTTCCTCCTTATATGAAGATTTATTTTGTTGTCAATATTAAGAACTTATGTCTCTTTAAGCCTTCTATGTTAGACAATGAAGATGAAGGGTTGTTGTTACCTTCAATTGAAGACTTTGTTCATGATAATCAGTTGGAATTGGAGAAGGATGTTGTGCTACAGAAGAAGGAGAGGAGAACAAAAAGAAGAGTGTAAGAGCATTGGTTGGTTGGATTAAAGGGTCAGCTACCCTATAATTCCAAATGGTATCTAGAGAATATGTGTGGAAGAGATTTCCTCACTTACAAAGTTATTAAAGATTTTAGGAAATTAAAATCCTCAAATTGGGGATGCATGATCAAAAATATGGATCTAGTTTACTAGACATGTCATCGAGTTCATTGCATTATCTCAACTATTTAATTCATATATGTAAAACACTATATAAGACACTTATTCAAGTTTTTTCATGTAAAGTGAACTTTTCAATTAAGTTACAGTGGCACAATCAATGTTGGGATGGTCTATGCATTTTTGTATTGATGAAGTCAGTAACCTTTAGCCTTTGAAACTAAGGGTTTTTTCAAAGATAACAAAATTGTAGGTATCTACAGATGATGGTTTCATATCCATCGGTATTTGTAGGTGACCTATTCTGATGGTTTCATATCCACCTCAGTAGTTTCGTAACTGCCTAGGTATTTTTGTAACTACATAGGCAGTTTTGTAACCGTTGGTGTACATAAAGTAGCAGAATCACCACCAACCAAAACATGGGAATGGTAATAGTTTCAAATGTTTCAACTTATTAGTGATGGTTCAATTTTATTCTTTGGCAAGTTCTAAGGTGGAATGGAATAAATACAACTTCTATTAAAGGCAAAGGACATCATAAAATTTTATGAAATGTTTTGAAGTTATTATAGTTTTCAAGTGTGTATTTATTCATGTTATATCATTGTTTCCTAGTTATTGTTTGGTTGCTATAGTTGTGTTGGATCATTGTGAAGTGTCTAATAAGTGTGAATCAGTTTGGAGTGCAAGCTTTGGATAGTGTAGTAGTGAAAACTATGTCCATGAAGGCCATGTTTGGAAATAAATTGTATAGTTTTTGAATTACAAAATGGAAACAGAGTGTAATTGCCTCACCCACTAGAATTTTTCCCACATCGGGTTTCTCCAAGTCATATTTTGTACTCATTTTATGTTTTTTCTCAATTTATGCTACCTTATGTTAAGTTTGTTGTACATTTCATTTTCAACACTTGTTTATCTAAGTTTTAGTATTGGAATTACTTTAGAATAGTCATTTATCAATCATTTACTGAGATGGGAGAATAAAAACCATGTTGTGAAGTTTAGTGTGGAATATCCACCTAATAGAAATACTTTTATTTTTTGTAGTTACCACCAAATATTTTTATTCTTAGATACTCGTTTTATCCCACTATCTCTATTTTTACTAGTATACCATACAAATTTTGCGAATAAATTTTACCTCTATATAATTATGTGTGGTACATAAATAGCATCAATCTCCATAATATCATCTAAATGCAATAAGTGGGATGGTATCCCTTTTACATCGTAGGTACCCCATTATCAGGTGACATTGCATTTAGATCTTCATTTTTGCTAAATACCAAGAAGTGTTCTTTGTATAATACAATTCCAACTATTTCCCATATCCTTCAATCTTCCTCGAGCTTTCACTAAGATCTATTCTTATGTTGCATTGCTTGAAACCTACTTATCCTTCATACAAACATTGCTTAGATTGATCCATACCTATTTATTTTATAAATTTCTAGTTTGGATCCATTAAGGGGACTCGTCATCTAATTTAGAAGAGACACATCCACTCTAGTTGGCCAACATTGGAGAGTACAATGTGTGAGACTAACCTTGTGACAGGGTTATATTACCATAACAACTCCTCCACTAGGTGAATCCATGCAACATTTTGAGTTCACCTTTTGGACCAAATTCTAAATATAAAATTATACGTTAGAGAAGATCTTGACTTCTTATGTCCAAGTAAAATAAGAATCACAATATTCATATTAGAGAAAGCCATGATTTGTAGACTTTAATAACTGAAAGAATGTCCATTCTACAAATATGTCAAAAGTTTGACACCCAAATAAAGAGACCAAGATCAACCCAAGTGATGTGTTTACCAATGATAAATACAAAAAACTAAAACCATCTTACATTTTTCATTTAAGCATGGATATTTATTTAATTACACTTTCTTATTAAGGTAAAAGTATTTAACTATTAGGATAAACAAATAATATAACTTGAGACTAATATCCAAATAAAGATACATCTAACACTCCCCCTTAAGATTTATTTGGGGATGATGATAATGGAGACCAATATAAAATGATATAAAAGGTTGGGTGTCATTTGAAAAGTACATCGAATGAATTTCAATATCATTGTAGTATTAAGAACATTTGGAAGTGTTTGATGGTATGTTTAGATAGGGTTGTTGGTGTGAGAAGATTACAAATCACAACTCTATCATAGAGAAGATATGGTAGGCCCATTGATATCATTATATGTATTTTTATTGAGAGAGGTGGGTGTGTGTGCTTTATTGTAGGTGGTGGTTTTGACTTTGTCAAATTATTGATTAAATGACATTGAATTATGTGAAATTTATATATATAATAATTTATGATGTTAGAGGGAGTGATATTAATATATTCTCATTTCCAAATTTAAAAAACAAAATGATATATCTTAAATCTTAGTCCTTGTCCTTCTCATCTTCTATATAATCATGAGAGACATAAGATGTATATAATGAGGTATTCTCTAGCTCAATATTTTCATTGATGTAATCAATAAAATCAAGATCCTCTTCATCATCATCCTCTATATCAAGACCATCAACTAAGGAAAAATGTATCCTCCTACAAATTAGACATAATTTAATCATCATATAATATAATTTGCATAGTTAATTATAAGAACAATATTATTTTTCACAATCCATTTCAAATATGCTAAGTTATTTATTTTGTAATTGTGTGAGATATTTTAAATCAATGTTTCATATCACACTCTATGAACCATCATCAGGATGAGAAAATAATGATGATTCATAGAGTGTGACCTGAAACGTCAATTCAAAAGATCTCACATGGTTACAACCAGAAATAACTTACCATAGTTAATTATAAGTGTAAATTATAATCGATAAACCTAGTTAGTTCTTCTCAACTAATCAAATATAAAGTTATTACCAACACGTAACTCCTAACCTAGGTCCATATGCTTATATGCCCCATCCCAGAGATTTTAACTATTTTTTTCACTTCCTTTGTGGCCTTGCAATCATAGCATTATTCGAATGAGGTGAAATATTTTTTATAAAATAACTCATAAAAACTTATAAACTTATGTAAAATAAATTCTAAAAAACTTACAAACTTATGTGTAGCATGCCTTTCACTCATTCGCTCCAAGTAATTGGTCACCAGATTGCCTTAACTAACCCTCGTTATTTATAACTTTGTGTTGGCTACTCTTTATCCCTGCATTAATTGTAAAAAATGCAAAACATATAGTTAGTCAAATATAAAAATTGGATAAATCTTTATATCTCATTAAATTTGTTAACTAACTTGCATCCTCATCTCTATCACAGTGGAGCCAATCATCACATAACTTTAACCAAGGGCCATTTTTTACATCGAGATGTAGAAGTCTTCTCTCTGCAATTGTATTTCCCTTGTATGCAACTTAAAAACTTAAAATTTGAAAAAATATGAAAATTCCATAAAATAAAATAATAATAATTAATATGTATTTAGGTGGCCTTGCCCTCATATTGATTGTAGTCTTGTTAAACATAATTGTTACATGTTTTTCAATTAATTTGTGTTATAACACGTTGTCAAATTATTTTTTAATGACTTTGGTGAGTCTTTGTCTACTTTCCATCAGTAAATTGTTGTATTGAATGTTGCATATTTCATAAAATATTTTATTTTATGCATATTTATTCTTTGTTTAAAATATTTACAATTAAAAAAATGGAACATCAAATATATTTTAAATAAATTGAAAACTAAAAACTAAAAATTGAAAAAATTAAACAATAGAAACTAAAAAACTTAAATAACATTTATTCAAATATTTATTGGCCCTGACATCATCTAATATTTTCATATTATCATTCACATATAACCTCATTTTAGAGACCAAGACACTCGATGTTTATATCCATCTTGTGTCAAACGAGAGGGGTGACTATCATCAGAGAGTGGCATGGCATATCCGTTATCCACCCAAAAATTAGGTGTTAAAATGTCATCAATGCTAGATGGGGGGCCTCCACACATTTCAGAGGAGGTGGAGCACAAGGAGCACGAAAAGGATGAGAGGGTCATGCGCATGTCACACTACTCAATGTAAGAAAATCATGAGGCATGCATGACATGGACCTAAAATAAAAATAAATGCTAGAGAACAAGTAATTAAAATACTTGAATTTAAAAAATAAAACTAAAAATTATACATCGGCTATTGGGTCCCTAGTAGTAGATGATGTGCATCGACTCATCTCAGCCTCATCCTTTCATATGTCCATATAACTAGTTGACTTGTTATTAAAACCCCAAAAATAAAATAATATTATAATTAATTAAATATTTTAATTTAAAATTTAAGACTAAAAATTATAGCTTTGCATCGAGTCTTTAGCAGTAGAGAAAGGGCTTCGACATCCCATCCTCATCCTCTCATGAGTCCATATAACTAGTGGGCATGTTATCAAAACCCTCAAAAATCTATATTATAACTAATTAAATACATCTATTTAAAAATAAAACTTAAAAAAATGCCTTTGTGCGGGGTTTTTAGTCGCAGAGAAAGAATATTGACTCATCCCAACACCCTCCTCCCTCCCATCCTCCTTCCTATCATCAAGACCCAATAATTGTATTAATAACTAATAAATGATAGAATTTAGAATAAAAATAATATACAAAAATAATTAAAATTCAAAATTTAAAAATTGTTGTACCTATAATAAAACCATCAAGGTTCTTGATGGATGTGGTAGTCTTTCTCAATATCACATTATATAGTGGCATAAACATTGGATTTACACAATCCATGTTGTGCAATACCCTCCTACTTATGTTTCTACGAAATGACCTATTAACCACACATGCTTAATATTTAAATATTCATTAAAAATTTAAAAAAAAATAAAAATTAAAACTAAACTAATCATATTTGTTATGTCTACTTCTTATCCTATTTGTTAAGTCAAATTTCCATTTTATTTCAAACAAGTTTTTTTTGGTCAATTGATAACTCAATAGTAAAACAAAAATAAAAGTCTTCATATACACGTAAAACATGTATAAATCATGCTAAAATCATTTATGATAGACATATACATGGCTTTAAGGTATGCATAAATAATTAAAAGAATTATAAAAACTTAAAATATAATATGAATGATGAGCAAGGTTGAGTAATGATTAGAGAAAATGAGAAAAACTTAAAATTGGACTAAGATGTAAAGAAATCAGATTTGAAAGGAAATTAATCCAACTTAATATAGATTAAATTTAAAATATAGCATTAAAAAAAAATTATAAAGTTTGAATATTAATAAAGAGATCAAATAATATGCAAAAAAAAAAGAGGAAACGAAATTGAGAATTTCATCAAACAATTTGCATGCAAGCTAGAATTGTGTATTGATTAAATCGGAGAGGCTATGATGACTTCAGTAAAATGTAAGGATGTACAAGTGAGTGAAGTGATTATCAAGGGTTTCTATATAGATTTTTAAGATTTTGTAAGGGTTTGTCATAAAGTTTTGTAGGTTTATTTAATGGTTAATTTTTTAAAAACTTTAAGGTTTTGTCATAGGGTTTTGTAGGTTTATTTGATAGTTTTTTAAATATTTTTGTAGTTTCTTTTACTATATTTTCCTAAGATTTTTTTTAAGATTTTTTCTTGAACTTACGTAAATGTAAATTGAATTTATCTATAAAATTAAAAAACTACATATTTATGTTTTTTGGTTTCGTAGAGATGATATATCGTCTTCCTCTTTTTCATCTGTAAATGAATCTTTTCTTTATTACCCTCCACTCGTTCCCCTTACCCTTACTTTCTCAAAACTCTATACCCTGCCTTTCCCATCTGTATAATAAAATATATATTGCAAAGTTATTTATTATTTCACAAAACGAATCTCAAATTAAAAAAAAGAACAATATGAAACATTAGTACCATGTTATATATTATACTTTTGATATATTAACTTTGGTTTTTTTTTACCTTTCCCTTCATGTGCCTTGTGTCTCTCTCCAAATGAGATTTTGTCTGCTGAGTCCATTATTGGTATTATTAATTAAAGCATGGATTTCCAACCATTAATAACTCTAGAAAAAGCATTGTTCAACCAATTTTGAAAGCTCTTTTAGATCCAAAATTTTGACCATTAGATATGAAATTAGCACAAAGTCTTAGTATTATACCATCAAATGTTGTCAAATATGTTATCAAATGTTTCTATTTTCATGAAGGACCATCCACATAATGATAATTGTTTTGAAATATATGCATAAAACCTTTCGCGGTTATTTAAGACAATGAATAAGTATATCACACCAATCCAATGACTTTAATGGTTCGAAAATATTTATACCAAAGAAATTATTATACTAATTTTTTGAAACCCTATTCAATATTTAATTGTTTAAATGTTAAGATACATATATCATTAATCAATTAATATATTAAATAAATTTATATAAAATATGTAAGAGATATTATCTTTGATGAGCGTATTTTACTTAGATCACAAATTTAATATAGACACATCAACACTATTATCTCTCAACGTATTTAATATAGATTTATCTAAAACCCTGTAGAATGAGCGTCCCATGATGGGAAGGTGTTGTAGGGTGTTTTATCAAGTGCATGACTGATTCTCTAATATTATTAAGAGTGTGTTGCCAAATCCAAACACTATCAGTAGCCCTTTGCTTGAAAATTCTAGCATTTTGCTCCTTACGCATATTCTATATAACAAAAGAAACCCTAGCCCAAAGAATTTGATTAGAAAAGACATCAAATTGAAAAATGTGGTTCCAACCTTGAAGGGGTTGCATCAAGGACAAAATACAAGTCCATAGAATGCCCAAAAGACTCACCAAGAACTACCACTTCTCAGTAATGAAGGGACACGATGAGAACGGGTGAGAAAATGTTTCCTCATGATCCCTACCTATGACACATATAAAGGGTCCATTAAAACCTCTTTTCATAAGTTTATCTCCTATAAGAGCTCTGCCATGAAGGAGAAGCCAGATGAAAAACCTAACTTTAGGCCATAGATTGTGACTCCAAAGTTTTAAAAAATTCGAGTCGCTGAATTGAAGGATGACAAAGAGAAGATAACCATCTACCATAGTGTAGATTCTATTGTGCTATCCTCCCCAAGCCAATAAGTCTTCCTCATCTGAGCAAGAAAGATATTTGTCTTTAAGAATATGTAGTTAGATTTTAGAGTCCAATGAAATTCGAATGAGCTAGTTTTCAATGGAAATCCACTTCCTTTCAATTGTCCTTTCTCTACTAGGGCTATTTGAGTATTTAGAAACCATAATCCAATCTTCATGATGCATCCGTTCCATGAGTCTATGAAAATAGGGATATTGTTTAACAAAAGGGGGATAACCATCCCAAGAATTTATCCATAAGTGGGCCTTTTGACCATTCTTGATGATCCAAAATAATTTGTTCTTAATCAAAGACTCCACAATTTTGAGAATCGCTAGCACAGGGGGAGCCTTTGGAGGGAAGGGAGAATCAGACAATTTGATCAGGAAGTTTTTTTTAGCATATTTGGCTCTTAAGGTTTGCACCCAAAGTTGTGATGGAGATTGAAGAAGACGCTAATAAATCTTGGCAACTAAAGCTTGACCATTTAGCTAAGTTGAATAAAAACCCAAACCTCTTTCTTTCTTGTTGAGACAAAGAGTAGTCCGTTTCACCAAAGACCATTTTTTCATAAGCTTCGGCCCCTTCCATAAACATTTGTGGCAAGTTTGATCAATTTCTTTGAAGATGGCCTTGGGAACATGCAAGATGGAAGAGAAGTAAATGAGAATAGCTTGCAAAACATTCTTGATCAAGGTGATTCGTCCCCCCATAGAGAGCCATCTATTGATCCACTTGGAAATTTTAGTTTTCAACCTATCCACTAACTAGAACCAATTAGAAAGTATGTTTTCGTTCAAGGGAACACTGAGGTAGATAACTAGGAAAGAAGATTTCTGAAACTAAAGTTTGTCAAGAATCATAACTTCTTACTTGAGGGACGTATGAAAGTAATAATTTTTTGACTTGTCCTCATTGATAATCTAACCAATTGCAACCTTGAAATTTTTCAACTTCTTATTAAAGTTGGAAGCCTCTTGAGTTGTAGCTTTGCCCATCAAGGAAAAATCATCCACAAACTACAAATGCGTCATCGACTAAAGACCCCTAGCTAGATTAACACCTTCAATAATTCTTTCTTCTCTAGCTTTGAAAATAATTCTACCCAAACTTTCGGCCATAATGATAAATAAATAATGAGAAAGAGGGTCTCATTGCCGAATATCTCTAGAAGATCCAAAAGTCCTAGTGGGACAACCATTAACCAAAACCAATAAATAAACTGAAGAAATACAACCTTTCACCCAAATAATCCACTCCTCAAAAAAATTGAAATACTTGAGCATTCTTAAGAGGAATGCGCAATCAACTCTATCATAGGCATAGCTCCAACCTTATAAGCATAGCCGGAGTTTTTTGGTGTTGCATAGAATGGATAGCTTCTTGAGCTAACACAATCTCATCAAAGATTTGTCTACTAGCCACATACCCACCTTGCTTAGGGGAAATAATTTTATGGAAGCGCTGCAATCTACTAGCCATAATTTTAGTAATGATTTTGTATAAAACATTACATAAAGCAATGGGACAAAAGCCAAAAATATATGTTACCTCATGCGCCTTTGAAATTAAATTAATGAAGGTTTTGTTGATCTGTGTAAGAATAAATTTAGTTATTTTGGCTTCTTCCACAACCTGTAACAAGTCCTGAATAATATCCCAAAATTCTTGATAAAATTCAATAGGAAACCCATATGGCCTGGGGATCTCCCTTTACTCATGCTGAAGGCGTGTCTTAATTCTGCTACAGAAATGCTATTAAGAAGAGAACAATTGTCCTTCGTATAAATAAGAGTAGGAATGTCTTGGATAATTTGTTGTTTTGTTGCTATATCCAAAGGATGCAGCAAAGAGATGAGAAAATAAATTGAGCACAATGTTAGAAATACCCTACAACAAGAAGTTTAGAATTCCATTATCCGATTCAAGAGAATAAATATGATTGAAAGACCTCCTCATTAGCATGGATTTTTTAAAAAACATCGAATTTTTATCCCCTTCTTGAAGCCATTTGATTATAGATTGTTATTTCCTCATAATTTCACCTCTAATATTCCATTCATCTCGCTGATTGATTAAATTGAGCTCCTTCTGCTTAAGTTTCTCATTATAGTGCTCAAATCAATGGTTTGAACAACCTTTTCCAATCTATCAAATATCTCTTGCTTATTAACCTTGATGTCCCCAAAGTCATCCCAATTCCATTTCATGAGTTGGGATTTGACATATCTCAGCGTCCACACAAAAATGAACATATTTGTTCCATGACGAGGCTTACCTTTCATCCACTAGTGTTCAATTGGAAATGGAAAGGAGATTTCAAGCATTGAGAATCCCAGACTGCTATCATAACAGGCCAATGATCAGATCCAACATTGTTAAAAATTGAAGACTTGGGGATTTGCCCATTAACAAGAAACTCCTCGATCAACAAGAATTTGTCCAACCTCTCTACAATGAAATCATTTCCTGATCTCCAGTTGGTCCACGTCAGGAGCCCATTACAAGACTTAATGTCAATAAGATTTAGGGAAGAAATATATTCCAGCATGAGATTTGAATTGGCATCAACCTTCTTGTTGCCACCAGTTTTTTCTTATAATGAAGTCATAGCGTGAAAATATCCTCCAATCAAGACCCAAGCTCCTGGAAAGTGTTGAATAATATATTCAAGATTATTCCACTGTTTTTCCCCTCTAAAATCAAAGAAAAGTAAACATTGATGAACAAAACCTGATGATTTGAATGTCTAGTTTGGGCAAGGATCGTTGTGATACCCTACACAGCTAGAGCATTAACCACCATAATTTCCCTGGGGTTCCACAAACAAGTAATGCCCCCAAAATCTCCTTGAGAATCATTGGACAAAACATTAGCCATTGGCCAAAGCTTTTGAGCCAAAGAGTTCATACTACTACTAGAGACTTTGGTTTCTTGAAGAAACAAAATCTAAGGGCTATGAGATTACAACATTCTAATAATTTCATTGCATTTAGAGGGACAACTTTTAAAACCTCTTATATTTCAAGAAATGCACTTCATGTTTTACAGGGTTTATATCCCTGTGATCTTTCTTTTGCTCTGCCTAAAGAGACTATCTTTCTCCTTCCTTTCAAATGTGGGTCAAAATAGATTTCATGTCTATTTTCTGATTAACACTCGAATGAGAGGGTCATCCAAATCATCGCTCAGATCTATGCATGTTTTCTCATTTTTGTCTAATTTATGTTTTCTAAGAAGACTAGTATCCTTTGGAACTATTATGGCCAAAATTTGTTCCGTTGGAGCGCTGAAATTAACAATAATAGGCTTTCCTTGATCCAGTCCAGGGCAGAGTGAGGATCTTTTGTAAACTGCATTTTAGGTATTGCAGTTTCCATAACGAGGTCGTCCTCCTCTAGAGGCTCATGAACAGGGAACGAAGCGAAATGATTCTCCACCATAGAAGGCCTAGAATTGGGGTTCTTGGGTTTAACAGTATGTTTTTTTTTTAAAATAAAAACCCTCCTTATCAAGGGTTTTCATGCACAGAGAGTTTGCAATCCTTTGTTAAAAGTCCATACTCATGGCAAAGTATGCACCTAAAAGGAATGTTCTCATAATCAACTTCTTGTTCCCAGACCCCATCCCCAAATTGCAAAGTAATCTTTTTAGAAAGAGAATTGCTAAAATTTATCAAAACACAGATTCTTGCATAGACAGTGTGCTCAAAATGCAAAAATGTATCAACAGTCATCATAAAAGTGCCAAGGGTGTAACCTATTGCCACAAAGACAAAAGGGTTCCAAAATTCAGTGAGTGGTCCAAAAAGTCTAACCCAGACCGGCCCCACAAAAGGTAAATCTTCTTTTGCCTTGAAAAGAGTGTTGTGGCTTCATAAATAACCCGGCTCGTCTTATAAACCAGGGACTGCGTTGGAATATCTGGTGCCTATCATCTTCCTAAGCGAATATCACAAGGAAATATCCATTAGGGTAAACAGAGATTTGATATTCTCCTAACGTCGTCCAAGATTTTGTTTTAAAGTTTTGCAAGGTAGCCCTGGAGCGCATAAATCAACATATAAGAGCACATCTTTTCAGATCGTCAGTATTGTTTTGAATTTCAATATGTTGGGTATTGACCACCAGAGAGTCATTTGTCACCATGCATCTTGTTTCAATCTTCTTAGAATCTATCTTTGGCATGCGCAAGGGTTGCCAAATAAAACCTTTCCCTCCATTGGTTGTTGTGGAAGATCGAGGTGTTTATAAAGTTGCTTTAAAATTTAGACTTGTAGGGTTTCAATCCATGGTTTGCATTCAAAACAGCGCAATCATTTTCTCAGTCATAACCTTGTAGTCCAACGAAAATTTAAAAAAAAAACTCCCTCAAAATCCATCTCTCTTATTCAAACCCTAAACGTAATAAATTTAAGCTCGCCTGTATCTAATTTGTAGCAAATACAGCTAAATTTCACCAAAAAGGCTTAGATCCATACACTTGCAAGGCTCTAATTTTTGTGGCCGATTGATCGAAACCAATCTTCTGATGGGATTGTGTTCACTTAAAAATAATGGTTTCTAACATACTTGTCCCCTATAGATCATCAAGCCCTGTCGAGCACGTTTCGTTGGAGGTTGCTTAGCACTCAATTGATTATGTAGTTGTTTAGATTCGAACCAAGGTTTCTTAACAGATCGCCATTTTTCCTCAAACTACCATCACCAACATAATTTATAAGTTAAATTATTAAAATGAATTTTCACAATTTATAGTGATTTCTTGGAGCAAACGACTCTCATGCCTATAACCTCTTCTTCTTTTCTTCTGTTTTTTCTTTCTTCTTCTTTCTTTTTTTTTATTTTAATAATAATAAAAGTCGCATTTTTAGTAAAATAGATCCATACACAAAGCAAGACAATAGAATAAATCTGATAAAACAATTTAAGGAAACAATCTTTCTTTTAAACAACAAAAATGTGTCTAGTAGACTTTTGTGCAAGGATGTTAAAACTTATGTCTAATCTCATGAAGCCGTAAGAACCACAACATATTAGTGAATTGATTTAAATGATTTAGGCTAGCAGAAACACATTCAAAAAAAAACTTGATGTGGGTATTGCAACTGTGTAAGTCTGCCAAGGATAAATGATCCCGTCTTGAAGGCGTCATGTCATTTTGATGATCCGTTGCTACATCAAGAGAGTAGAGGAAAGCATTAATGTCTCGCGGCTGCCAATGTTTACATATTTATCAAAATAGGGCATTGCCATACCAAACATTGTTGCAATGCAATTCAAGATTGATAGGATGAAATGGATCTGAAAATGGAGGATAGAAAAATCAGATCAATTATTTATTTTTATTTTTATTTTTTGAAGTAATGAAAGATGTACCTGATGCCAAATTGAAGCGGATTTTGCGGTTGTATTTCTTTACTTTGTTATTAAAAGTGGAAGCACTAATATCACATTTAACATGGATTTAATGATAAATTGGAGTTAGGGGGATTGGAACCCTGCTTGTATTCTAAATGGGGTGTACTATTTTTTCCCTAACCAGATCATTATAATCACTAAATAACCTTTGAGACGCCAATGTTGATATTGCAACACATGGAAGAGAGACTCCATTGAATAGAATAATGGACCTTGAAATAGACCATGAAAGGGTCTTGTTTGATTGCATTGAAATGGAAGATGTACAAAATATATGCTTCAAAAGAAAAGATTCCCCATCAATTTGTTTATAATGTGTCAGGAGTTCCTAGTTCTGTCATTATAAGTTCTAATACTCCAAAATTATGATGCACCTGTCGGGAGTGAGAATGGCAGGGAATATATAATGTCGAAAACCAAATGGAATGTACCAGGATTCAAGCACGCTTCAAAGGTCTACACATGGTTATAAATGATCGTATCCTAAGCACTAGAGTTATTAGAAAAAAGATTTTTGGATAAAACTAAGATCTATTTTATTAACTGATGTCCAATGTTATGGAGTGCAAAAGCCTCAATTCACTAATTAGAGTTATTGTCAATCTCAATAAACCCCTAAAGATCATTAACATCACCACACCTCTGATTACAATTTAAATAGAATCATCATCAAAAATCAAATCTTTGGCGATGTCATTTCTTTTGCTATAGCCTTTCACATTAAATGGAGAGGCAGAGCTTGGTAGTCGAAGTGCTCAAAGGGATTGCATCAATTAAAACTGCAATTACGAGGAGAATAATGCCTCGTTGTTTCCTTGTAATCTTGAAAATGAGGATAATTATGTTTGAAGAGGTGATAATTTGGAGGCATGTCTAATCTGTTTTCACAATTACCGTGTCAAGGCATCATCATACCTGTTTTGCAGACTGATGACGTCCAGAACCTCTGCTCAGATTGGCGAATTGAGGACGATAAATTGATGCATCAATCATAAAATAAAGAACTCGAAAATTTAAGGTCCTTGTCAAACATCAGACATAATTTGCAGCTTGCAGCTACTAGCAGAAGATGAAGACATTGCAAATGCGGCACCATGTATCTCTTTAGTTTCGTCTAACTACTCCTCCATTTCTGCTTTTGGTTCTGCTTATGTCCGGAGCATCTCAAGCAATTAGTCAAGATCAATGGTATAAACTCTCTCTTATAGCCTTTGATTATTGAGCTCTGGATTTTGGATAACTTCACTTGAATCAAGAATCTGTTTAGTTTCCAAGTTCGCCGTTGAGCTATATATTCAGGATTCTCACATTCTGGCTTTACCAGACATTGTTGCGGCCATGTAATATTATGTCTAATGTGAGATGATAAAATCCTCGGCTAAACTACTCTTACCACACTTCAATGCATTAATAAACAATTGAAAAGCAGCACATACCCATGACCGGTTGACCTTAACAACAAAAGAATTTCACAAATTGAGGCAGGTACACTAATCACTAATGTTAGTTTGAAACTTCTGGCTCATTGTATCATAAAGTTATTAAACGTTTTGGTCCAATTGTGACTTGGAAAGGGCAAACAATCAGGCACTAACCAGATCTGCAGTTTTTTCACGATTCTAATAAGTAATATATAAAGCTTTTTTCGACGATAATTTTCATTTACGGACAGTTATAAAAATGCCATATTCAACAAAACTATTCCATTTATATAAGTTAATTCATATTTGCTTTATGCAAATCTTAATTCATTCCATCAACAAATGATGAAAAACTAATGAATCCAAATCCCTTAATTTTAGAACAAACTAATGTATAACCTAATTACGGTAACATGTCTCAAAATAAATAATTAATTAAATACAGTAAACAAATCTTCAAAATTAACAAATTGAGGCTTTCACAGGTCCATAATGTCAGGATGTTTACAAACTCCCTAGTTTTATCCCAAAGCTTTCTCTAAAATCCTCAAAATGTTAACGAATTCAAGCTTTTGCACTCCATAAATGTTTACAAACTCCAACACAGTTTTATCTCAAAGCTTTATCTAGAATCCTCAAATTGTTTAACCTAAAACCACGTGTGCCTTCTTGGCAATGTAAAATCACATCTTCTCCCTCACATTTGATTAAATGCTCACTTTAAAGGTCACTGTTCCATGCCCAATATTTCAACCAGTTGATTCTACAAAATACAAAAAAACAGATGGAATAAAACCTCACAAATAATTGGTGACAACCTTCTTGGACAATTAAAAAGGAGGTGACTACGTAATGACTAATTTTATTGAAACAAGGTTGCATTCTCCCGGCTGAAACTATGTGATAGCAATCACAACTTATTTGCTCTGCTGAAACTTGAAAACGTAACAGCTTAATCTCTATCATAACATTCAAATCCTATGTGCAAGCAAACACAGAAACATGGCAAGCAATTGTGTTGACACAATATTTAGCAAATGCAAAGGTTTTTTATCAAATACAAAATAATATAGCAAGACAGCTGTTTGATATGCAGAGCTAAACAGATAATTTTCCTATTGAAGTTTGCATTAAAGCAAGGATTTTCATTGCATCTGTTCAGTAACCCCATATAATTCCCATAAAATAGGAATGGTAAAATTAAGCAAGGACAGATAATTCCCAGAAAATAGGAATGCTGATATTAAGTAAATCTCACTAGGCGCGCTACCAGTCTATTCTCTCAAAGCGCACCTATTAATATTGATAAAGAAGCTGATAACTTCCAATAACATGCCAGAAACGGAAGTTCTCATATGTCTTACATGAAACACAAAACACACTTATTTTTCTATGAAACCAGAATTTCCAAGTCAGAGTCTTCTCAAACTGTTACTCTAGCACAAGATGAAGGTTATAAATAAAAACCTTAGAGATACCTGTTTCAACTCCATGATGTCTATTCAAAAGGATATTTCCAGATTTGGCCAGACGAATTGCATATTTCAATAATGTACATATCCAATTTACAAGACCCAACAATAATGCCAGTGCTACCGCACAAAATTCCAATCTCTGATTGTCTGGACATCAGTTTTATGTCCATTGTGCTTCCTGGATATCTCTATGAAAAATAAACATGCAAGGCAAGGAGTTCAAAATGTATCATATTCCTTGAACTGGCCCATATTGACAATTTGTTCCAGTGGTTGAATTGATCCTTGCGAATTTGCCAAGCATTAACTTCAAATTCTTAAATGCCAATAAAATCAGGTCTCCAAAAGCCAGCATCCAAACTTGAGACTTACTGCCTCTTTTCCATATCGAAGGAAAGGCCCTCCATGCCTTTTAATGTAGCTTCATAATTCCTAGAACTTGGCATAATCCTACCAGAACCCGATCGCTTGGGTTCTACAGGACTCACTTCAGTTCCACGTGGACGAGAAGATGAATCAGTCTCAGACACAACTGCTTGCCTGCTGCTTGAAACCACTACTCGTCTTGATGTGCTACCACCTTGACCCATAAGCGAAGACAAATGGCCACGCTCTGGCCTATCTGTGCGCCCACTTATCTGCAAAAGTCAAAATTCCATAATAGTTTTTAGCTAACATGTCAGTCCACAAAGAAGCAAAACACCAGATTTACTCTCAACCAGTTAATTTCAGAGAATAGATAAACTGAAATTTGGTAGATGGTAACTCCTAATTTGAACATCTTGCCAATTTTCTTAGATCTGAACCAAAAAACAGTTCAAACCACCATAGCAGGAGGAATAACTTTTCTCAAAGATGAACAAAAATGATGGCAATAAATAACTACTTGGACCCAAAAAAAGCATGTCTATGGATCTATAGGTTTGTGTAATATTTGCTATGTAACCTGAAATTTTAACAGCCAATAGCCAAACAGAGCTGAAGATGTCAGAAATAGTGAATTTTAGCCTGCACGCTGTGTTCCAGCAGTAAATCCCTAGGAGTTTACAATGCTGGAAAATGCTCAAGGCCATAGCAGCGTCCCCTCCCCATTACCATGGCAAGGAAAACAAATTTGAAAAAAAGAGATTAAAAAAAAATTTAGCCGGGTTTTCTGTACAGGTTGTAAATTTCAGCAAGTTTTTGGGGCAAGTACTTTACAGAAACTCAGTTGCCAAGTTTCAGGCAAGTACTTGACACTTAACCAAGTACTTGCCAAGTTTTAGAACTATGCCCCAAAGAATCCTCTCCGTTGTTAAAAAATAGATCAAAGGCCACTAACATCTTGTTCACACACTGTTTACCAAAGCATTGAAATTTTCTCCAAAGAGTTCCTGAAGGATGCGAGCACCAGTTAACCATTAATAGAGATTTGCATCAAATACAAGCTAAGTCTTTGATAACACGTAAAAATATCTGAGCATATCCATACTTCTTAATTTTACGTCTCCTGAATAAATCAATATATAAGCAAATACTATACCTCCATCGAAAATATCTCCATGTACAATGAAGCAATCAATTCGATACTCATCAAAATACTTCACACAAAAGTGGTCTTCAGTAATCAACTTCCCAGAAGTACATTTTCCTTAAAAATCTTAAAACATGTATTATGAGAAACAAATAATTTCCTAGTATCAATACAGTCAATTCAACATTGCTCGATAAAGCGTTTGTTTACCTTGTTAAGAAAATTAACATTATAGATATCAAACTTTTTTGTTGTATTAGCATTTCTTTAATATTGACTAAGATATCTGACCATGAGGCCAATGAGAGCAAGAAGCATGGCATCTTGAATTTTTTTTGCTTTTGAAAATTTAGAGACACTCACTCCCATTTGCCTTGCAGACAGCAAAGCATGGAAACATGCGCACAGAGTATATAATTGATAGAGCACACATGCAACCATGCAGGTAGAACGCTGTAGTTATAAATATGAATGGCCTAGTAGTTTGCAAGCTAAAAATGTCATGCTTCTTGTGATGTTGATTTATAATATTCAATCCGCATGATTACACAGAATCAGATAATGCCTTGTATACGCAATGCATATCAATTATTAATATCCAAAGTGGTAGAAACCCATGCCAGTATAGTACTGTCAAAAAGTATTCACCTTGAACAATGTTCTTCCTTCATTATTGATTAAAAATAAGCATATGCATGTTAGCTTTGTAAATATTGAACTTAAATACATACAATGAATCTGTTAGACTTAAATCCGTCTTTTTCCCCCCATAAAATGAGTTTGCAATAGCTTTAATAGGCCTGAACTTTGAGATGCCATGCCACATGATAGGCTGGACTAGCCATCAAGTAAGGGCGAGCTTTGGCCATATAATTTGACTGGCAGTCAGTATCAGATGTCCAGCTCAACAAGCATTTGCTTTTCCTTGACAGATCGACTTTGACTTCAAAATTTGAAGCTTGCTCGCAACTCCTGTTGACAGGGTACAGTGTATCTATCAATGTGCATTAAAAACCCCACTGAATCGAATACACTCGAAGAATAAACTACATAATTATAGCATTGAAAATGAGATTAAATAGAGATCATGATTGCAGCTTTATCATTGACGATTTAATGAAATTACAGCTCCATCATTTGAGACAATTGGGTGGCACTCAGATAAGGGCCACCTCTCAATCTCCACTCTTCTATAAATCAATAAGAAAATAATTCCCTTTCAAGCACCTATCAGACTTTCAGTTATCACCAATAATCGGGACACCATTTTAACTATCCTGACAATAACAACTAACACTTAAAACAAATTAAGCTTAAATGACATATAATAAGACACTAGCATAATTATGGGGTGATATGGTGCCTTACAACGATTAGTGCCAAATTACAAAATGAGAAGAGAATTGACTTTCGCAACATTGACAGTACCTGGTACTCCTAGGTATCCTACTCAAGAGTGGAGGAGGTAACATCCACTTTGACTCCAATGCCAAAACTAACTTCTACACACCAGAGGTATGTACGGTTGTATCTTTTACTGTCATAATGGTGGGGCTTCTAAAACAAACTTTATTACATGTATCACCAAAGAAGCATATACGTTCAAGCACCTTCAATAAAATCAAACTCTTCAAAGGGAGCACGTTATCTCACCGAAAATATTCAATGAGGAAGCATGGAAATACAACCAGCTCTCTTACCATCCCCTATCAATATCTAGTGATATCCAAACAAGCTCTTACCATAGTTTCTATCATTCTGTACTCAAGACCAACAGCCCTCAACTTTTAATGTCTGCCAGGTTTTTTAATTCCCTTTCACAATATGCACTGTTTTATAGCCTGCATTGGACATCCAGTTGTCTTGTGCAATAAAAGCTAACAAAAAAGATTAAACATTCTCGTTACCTATAAATTTATGATTTTATCTCATAGGTTAGTATCTTCAACATACATATTGATATTCAGCATGTCAATAGCATAGTTTCAGGACTCTCTAATTGGCTACCTAAAATTCATATGTTTGAGCTGAGTCAGGTCCTGGACGAGTCAACTCAGAGTTGGAGTCAACAGTGGCTCATTGTGACTCATACAAGGGACTCGCCGGTGTTTCCAATTTTCTGTTATTTTTCTCCAGAAGTAATTTCTCGTGTCACAAAAAAAAATTGAATGTTGAAAGTTGAAGCCACTGAAACGCAACCTTCATCAACAATTTGCCCTTTAAATTTTTTGAGATGACTTCCTTAGGTCCTCATTTTCAACCATATATCTGGAAACAACTTTGTTCAATACACTGAAAATAACTTTGTTCAATCCACTGAAAATCAGCCTTCATCAACACGTTTCATCATTATATTTTATACATAGTACAGCCATTCTCATTTTAAATTCTATAGTTCATTGTCTCCAAACTTTCAGCAGTAGACAGTTGATGTTCACTGATAGGCTGGAACTTCCAGTGGCTGGCAAGCATTGGAAAATCATTTTTGCAGCTTCTTCATCAGGTTTTCAGGGGTTTGAAGCTGTTAATGTCCTTTTTTCTTTTCTTGTTTTCTGTTTTTATCATACAACTCAAACTTCCCATAGAGGAAAATACAACTATTTTGTCTTCCGATCTTCCCCAAACATTACATAAAAAATAAACTCAAAAACATGGAAGCCATACAGATCTGTTACCCAAACGATTGTGAGAGAAAAAAAAGTGTTGCTGCCTAATTTCACTGCAAAGACATCAGAAGCGAGGTACAATGCATATGTTGGTGAAAACATGTGCATGAGGAAATCAACAGGCTAAAAAACCAACTTGCAAAATTACTGAAGCATGAGGTGACACCAAGTCCTCATGCTCCACTAGATGGAATAGAAATGAAAGAAACAACTAGATGGGTAAGTACATGTATCATCCCTTGAGTCTGGAGCAAGCCATACAATGGGTATTGCATCACACATTCTAGGATCAACATTACCGGTTCGTGGGATTTGGCCTGCGTTGGGCACCCCAGTGCGAACCCTGTTCGGGTCCAGGGTTCAGTTCGCTGCCCCAACACCCAAGGTTCGCCCCTAGGCACCCGGACCCGCCCCTGGGCGTTGGGGCAGCAAACCCGCAGTCGCCAGCTGCAAAAAAATGTTTTTTTAATTTATTTTTTTCCTTTTTCACCAAACCCAATGCAATTAAAAACACCTTCCTCAACCCTAAAAGCCAAAAGCAAAAGCATACTTCAACACAAATGAGCAGAACAAAGTGACAAATGGAAAAACACTTGGCTCTTATTTTTCTAATTTTCTCATTGCATATTTCAACTCCATTGCTGCTATAGGTTTGAATCTTCATCAAGCATCATTCTAGTCATTTGCCTACGGTCATTGAGGAGCCATTTGCTGTCAAGGTAAGTTTTATATTGTTTTATTTTTTATTTTATCATTTTTAAATTTTTACTAGTTTCTAGCTGCTGCCATAGGGTTTGTTTTATTTTATTTTTTTATTTTGTGTTTGTTTTTTAACTTGTAATTATATATACTATTACTACAATGCCTCATAGCTCTTCCTCCATCGGCCAAAGGCAACACAAAATGGACTTGACACACTCACCATTGTGGAAATATACAACACTGATAGACCAAGTTTCAGGTGGTGAGGCCTATATTTCGAAATGCAATATTTATGATTCTCAGTTTACAAGCTCATACTTTAGGTTGAAAGTACATTTATGTCACATTCCTGAACACGGAATCAAATTTTGCACAGGGAAGACTAACTCTCCATTGCCACATTCAAAAATCCTTGAATTCATCAAGGAACAAGATGCAGATGCCGCACATGCCATGAGACTCGGTCACCCTCTAGCAAAGAAAGGCAAGGGATCAAGGAAGCCACTTGTTTCCCCAAGTCCTACCGGCGGTTCTTTGGTTGTGCCCGTTGGAAGACATCCATTTTTGGGAGCAGCCTCTATGCAAGAAGAGGCTTCTCTTCCAAACAAAAGAACAAGAGGACCATTGAATAGGTCTTTTCAAAATGAGAGCATGGAGATTATGGATCGTAAAATTGCACAATGCATATATGCAAATGGGTTTTCTTTCAATGTGGTTCAATCACCATATTGGCAAGAAATGGTGAGAGCAATCAATGAGGCCCCAAAAGATCACAAAGGTCCAAGGTTTGAAAAAATCTGCACCACTTTATTGGCAAAGGAGAGAAAAAATGTTGAGGATTCTTTGAAGCCAATCAGAGATTCATGGGCTGAAACAAGGGTCTCCATTGTTTCTAATGGATGGAAAGATGCAGAAACAGGGCTTTAATCAATGTGGTTGCAATGTGCCCTAAAGGAGCAACGTTTTGAAGGCCATTGATTGTGAAGGGTGTGTGAAGTATGAGGAGTTCATTGACGACATCCTCATCGAATCCATTGAGGCAGTTGGACCTAAAAATGTTATCCAAGTAATATATAATGCCAAAAATTGCAAGGCCGCGGGGATGTTGGTGGAGGCGAGATTTGGACAAATTTTTTGGACACCTTGTGTTGTCCACTCAATCAAGCTCATGTTGCAAAAGATGGGGAGGCAAATTGACTAGATCAAACAAGTGTATGATGAAGCTGAGCAAATTCAAATATTTGTCACCAACCATCAACACTCTCAAGCCATTTCAGATCCTTCTCGACATTGGACTTGTTGAAGGTATTTTTATTTTTGTTTTAAAATTATAACTTTTTTATTTTTTAATCTAGTACTTGTATAACTATATTTTTAATTTTGTAATAGGTTGCTCCGACTAGATTCGCTACTCACACAATTGTCTTGAGACGACTTGTGAGAGTGCGACAAGCACTTAGCAATATGGTCATCAACAACTTGTAGGGTGTATGGAGGGAGTCAAGTAAAGAGCGGGCCCAAAAAGTGAAAAACTTGATCCTAGATGATGATCAGTGGGCCCGTGTAGATTATTTATTGAGTTTCACTGAGCCCATCATGAGTATGATCCGTTTTGCTGACATGGATCAGCCATGTTTGGGAGAAATATATGATGGCATAGACTCAATGAAAAAGAGTAGGATCCTGAGGAGAAATTTTTCAAACAAGTGCATTCTATCTTTGTTGAGCGGTGGAACAAAATGACCACCCTACTACATCTCCTTGCCTTTGCATTGACTCCTCGTTTCTATACCACAGGGATCCTTTTCTTTGCCGAGGAGGGTGCTACCATATAGGGGTGTCGAAGTGGCTGAAGGATACAAATTGGCAATGTCTAGGATATTCCTTGATCACAAAATAGAAGACATGGTTACAAGCGAGTTTGAGGCTTTCATTACCTCACGAGGTCATAGTCTTGGTGCTCTTCGAGACAAATACAAGGATGGTCCTATGTGGTGGTACCTTCATGGCCAAGGATCACCGAACCTACAACCTCTTGCAATCAGGATCTTGTCACAGGTGAGTTTTGTATTTTTAAGTTTTTAAATTTATAATTTAAGTTTTTCTTTTTCTTTTAAAAATTTTAAATTTATGTTTAAATTTGAATATAGGTTGCAAGTTCATCCTCTTGTGAGCGGAATTGGAGCACATATAGCTCCATTCGCTCACAAAAGCACAACAAGCTCGCAGCTAAAAAGGCAAAGTTGGTCTACATACACTCTAATTTGCATTTTCTATCGCACAAGAACCCAGAGTACAAGGAGGGGACGTCAAAGCATTGAGATATAGATCCAGAGGTTGTTGACTTGGATGCTTGCATATCATGCTTCTCATTTAGATGACATTGGTAGTCATTCGGCTTCGACGACACAAAAATTAGCTCGCAGGAGTGGCAGTGCTGATAGTCCATGTGGTTCTACTTCTAATGAACCACACCATCATGATGATGTTGATGCTCTCGATGACGAGCAATATGACTATGAAAATTGACTTTTATAGTTTGAACTTTGATGTATCTTGTAATTAATTACAGCCACAGGATTATTATTGATATTTGAATGTTGATATTTGATATTTTAATATATATGATTTATCATTTTATCATTTTTGTTTAATGGCTATACTTATCATTTATCATTATCAACTTATCATTTATTTGTTTAGTGGTTAATGACAATGGCACTAATTTCCTATGTATCAGGCTAGAATTTCTATATATTTTTTTTTATTTTATATTTTGTGTACGGACGAACCCAAGGAAAAACAAATCGCCGTACCGGCAAACCGGGTTCTTCGAACCCGCACCAAAACCAAAAATTAAAAACAAACCGGTAACATTGTCTAGGATAATGGCCACCTTTTAGATCTTGTCACTCACCCTCAAACTCCTCTTGCTAATAGCCATTCTTGACCTGCTCCTAGTTTTTTTTAAATCAAGTTCAAGATATTTATATTGATATCCATAAAATAAGTTATATCTTGGCAGACTACCCAGGTATTTATAATTATATCAATAATGCCCTCCGTTCAGTTCCCTCCTAATAATTGAGGGCATCATAGGGGTTGGATAGCCTGATTTGCATGTTCTTTTGGCTCTCTTAGTTTTTCCTTTGTGTGCATAGGGCCATAGGCCCTTTGGAACTTGTCCTCCCCATGTGACTCCTTGATGTTGCCTTCATCCATTGTGGGGGTTTCATATTTTCCAACTATTAGCAGATTTTCCACCTGCTCATATCATCAAAGGTGCATCTGCAGTAGGTGTAGGAGAAGAACTGGCTCACTGCTTACTGAAAAATCGGTCCTCAATGAAGATATAATGTGTAATTTCCCAAGGAAACTGAAAATTCAATACAAATCTTAAGCAATGCTTGCTGCTACTTCTTGAATTAACTTCAAATTGCAGTGAAATAGAATGTAGAATAGAGTAATTGATGTTGATATTGTTTCCTAAATCAAACAAGAGCAAAAACAGCACAAAGGAAACCCCAACTTGAGAATACCAGCTTGGTATTGTCAACTAATCGCCAACTCCTTTCCTTCAACAACTTGGCTGATCACAAAGATTAAATGGAGTATGAATCCAGCAATACAATACTGCTAATTGCGCTTCTCTCAACTCTCTGCTACCTCTTTCTATGATTTTCACTTCCTCTGCCACAAGACAGCTGAATACACCATATAACAACACTCAATCCTAAACTCACTCATCATGTCTTATAGCCCATGCCGCATGCCTCTCATTTATACAAATGTTGGAGGTATCATAACCATTATGGAACTGAAGAGACATAATTGCAGCCATTAATAATCTATTCTGGCACACAAGTTGGAACTGCCACTTGTTCAGACAGGATTGCAAGTGTTAATTGTGCAACTGCTAGTGTCACATGTGCAACTGCTGGTAGCTGCAAGACCACCAGTGTTACATACAGGACCGCTAGTGTCACATGTGCGACCACCACTGTCAATTTGAAGACCCCCGGTGGCGGTCCTGTCATGTCATTGTACTAACAATTCCTCCTTTTGAATTTGTAATTTGCAGTCTTATTGGTTTGTTTTCAGAGTGATTGTTACTACTCTTCATAGTTACCTGAGACTCAGAGGCGGGGACAGGGATTTCAGTACGGCAAAAAAAATCCCAAATTTGGGGGATGGCTATTACAATATTTAATAATCTATAAAAAAGTTAATATTTAAATTTTTAAAATACAGATAAAAAAATTGGGAAGGTTTCGGTGACATCCCTGACTTTCAGGAGACATCCCCAGTTTTTTTTCTTTTTGCTATGTTGCCGATACGGATACGGGTATGAGAATCAGATTACGGGGATACGGGGAATTTTTTGGGGGGCTTTGGATACGGCCATACAAAAATATATATATAAAATTAAAAAATATAAAAATATAACCATATAAGCAAAATTAACCACATAATATGCAGAGGAAACATAATAAGTTAAATTACCACAAAACATACTAATAATTCAATGCCAAATATCATAATATTCAATTGTCAAACTCAGACTAGTCTTATTTATTATTACAAGTACATAGTGCAAATGTTACAACTTAAAATGTATGGACAAAAATAAAGACAAAAGAAAATGAACACTTCAGTTTGGTGAAGATTACAATGAGATGACCTGGTGTTAAATCAACTTAAGACTATGCCCTGTTCTCTTCTTTGAGCTTATTCACGAGTTGAGCTTTTGTATTATACCTGTGCAAATGATCTTACCGTATGTACTGCACAGAAAGAGTCCTGGAGAACCATATTTTTGGAACATAAAGGATAAGCCAAAAAAGAAATAATTGATTTCAACCTCTTTCTCATCTTGATCATGTTACAGACATTTATTTCCTTTATTTTGGCAAGACTGAAAAGTGATCCAATAACTGGAAGACTTGCTGACTTGCTCTGGCAACCTTCACAGCTGTTGTATACAACCCTAATAAAGAAGATACAGATGAATCGACTGAGGCTCACGTTTTGAAAACAGTCAAACACAGCTAGCCATTGAAACTGCAGAGAGGTTTTCATACTTTGTTTTGTATTTTGAAGTCCGTGTTTGACTTTTTATTAAGCAAAATTGAAAAAACAAAACAAAAAATTGCAGGAAACGCCCAGGGAGCGTCCCCGGGCTGTGCATACACCCGGATACGTCACCCAGATGTATCCCGGCGCATCCACAGCCCAGGGACGCTCCCTGGGAGTATCCCCGCGCTCCCAGGGCCTGGGGGGGCACATCCGGTAATGTAGCTTTTTTGGTATGCAGGTCCCCGTCTCCCTGTCCCCGACATCCAGGACATCACCAGAATGGGGGTACATGTCCCTGCATAACACTGCAGTAATCTTACATAGATCAGGATACCAACTGATCCAACTGGTCTCCTGTTTTCTTCTACCCATGCTCTCAGACTTTTGGGTCCTAGGTAGGCATATATGAAGCAGCATATCAAGGCCTTTTCCCTTAGATGCCAGAGCCTCTCCCATTTCATCTATTGAGAACTGCAGTTTTGATGGCAGCTTCTAACGTAGATAGCAGTCATTTTCTTTCTTGGTTGAGGAAAAGAAGCGAATGATTGTTTTTTTAGCATGATGATGCATTAAGTCGAGCAGATCGACTCTGCAAATGTGTGTGGTTTCTTTGTGCAGAATATCTAAAGGTTGGAGAATGTTGGCTCTGGTAGAAGGCCATGACCTCCCCTTGAGGAGGACAGTCGCTCCTTTCCAGTGCTGATCTGGTTGTGGAATTTCTATACCATGGGGGGTGTAGATGGGAAGATCTGAGATTGATGTAAAGATGGCGTTTTGTTCATTAGGGAGAAAGGTGTAGGAATTTCATTTGCAAGCTTCAGTGACATTCAAGTGATTTTGTCCTGTTCCTAGTTGACTCCATGCTTTTTCTGTTCCTGATACCATTCCCAAGTCCTAAATCACAGCTTTACCATCAAAGAATCGATTGTGATTGAGACCAAAATGACCTGAGGAGAGCCATATGCAATTTCTGGTACTCTTTACGCATGCCCTTCAAAGGTCAATGTTGCCAGATCTCCAAATTGCCAAGCTATGATCGATAAAATAGCTATTCATGGTATGGTGATCAAAGCCACTAATTATAAGGCTCTTAAGGTTAAAATGTTCAGTGAATCTGTACCAAATGCCCAAAGAGTATGTGATGAGCATCATGTGATTTGGGCACATAAAGGTTACACTATATGCCCAATGCATGGTCCAAAGGCAAAAAATATAATACTTGTTAACTTCCTCTTCTCTTCTGCCAGGATCCTGAGTTCTTAAAATCAGTCGATGCATCATATAAACTAAAAATGTCATCTTTCTTTGTGATTTGTTAGAGTTGTTTGTTTAGGGATTTTAAACAAATTTATTTTGAAATGATTTTTATTTCATGTCTGTTTTCGAGAATTGGTGACAAGTCTGACTCTTGCTACTAAGGGTTGGACAAGCTCTTTGTTTTCTGTATGTTACCTCATCAAATTGACCCATGGATGATTGTAGATATAATTGGATATATAAATTTCCTTTTCTGCAGTTGGTTTAAAAGATATATTCTAACATTATATCTAAAGAGTTGACCGCACAAGGAGACCACAAAATAGGTGGTGCTTGTCCACCAAATGTCTTCTTCTAGCCAAATAATTAGCAAGATAATTTGTTTGATACCAATGTGGAACGACGAGTGCAGACCCCCAAAACATGGGGGCACATGGTATTGGAAATGAGTATAAAAAATATATATCTGTGAACAATAGAAAAGGTTTAAAAAGAATTTGTATGGATATTAATCCAGTCGGCCCACCTTAATCCCTATTGAGAGGTTAATGTGTCAACAAGTTCTTAACAAAAAGAAATGTTAGTAAAGCATTTTTAAATTGTATACAGTGACATGACTTGAGTTTTAATCGCAATTTTACTTGTTATTCAAACACAACTCAGGGAAAACACATGGCAAGCACCAAAAAAATCAGAAAACCTAGCAAAAGCTTGAATCACAAAAAACGTTTGGCAAGATTTAACTGAACACAGAAGATAATTCGCCATTGACTTGATTAAATTTGTCAAAAGTTAAAAAAGAATTGCTTAGTAGTGGAAAAAAATTGGGGCATGAGAAATACAGGCAATACCAAGATTTTTTTTATTTTTTTTTGGGTGCGCGCGTGCGGGTGCACGTGTGTATGTATGACTATGTATGTGTGTCTATATACATATATACCTGTAGTTAATGGAAAGTTTTTTTTTGAGGCCTGACCTGTCTCTTGAGTTTTTGCATCAGCAAGTCTGAGTCGAATGACTAATTTGCGGCCTGCCTGAGAATTGTCCTAGAAAATCTAACGCCAATCTGTACAATTTCGAACCTGAAAGTTCACTAGGGCCATTGTTGGTCTCAAATCTCCCCAACAATGCTTTCAAACTCTTTATTTTTTACCTTTGTAGCAGGTATTTTTTTGTAGAATAATTGCTAAATCAGATTTTGATTATATAAAAACTTTCCCACGACTACTTTCACAAGAGAGCTATTAAATGATGCCCTTTTTTAAGAAGGTTGTCATTTTATTCGCAGTTGTAGTGATATTTCATACCATTTTTCCTTGTTGAGAATGTAGTGTTGCTAACTTATGTGGGTAGACACCACAATAGTTGCATCACTGTACTTATGTTTACTTAGATAGCGACCAGTTGTTCTGATTATCAATATTGTATCAGAGTTCCATCGATAGAATCCTTCGATATTATTGAAAACTATCATGCATATATCTTGTAAACTAAGTTGAAATTGGGAGACTTAAATTTTCTTATTTTTGGATAAAATGCCTGTCATATCACACTGCTGCCGTAACACTCACAAAGCAAACTATTTTTAGGGCTTAGAACTTACAACATAAATTGTATATACTTGTTCAGGTATGCAACAGGAACATGTATGTATCGTGTGCTTCTGTTTTCATAATGTGACTTATCAAAAGATGAGGTCCAATTGCAAACTCTAAGCTCTTGAGTTTAAAGTTTGATATTTTAATAAATTTGGACTCTTTTCATTAAATTTGCAACATGCATATGCTTCTTATGTGTACATTGACAGATTTCCAGTGCTCAAAATCCTGAATTTCAGAAAAAAGGCATTCATGTTTTGAGTCATCCAGTGTGCATCCCAACTATGCTTGCTCACAACTGGTAGGCAAACTTCAAAATTCAAAAGAATGCTTTGTCAACAATGAACGGAACTTATGCCAAACAACTAAATGAAATCGATGCTGTAAAGCATGTATTTGATCAAATATTTTAAATGATAGCCCAGGAATTTATGGAAATCTCGCTGCCAGTGGCTATGGTTTATCACTTGGTCTCTTCCAAATGACCACCCTATGGGTTACAATCATGAGGCAAGGAGACGGCTAAGGATGCCATCAGACCATTGTGCAATGGTGAGGTGTAGAAAAACCTTCCCATATGGTATATTACTTGCTCTTTAATGCCGATGACGAGGTGACTAAAGGCATGTATATGTGTGTGCATTGGGAAGATGTTTCTCATTGATGAAATCCAAAATAAATCCAGTAGCAGCTCACAAATTATAAGATGGCAGAAGGCCTCTTTGAATATAAATCAAAAATCAAAGGACAGAAGCTCCAAATGCAAAATTTAAGCTCTCAACTTTGAATTCTAATATTTTTATGAACTTTGCACTCTTTTCATTGAATTTGCGCTATGCCTATTCTCCCTAGGTGTACAATGGGAGATTTATAGTGCTCAAAGTCCTGAACATTTGAAGCAAGCAGTTCGAGTTTTGCATCAGCCATGTAACACATCTAGATGTGAGGATAATTGCAATAGTTTTTAAAATATACACCCCAATAAGAACAATAAATATGCTCAAAAAACAAAATAATGACTTAGGGTTTATGGTATATACACTATAACCTCTAACTACAACACAAATAATTCAAGAAAAGGAACGTGGAGGACATTCACATGGATGACGTTGATCCAACATTGATCATTGAGTTATCAGTGTTGGCATTTAGAGATGAGTGCTTTGGTTCAGTTGGATGCAAGGCATGGGCCAAAGGCAAGGAGAGAATCCAACAAAACAATAAAAGCACAAACTCCAAACATACATTAGAGGTTGAGGCGAGATGTGCCAAGTAGTTGATGCTCCTCTCCTATAGTTTGATTTATATTTTCATGTATTTCACATCATATAACATCATAACCCACAAATTCTGAAATATAAATAGCATGTCTAAAACTTCTATAGTGAAAAAACAATTTCTACTTGTAGTCTAGTTGAGTAATTTTTTATATTTCATAATTTATTGCTTACCTTGACATGAATTTATGGTTACTAAAAAACAGATCCCAAAAATTCATGTTTTTGGAATTTCAAAATCTTGGGTCTCATCCTCCTAGAGGACATGGGCAACACAAGCTCGTTGATGCCATCCATAAAGTGCCTCACACCTTTTGGCATAATATCCTCCCACAAAAAGCTCCCTTAAAATTTTGACTCTAACAACTAGGTCTTCTGCATCATGGTAACAGCTACGACATTTTATTCCCCTTTGATATGTTTTGCAGTATAATTGAATAGATTAAAATACTCTTGCCATCTGTAGTACTTACCTCTTCCATCCTTGTTCCTTTTCTTTGATTGTCAGGTACTTGGTACAATCTCTTAGCAGCATTTATCCATTGAGCTTGGTATTGAGGGAAATTTTCTCAAGACATTTCTTAGCAGAATAGATCTGTGTCACTAGAGATCCATTTCTTTACATCATCAATAAAAACTCCACTAGCAGATTCACATATATATTCTGCAGAATTATCTAAACCGGAGAGTATTCGATAAGGGTGGTCGTATAACCAAGAATAACCGACAAAGGTAAAAAACACTTAAATTTATCAAAAAACCATAAATTTTATAGAAATTACAATTGCATAATGCCATAATGTATCAGATGACTCTGTAAAATGTTAGGAAAGTGTTTTCTATTAGATTTGAATACAAATAAAGTACAAGAACACATAATCATGCGAATATGTTTATTGAATCCTAAATTATCCTTCCAATTCGCTCTTGAAAACTCCAAATCTTGTGTGAATGCAACGAGGGGGTGTGTTTCAATTTCTAAGACAAATCTCCTTGTTTTTTCAGCGTTTTAGTAGTGTTTTGCCAACCTGGATGCGTGTTGAAAGCCTCTGGATGCATAAAGGCTTGCAGGTGAGTACTCGCGATTACATGGCGAGTACTTCCCTGCGGGCAAAAACCGGCGATCAAAAAAAATATGGCAAGTTCAAGCAGCAATTATTCGTTTCAGGGTTTTTCTGGCGAGTACCCAAGAAATTATGCAATCTATGATCTATACAATGTAGCATACCAACTCATGCAGTATCAGAACCAGTGGTATATACAATGAAATTTATGCTTGATAATTTAAACATACTTTGTATGTTCACTTGTCCACTCGAATTTCTTACCTTTCTTCAGCAGTTCTTGCAACAAAATTTCTCTTCTAGCATCTAGGTAGAAATTATTCATACAATTAAGCAGTCCCAAGAAGGCTTGAAGTAGTTGTTTGTTCATTGTTTCTAGATATTCTACAACCTTTTCTTTTATAAGGGTCTAGACTTGGAACTTTGAATTTTCACTTTCATGCCAAGGAAATCACACTCTTGTTGGCAAAGCTGAAGCTTAGTGCTTGACAAAACTATACCTACTTCTTTTGCCAAGCTGAATAATTGCTGAAGATGTGAAAAAAGCTTTTCAAGAGACTTAACAAAAATTAGAATATCTGCACATACACAATCAAAATTAGACGTTCCCTTGAATATTTCATTGTGTTGCAGGAAACGTCCCCCCATGTTTCCGGGCCTGTAAACAAATCCGGTACAGAAACATCCCGAAACATCCGAGACATTTCCAGGAAATGCCCAGGTGTTTTGATGCATTTTTGGTCGTTTCCTGAGTGCTTCCAAGGGATTTCGGTGGACAATATATGTTGAAGTCAACAAGAGAAAAATTAAAAATGTAAAACCAGGCCAAAACAGACAGTATATATATAAAATAAATGTTTAAGTATAAGTTTAAGTTATATTTTATATATACTTTCAAGATGTGTGAGAGTGGTTTCAGACCTCTAGGAGCTATTATGCAAATTCTAGGTTTTGGTGGATCCTATCATATTTCAGACTTAGTCAGATTTCTAGGTTCCAGGGTTTCAAACTTAGCCATATTTCAAGGTTTCAAGATTTCAAGGAGACATCATAGGAGGTATGAAGGCTGCATGAAGGGATGTATGTATGATAGAATAGTATAAGAAAAACCTCTCACAAAGCGCCACAAGCCAATCCAACCCCATTCCCTGTGCACCCCTTAAGGCATGCACTCTAGGAGATTCAATGCACCAGTGAGCCCCTGCAAGAGAAAGCATCAGTAAATGATGAAGTTGAAAAATAGTGGGAGTGGCATTCATGACTTTGAGTGCAATCTAGATGATTTATTCTAGATTTGAATGTACATTTTGTCTTTGAAGTAATGAATGAATGAATGAATACTATATATTTTTAAGTGTTTTATCTTTTATAGACAAGAATGAGTATTATGCATTATATATATACAGATGTTTCCAAATCAAGGTTTTTGAAAATCGGAATTTATGCATTTCAAAAACATTTATGTTTCCGTTTCCACTTATGTTTACAAACAACATAGATTTCATCCATATGGGCCTAACAATAATCAGGTGCCACTGAATTAATATCTAATGGTGAAAAACACTGACACTAGCCACCTTCTGTAGCAGATATGACTTGTCACTTGCCACGGAAATAAATTGTGCATACCTTCCATGAATTAATTGGGCGATGTATACAGGCTTCGGCTCTTTTGGTGTATGTACAGTAGTACATACTACCCTGCAATGAGTAGGGTCTTGCATAGATGGTACTGTGACGACTTCTTCATGTGTTTCTAGTTCTACTTCATAAGTTTCTTTTGCTTCAATTCATTCTCTTCTTGAATTAATTCTACAATTTTGCTGTAGATTGAAACAATCTTTCCTCATATTCTTCAAATTCTTTTTCTTCATCAATTTCTCCGTCAAACCATTCTTAATCCCAACTTGGAGTTGGAATATCTTTCTGGCGGCTAGGCTTTTGCATTGAAAGCTCAAAACTGGACTTAATTCTTGAACCACTTTTCATCTGCTTTGAGCATTTGACCCATCTGTATCGGTTTAGGGTCCATTCTTCTGATTGTAGGAGGAATTCTCTGAAAGTTTGGCTGCCTTCCCCTGTTATATCTTCCTCCCCTTGATGGTCCTCGACTGGTGCTTGCTTCTTCTTGATTTGTGAGGGACCATGGCCTTGGAATTAATGTATTTGGCTCTTCTAGATCATATGCAAGTTGATCTAGCTCATCATCTTTGACATCCTTGTAAGAATCTTCTTCATCACTATATTCTTCTTCCTCAAGGACTGGTTCAAAAACATCTTTTTGCAGATACATGTCTCCACTTTCATCAATAATATCCCACCATGCTGCTCCATTGGAGGAATATACAGCTTTAACAACTTTGTTTTTACAAAAATAATTTGGAGCAATGTGCCCCGGTTAATTGCAAATATAACAAAAGGCGTTTTTGGACTATGGCCCTGGGAAATGCCAACTACAGAGAATTGGTGTTCAGGAGCAAGAGTGCGGCAATGAGGGAAACTGCGGCAGCAAAAAAAGTATTTTTTTGCAGCAGCAAAAAGAAATTTTTTGTGGTGGCGTTTAGGCTTGGAAACAAAAGGCATACAACCATAGGGTGTCATTTCAAGAAAATGAATGGCAACTTGACTGGCTTTGTGTTTGGACACTTTTGAATGGCCTTTGTCTTGGACACAAGGGTCATAACTTGCTGGCAAGCAAAGTGTATGACATCCATAATAGACATAGCATTGAGTTGCATTCCTTTGACATCAATACACTCAATAACACAATCAGCAAGATTATACGGCAGGGCCTCTAAAAAGTGCATTTTGATTGCATCATTATGTTGAAAGTGAAGTTCATAAGAAAGTTCGTGAAACTGGAGACCAAACTTTTCAAACTATGATAAATCACAGAACTTCATCTTTGCTAACCATTTATTAGCTTTTATCTCTCTACTACCTTGCAGTGGAGCAAATTCATTTATTAAAGTCAGATATAAAACTTGCGTGGGATCCGTCTGACCAAAAATTCTTGTTTCTTGCATTGTTTCTGACATATTAATATATTATTCCACGAATATAAAACAACACCCCAAAAATATCTAACAGCAAACATTGAAATTGTGCGCCCATCCAGATTAGAAATTTGACCAATAGTTTTCATGGCATTGCACCAATGACGTGATTTATTCTACGGGATTGAGATGATCATCACTATTGAAGTACCATGGCTGGATTGAAATTTGTGTCCACTGCATTTGGGTTAAGGCTGGTTTTTCTCTAAGCTTTGCTTCTTTCTGAGATTTATCTAGCCTAAACGCTGAACCCAAATCAATAGATACAAAAATTTTACAACTGGAGTCAGGTTCTTGTTCCACTGCTTTTTCTTCTTTTTCTAACCAGTCTAGGCTTTGCTCTAGACTAGTAATCTTATTGTCTATACCAGAAAGCTTATCACCTATATCGTGCAGGTGTTTAAAGAAGAATCTACAATACTATGAATATCATTTGCAGTTCTCCAAATAAGCTGTACGTCTCTACAATATCATCAAAAAAATTGTTGGTAACGGGAATTATTTCTAACGACATAATTCCGATGCTTATACTTTGATGATGGTTCCTTTTCATCAGAAGCAGGAGGCTGAAATGCAGAAGAGAAATAGCAAACTCTACCTTCTTGTTTAAAACAACTTTTAATTAAAGGCCATCTTCCTCCTCTATAGTACACAGTACTATTCTCAGTACTGTATTCTAATGTGTCCTCCCTAGGTAAAGCAGACATAGTGGTAGGAAAGACATTTGGACCTTCATTTCACCTTTTCATCCTCTATTTCAACAAATAATGATCCTTTTCTAAAAGATCCTTGAGATCTACAAGGTGAGTATGATACACTTGATCTAGGAAATTCAGAGGAATACTAAATAGAAGGTTGAGACAAGGATCTGGGTAATATATGGATAGACTGTCCGTCAATTATCTAAATTGGATTTTCTTTCTTTATGGAGTTTGGGTGCTACATTTTTAAGCCAATCAGGTTACCATTCTTTGAGCACCTCTATATAGTGTATCACTCCTTTCTCTAATTAGACAGATCTACTGAGTCTTCTGGTAAATGGAAGATCTTCTAAAATCTTATGATGACTGGTGTTTGTCATGCTGTACAAAACTTGAATATTGACAGGCGCATATTGGAAAGGTCTGAACATGTTTAAACCATAAACAGATGAAAATAATCCCCAACAGTCTACTGAACCTTGAAAGTAGATCTATAAAAGACTTTTCCTAAGACAATGTCTTTTATCAACTTATCCTTCTTGTAGACCTTACTGGGCTTAATAGCCGGAGAATTATAATTCACAAAAGTACCTGAAATCAAAGCATCAGTCAGCTCAATCTCTGGAACTTAACTTCATGTTTCTCCTTGTTCAAAAATACTTTGACTAGTATCTTGCTAGGGAAGCTCATAGCATCCTTCACCTTCAGCTTCATTCAAAATCTCATAACCTGAACTATTACTTGTCACCCTTTTGAATTCTGCCATTGGAAATCTCTGGTTCAACACGAATATCTTGGGTATGCAAGTTATCATGTCTGTACCCTTAAGGAGTCAATAAATAGTTTGACGAGACTTTAAAAAGAGATAAAAGAGGTACTCAGACGGGATGCAGGAATTAACACAGCAACAGAAATATTCTTATTTTACTACAGCAGGTTATAACCTTGGCAGGTTGTTGGATCTGATAACAATTGTTTTACGTCAGTGAATGACCATAAGATAGCAGCAGCAGAAACTGCGCAGAGGCAGACAGCCAAATAGATATGACTTCTGATTATTATTTCAAACAAACTTTTATTAATATGTAACTTTACAGACTTAAAGAGAGATTTATAGTTTCTCAGACCGTGCAAAACGCATAGAAAGAGCATACTATCTCTTTTCTTTAAAAAACTTACACTCAAAATTAAGACGTGGTCCACTTGCAAGTTTCACTTGCAAGAATGAATAGCATATCTAAAAACTTAATATGAAAAAACAGTTTCTAATTGTAGTCTAGTTGAGTAATTTATTTATATTTCAAAATTTATTACTTACCTTGACAAGAATTTATGGTTTACTAAAAAACAACTCCGAAAATTCATATGCTGCTGGAATTTCAAAATCTCATGTCTCCTGCTTCTATAGTACACAGGCAACACAAGATCCTTTATGCCATCCATAAAGTGCCTCGAACCTTTTGGCATACTCCCCCACATAAAAAGCTCCCTTATAAATTTGACTCTAAAAACTAAGTCTTCTATGCCATTTCTCTTTAATAAATACCTGATGAGCCCAACATTCAAGTTTTCTCCCCTTCAACTTCCTGGCTTTTATTTTTTGGAGGGCAAATCAGGATACCTATCTAGAAGATGTGCAGCAAAGCAACAGACTGCGGGATTTCAGGTCATGTCTCTCAATATGGAATTGAATTTATTTGAATATAAGATTTATTAGGGTTTATTCCCTAGAATTGTTGCTAAGTTTATTGTATTAATTATTTGAGGTAAATTCTTAAATCCACTCATGCATGTAAAGGACATTGGGATCATTTAATATTGTAAGTGAAAGCGGTCCACTCCCAAGTTCCACTTGCAAGAATGAATAGTCACAGCTTGTAAGATCTACTAGTCCACATGTATGTAGTTAGTAGTCCAAAGTGTGAAAGAGGTCATGAGAAGAATCTACTGGAGGCGAAGGTATGTAACCATGATGGGAAATGTACAAGCTTTGATCTATCATTTTCCCAAATTGATCGTGGGTTTTTAACCCTACTTGAAGAATCACCCTGTAAATAATTCTCGACTTTCTCTCTTATACGGTGTGCATATTATTTCTTGCTTGATTTACTTTGTTTCTGTATTATGTATGTTAATCTATTACATTTAATAGGACAATCTGCTCAGGATTTCCTCCATCTTGGCTGCAACACATTATTCACCTAAGTCAAAAAACAGGAGGTAACTTGAACCCAAATAACTACAGAACTACAATGAACATGAAGCTTTTGAGCAATTGGAGCATAATAAATTCAGAGCGAGGAGTCATGCAGGCTTTACATAAGATTTCTAGAACACATCACACTTTATCTTCAAGAAGTCATTTTGTTGGATCATTACCAGATTTCTTAAGTCTTTTGGTGTTTTGTGAAGTTTAGAAAAGCCTTTAAATTTGACTGTGCACCTATTGTTGCAAAGGTTATGAGCTATTTGTCTCCCAAAAGTTTTTATCGCTGTCATCATGAGGCTCTAGATACTCTCTAATGGTGTTAAGAGGTAAAAATTGAGACAAATAGGGGAGCCCTCTGATCTGAATCCCATTCATCATTGCCAAATGAGAATTTAGATGTATTATATGCATATGCAAAAGCAATATAAACAAGATTCAAAATAGATAAAATAATAGAACTGGAACACAGTTTTATGAAAATGTGTGTTCTATACATGGCATACTCTCAAGTGAGATGTATGGCTGATGATCATCTACCATCTGATTGTTATATAATGCTACATATATGTATATATAGTTTGCAAAGCCACAAAGGCTTAAAGAGTTGTTGTAGTAATAAAACCGCTTGGGCTTCCATGTGTGACTCTTCGCCTTCTGACAGTCAAATGGATTGACTATCAAGTGCATGGTATGCTAACACATCCTCTACCATAACATGAGCCCTAGAAGTGCCCCATGGCATGGCACATTATGGCACGGAGTGCCCACATGGCCAGTGTAATTTGGATGTTCTACGTAGGGACTGAGTTGTGTGGTATGTTTGTGTATGTTGTGTGGATAGCCAATGTTGCATAGAGGTGGTTTGCAAGGTGTGAAGTGGCGCAATGTTGTGTAGGTTGCACAAAATGTGTCAATGCAGTGTTGCATCAATCATGAAGTTGCATTGAATAGTGTCAAGATTGAGGTGAAAAAAATCACATTGGGACAGTGCCCCTCAGCCCTGCAAGGGGAACCCCATGACTCATATTGGAGCTTCATCCCATTTCAAGTGAAGGGTGCAACGATGTCTTCTAAGTTGTGTGGTATGTATCCTAGCGCTACATGGAATCCACATGTTAATTGGATTTTTACGGAGGTGCTCAAAGCACAAAGTTGTGCGGAGCTACGCACAATGTTAGGGCACTCAAGGTAAGAGCGTAGACTAGTGCAAAAGCACTCACATCATTAGCCCTTTCTTGAGAGGAAATTGTCCCGATTGCATTAAGTTTAGGAATCACGTGTGGCATCTTGGCTTCCAGTTGCATCTTGGTGAACCATTTTACTTGGTGATTGTTTTAACCTCTGTTTCAAATCTTGGCAATTTCTCACCATTTCTCGTGGTACAGTCAGCAGCCAAGATATCAGGTGTTTCTTGTGAGATGAGAAACCCCATTTTTCTCGATGACTTTCCTTGAGTAATCTTGACGATTACTTAGGGAAAATCACTGAGAAACATCCGTTTCTCAGCAAATAAACAAAAAGTGGTCAATGCATTAAAAGTTAATAATGTACGCGGATTTTTTATCACGTTTTCTCATTCTATGCTTAATACGTAGCTCGTCATTCACCTTTTGCACAGACAGTAGACTGTTAAGTGAAAACGTTCCTTCAAAGTTCAAGTTTTTAAGTTTTGCAGTGCCCTCATTGCAATTTGTAGTTCCCCTGATGCCATTAATGATTAAAGTCGATAGTGATATTGTAAGTTTGGAAGTGTAGTATGTGCATAGGGCTCCGAGTATATTGCTTGTGTAGCTTGGCCTATAAATACTTTATAGCATAACTATATAGTATATACAATATAATGTATACTTATAGACTATTGACTACTTTGACTCTTGATTGAGGATAAATACTAAATAGTAAAACACAAACTGCAATTTATAGTTACACATAATGCAGTATATAGTTATGTAGTTTTATGCTTTATAGTATTTGGTAAGCCGCAATATACAGTTACATAGTGTGACTAGTGACAGTATACTCATTTTGCAAAAGGTAAAAAGTTAAAAAGACAGACTACAGTTTTATAGTATTTGCATTGCAATTTTTCCATTTGCCACTAATATTCATTGACAACTAAAGCTTGAGATTGAGAACAATGCATCTGAGGTAGCATAGGTATCAAGGGTGTTGGTGAGGATCCAGATGATGCATTTGGCTTTGCTAATGATGTTGGCATTGGAGAGGAGGATTTTTTACCTTCCACTTTCATTAGGCAGTGGCATCAAACTTATTCTAGGCGTTAGAGATGAAATATAATATGTATATTTGATATTTCATGACTCTGAGCATTGCAGTTTCTAACTTTGTCGTATTGTTACTATTGTACTCTTTTTGGATCTCACATTGATAAAAAAATATACTTATGGGCCTATGGCATGTTTTACATTCATTTCTCATGTCATTTAACAATGTTTTACATTTAATTTTAGTTTATTTTATGAATTTATATGTTTTTTAAAGTAGTGATAAAGTTGTCGAGAAATGCCAAGAAATTCCCAAGATCAGAGATCCGGTTCAAATTTTGCCCTCACGAGAAATCGCCGAGAACGAGATTTTGAACTATGGTTTTGACCCACCATGACAGCTTTGTATCCCAGCATAGATGAGTTCCAAGTGTCCATGGTTTCTAGAATTTGATTTGTCTCTACCGATTTAGGTTGTGTTGTAGACGATGAATATGACACAATCATCATGAGAGTTCGAGTAGCATGAATAGAGTGTCAAATCACTTCAGGAATCTATTATGGTGATTCTTTGAAGATTAGTCACGTACATACCCTTGTGGTTATGGATACATGCCCAAGGATTATATCACAAGCATCTATTGGTGCTACATCACAAGCTAGCTTCTCTCTTGAAGGATGGATAGCATATGAGAAACTACATTGTTAAGTGATATATATATATACATTTAGTGTCGCAGGAATTGAACCATCCCGAATTGTAAGGACGCGAATGAGGCATGATTGGTAAATTCAATCACTTGATGATTGCTTCAAAGATGAGATCCTTCATACTACCCACATTTGCAAATGGAATAGGCATTTTACTTCAACATCTGAAGCTGTTGGTGTAGTTTTTGCACTAAGACAAGCAACTTTTGAGTTTGTGTCCTCTGCTTTTGGACATGATTGAACTTTTTGACCCTCTACTTTTGTGCACACAAGCAAACTTTTCTGCACTTGGTACTTTACGTTTGAGTGGCTGTTGGTTTTGTGTTTATTGCACCATTTACCTATCTTAGACCATTCGAACTTGTCTAAAGAAGGTGTCTTCTTTCACACATAAAATGTGTCTCGATTTCCATTTATCTTTGACTCTTCCTCAATGGTATTCGCATAGCGATGGGCTTTTCCCATCGTCTTGACTTTAGCCAAATTCAATTTGAACTAAATGAATGTTCGTAGATCACTATAGTACTCGAGAACAATACACTGCTTTGACTCAAATGAGCCCAACTTTGATTGGTCATGTCCTTGTCATAGTTGTTGCCATTGAACATAATGGTCACCATAAACATTTTCAAGATGGTATCATCCTTTGAAATCTTTTAAGAATTTTTCCCAGGTTGGTTCAAACTCTTATTTTGTCTAGTCTTTCTCACACAATGTATGGGCTTGACACCACTTCTTGATGGGTAAAAAATCTCTCAAAAGTGCAATCTTGATCTTCTCTTCATTAGAAAAGTCATTCATAGAAAAAAATAAGTAAATGATCTAACCACTTATCTACTGCATCTACCATTTTTTCCCCCTCAAACACATGAACATCAGACTTAACTTGAAAGTTTGGGGGGGACTTGACCACCAAAAGCTTTACCTAATGAGTGAGCCAATTAATGGAACCATCTGTTCAAGAACTTCTAAACTAGTTGAACTTTTGCTCTTTGTGACCCTTTGTAATCTCATTCTTGATCATCGCATGGACTTCATCTCGTGCTTCATTGTCTCTCGCCATCTAGACTATATTGAAACAACACGATAGATAATCTAAGGGATCTCGTGGTCTGACACCAAGCTTCAAAGACATTGTTCGATGGGAATTACAAGATGAACCAATCTAATTCCATGATCCAAATCCCAAAAGGACAAGAGGATCACACTCTAAATGAGGCAGTAATATAAACAAGATTTAGAACAAAGAAAATAATAGAAATGGAACATAAAGTTATATTAATTTGTGCATTTTGTGCATGGCATACTCTCGAGGTATAGATGTGTGGCTGCTTATCTTCTACTATCTAATTGCTATCTAATGTTACATATACGTATACATAAATTACAAAGTTGCAAAGGTTTAAAGAGCAATTATGGAAGTTGAACCACTTGGGCTTCCATGTGTTACTCTTTACGTTTCGACAGTTACGTGTCTTGACTACCAGATTTATCATATGCTAACAAATGCTTTGACATAACGCAAGCACTCATAAATGTGATCGGGTATAGCATATTTGTCTACATGGCTGATGTGTAATCTAGATGTTTTGTGCAAGTACTAAATTGTGTTGTATATCTGCGAGTGTTGCACAGTTTGCCTCTGAGTATTGCATGGATGGTCAATGTTGTGTAGCGGTTTTGTGTATAGCAAGAAATGGCTCGAGGTTGTGTAAGCTACACAGAATGTGCCTATGTGTTGGTTCACCTATCACAAAATTGTGCCAAACAATGTCACGATTGATAATCGAAAAACTCGCCATGAGGCAAGGGAAACCCCTTGAATCATATTGGGGATCCAACACATTTTGGGTGAAGGGTGCAATGTTGCCTTATGCATTATGTGACATGTACCCTGGCATTGTGTGGAATGTTCATGATGCTCAGAGTTGTGCAGAGGTGATTGAAGCATGGAGTTGTGTGGATTTGTGCACATTGCCAATGCACCCAAGGTACGATCATGAAGTGGTGCATATGCGCTCAAATCATCCTCCCTTGTTGGCGATCATTGGATCTTCATAGACACTCTTGAGGGCTTTCTTACATAGAACTAATTTTTGTGTTATTTGCCCTACTTCAAAAAAAAATCATGTGAACACTTCCTTCTAAATATAACTCTTAAGCTTGACGAGCTCCATGTTTTATTTGTTATTTACGAGACTTTTAACTTCTTTATTATATGGCATTTAGTCTATATAAGAACTTACTACTATTTTGATGTCTAGAATTGGAATTTTATTTTATGATGTCACCAATATAAGATATATGATGTCAAACTTCAAACTTGTCACTTAATTTCTAGATTCATTTGCATTTGTGGTGACCTACAAGATATAGAAGTCATAGTATTTAATGCCCCTGATAGTGGCACTAAACATCTTTTAGATAACGTGTTTTGGGAACAGCTAAAATGGCAAGTGATAACTTGTTCCAAGATTACTCTCCATGCATTAAGGAGACAATCATTTATATGAAACTCTATGAAATTTCTAGAAAGAAATAAATGAAGGCCACAATAATGAACTGCCCCATATACTTAACAAGGAACAAATTTTGAGACAAAGTTTAAGGTAACCCTTGATGACCCATCATAAAAACAATTCATCTAGATGACAGGTCACGAAGGGCGACACGAAACACCAACTTGGAAATAGTAACAAAAAATTTGTCCAAACCCCTTACATATTTAGTGTGAGTTGTTTGCCATGATTGTTCTTTGTAGAAATATACTATGGTATGTTAGAAGAAATGGGGACTGGTAGCATATCGCTGCAATATACTCAAAGGATTGTACATGGGTGACTAGGTTCACTGAAAGGGCTAGGAATTGTTCTTGGGGGTTTGCCCTTCCTAGAGAAAAATTGTTGAAAATGGTAACATTCATAGCAAGGAAACTTACTTGTGCAACTATGACAGATTTTTATACCCTGCTTGGTGAATATGCCCTAACCATAATCATCATCTCTTTTGATAGAGGCATGGACAATGATTCACTAATTAGATGTAGATCCCTGTTGTTGCCTACTAGTTGATTCTATGCCCACCATTTTCTGCCTACATTGATATTGCCTTAATGGTTTACATTGTTGAGCCAACAAGGGGATTTATTAAACTTATGAGCCTTAATTACATAAATGTATGAGTCTACAGATTTTTATGTGCTGAGGCAACATGAAAACCCTAATGGTAGTTTAACACACTCAATATAGAAGGGTCGAAGAGAAGACAAGGCAAACAAGACTCCTGAGATAGTTATTTTGTTTACCAAATGCCCTTGTAGAATGTGAGGCTTTCTCATTCACACACAACACATACCCCTCTGCAAATTAATGTACCAATCTACGTGAGTCGAGAGTCGTTGGGAAGGTGTTCGAAATGAACAAGCCTAGCTCCACATTGATGGTGTAGTGAATGGAACCGTTGCGAACAATTACTCCACCAATATTTGGGTAAGGCCATGTGAAGCATGGTCATCGAGTTGGTTGCTACCATTAACATTTGCTTTGGAGAGAAGATTTGATGGGATGTTTGTTTAATATAAATGGACTCATCTAGGAATGGGACAAAAAAATTAAATTGAGAAAGGGAGAGGGTGTGGGGGTTGAAGAGGAGTTAATCATGGCATGCATGAGGGGAGGGAACGTGTCAGTAGGAAGATTAAGATATATAAGATGGGGTGTATGTTTGTATGTGTGGAGGGACTTAATATAATGAGGGTTGAAAGGTGGGGGATAGAAAGTACCCGTAGGGAATACATTAGGGGTGGGTTTTAAAGTGATATGGGGGCTATGTGTAGTCTTAATTGATGAACCACCTAAATGGCTAGGATAAAGTGGGTAAAAAAAAATTATGGAAGTACAAAAGCATGTCTTAGCAGTGATGTTTTGTGAGGAGGTCATGTATTTTTGGTCCTCTAGATGGGACTCCTCATTGTCTTTCATAAAGAGTGTAGTTTCGAAGGGGGCATATAGGCTTGAGAAATTTGCAAAAGGCCGCTTCATTAGTTTGGCTCTTGCCAAGGAGGTCTGAAAACCTATTTTTTTTTAAATCACGCATATGAATCTAATGGTTGCAAAAGGGAGTTAGTGCCATTGGCCATGTTTTGAAGGGTCTATTTGCATTATGGTAAGGAGATAGGTGATATAGAGCTTGAGTGGATTTAAACAAAGGCTCATGCGGCAACTATGATGATTAGCTCAGATTTGCCTTCAATGTGTATACAAACAAGGTATTGATCGGTCTCAAGTTTTGGCTGGTTTAGGATTGCATAAGGAACCTTCATTAAAATTTAGTTTATTAGAGGGGGTGGAGGACCACTTCAAGATCAACAGAACAAGGGAACTGTCACATGATAAAAAAATGTGACAAGTCCATAATAAAAAGTATTTGAGCTAATGATTTTTTTGTTTTTTAGAAATTGTCAAATATTCATGTTGTAATCATTGCTGGCCTTTTAGCTTTTGGGCAGTTATTCGGGATTCTCATCAACTTGCTGTTATTTTTGTGTTTGTTTTTGGATTTTTTAGTAAAGGGTGAGGGACCCATCAACCCTCAATTGCCTATCAAAAAAAAATACTGTGCTATGGATCACAATGGAATAAATAAGTCGATCATCCTCAACAAATTTCACTAATGATTAATCAATATGAATAATTAAATAACTACTTAGTTAATTATCAATGATTAATAAATCACTAGAATTTGTTATTAGCTACACTTGTTCTTGCATTGTCTCGCAGCTCCCTTCCCCAACAATGTGATTTAACATCGGTCTTCAAGAATTACCAATACCCAATCCATTATCCTTGTTTATATTAACCAGTCTTTTATCTATTTCAATGGTTTCCCACACTTTTCTTCTCTGATAACCATCTTCTTTTACAGTCAATTTTGCCTCGTTAGTACATACTTGGTGTTTAGTAACATGGGAGTGTTGTACTGATGCAGAAATTTTGATACTTCAGCCATTTATGTCTCTGATATGCCCTTTAAGCCTAGTTTGGAAAGATCTCCGTCTCAGCCACATACAGTTTACCACAAGAACATGGAATTAAGTAGACACCTTTTGTACTTTAGGACTTAATGGATCTTTTGCAGAATCCAAACTCATTGTTTCATTTTCTAAGTTTAATACCATCTTACGAATCAGATATAGGAATCAGGATTCTTTCCTGTGCTTGATCCTTATTACCAACAGCTTCTCTGAACAGGTTTTGTAAGAAAACTGTTGCTTTTCCAAGAATTGTGTTCTTATCTTGTATTTAGTGGGCATACTCTATTCTGAACCGTTGGTCTATCTTGATATGGTGGTTGACAGTTGAGTAGTCATTTGTGGAAGAAATGTGTATTGGTGTTGCCTTCTTTAATCAAAATCACTCATGCTCTTTGGCATCAATAAGGATCTTCTCATTTTTGCAAATACGAGAAGACTACTTGCTGACTTTGTTCTTGCTTGGCCAAATCTGAAGTGAGGCCATAATCTTGAATTCTCCGTTGCAATTGTTCCAATTATGAGGCTGTTCCCTTTAATAAGCCAAAAATATTTCCTAAATGATCCAAATTCGATCGTGAAAAATAATTCAAATTCAGTTAATGGGACAAGAGAATGACTTTCAACATGTTTTAACCTCGTTCAAAAAGAATTGGGCAAAGCAAAGATGAAGAGTCAGATTAAGAAAAGAACAAAGGCAATGGGTCTCAGAGTTATTGCGGCCACACCTTTGGAGGAATTTGTCAAATGTGACATATTTGAGTGGGATCAAACTCGTCAACATTTTTGACCACGGTCCAAACCGTCACTTTGGAACAGGATCAATGGACGTGTTCCGCCAGGGTCGAAATAGTTCCATATTAGACAAAATATCAAAGTTGAGCATCCAAAAGGGAAGTTGAAACAGTTATTCCACCTCTTCACATGGGAGACATTTCAAATCCTCTATATGACTAGTTTGCTCATTCCTTAGCATTAATATACTCTCTTGGTGTCAAGGAAAAGAGGGAATTCACAAAGATTCTAAAGTGCATTGAAAGCCATTATAGTGCGCATTGCGAAGGATGTTTTGAGGTAGAAGATGACTTAACTGCTGAGAATGGCTGAGGACATCAATCTAGCATGTCAAAGAAGCAAGTAATCCACATAAAAGCAAGCTTATAGAGCATTGTAGAAGTGCTAGGAAAGCTACAATGTGTGCGAAGGCTCAAATGGAGTAATTTGCTTGTAAGATCTTGCAAGATGATAGTGTATAATAAGAAGCATAGCTTCTCTTGATGAAGTTTTCCTCGCATTGTGCTTCTCCAGGTTAATCCCTTGTGTTCTCTCTTTTCACAGGTGTTTCATGTACTTGCTTGCTTAATTCCATTACATGCAACTTCTACACTAACTCATGCACTTAAGAAAGCATCTATTTGATATGGTTAAGTTAAGAATCAACATACTCTCAATTGCACTGTTGATCTTTTGGAATAATGAAAAGCACATGTTGATAATAGCATAGCCGTGGTATGAATTATGATATGCAATTAAATGTAGGCATGCATCTGAGTATGTGCACAATTGCATAATAGATATATAGTGTAGATGGCAGCCATAGAGCTGCAGTGGCATCATTTTGCAGCCTTATATTATTGTTCACTAGCATAGAGGCTGAGACAACACGTAAGGGAATATATCTGTGTTTGATGAATCAAGCCATGGGATATCTATGCCAATTATAGATCAGATGGCATCAGAGGAGGTTTTCGTTGTTCCTTGAAAGGGTTCACTAACACATTTCATCGTGTGCGTGTAGTATTTGCTTCCATAGTTGATAGTTGACAATAAAATGCAGGATATTTGATTGTGTTGAATCCAAAGATGGTCAAAACTTTGAAGAGAGAAAGGCTTGAAGAGCTCAAAGAAATAAATCAGAAAATCTAGATGGAAAATAAAGACTTGAGAAAAGATGTAGCACTTGGAGATAGAGAATCAAGAGTCGCACACTAGATTGACAAGCCATGGATAATTCCTCATGGGTTTCATATAAGAGTTGCAACAAGGATTGCATGCAAAGGAAGAGATGCTGGCGAAGTTCCAAGAAGATGGTGAAGAGAGAATAAGAGATAAAATTCTATCATGCAAGGAAGAGGAGAGAAAATTCTATCATGCAAAGAAGACAATCTCTTCCACGGATGCACAAACCATGACTGAGATATGCATGGCAAGGACTCCATCATATGCTCTTTTTTTCAATCAAACATTGAATAAGTCATTTGATAGCTAAGGGAATTGGCTCTAAGTTCTTATCCAAGATAGGTCATGAAAGAAGAATTATTGGCAAGAATGGCCAAGAAATCATCAATCCCATAGAGGTTGAAGAAGGCCCTCAATATGCAGGTTTGGGGTATATTGGTGGCATGCAAGAAGTTGGAGAATCCTTCCAAAGAGCTAAAGCATGAACACTTGAAATGCAATAAGCCCAAACCACTACATCAACAAAATTAGCCTGTAAAAGGTAATGGCATGATCTGTTTTCGAAAAATCTAATAAAGGGTTGGAATCTTCAGATAATGGACAGGTTCCTAATGAAGAGGAAGTAGCATTGCACCATCTTAGAGGGCCAAAGAACACTCTCCAAAAGGAGGACACCAACTCCATGAAGGATGAGGTAGTACACATTATCATGACTACAATGAATGGATGTAAGGTATCTCCAAGAAGAGGACACCCTTTCAAAACGGAAAAAAACAGTCAAAGAAGACTACATAGTCTTCAAAGAAGGGAAAACAGCCCAAGGGGGAAGGTAGAGCGTCACCACTGCATCAAAGTTGTGCAAGTAAGCATAAAGGCGGCCCAAGAAGGTATGCAAAGAATAAGACTTACTTTTTTTTCTTCAATTGTAGAAAAAAGGGCCCATGAATGTTGGTATATCTATCCATGTTCATTTTGTGGAATGAGTACCCATTGTGTGGAAGGTGTTGGAAGAAACAATCTATCACTAAACATCCCAAGTAGTTCACACCACTCTCAAAGCCAAAGAAAAAAACAAAGTGAAAGGAGCAAAAAGGATGCACGTTGTGCAGACTACTATTCAAATCAGCATAAAGAGAATGAAGATGAAGATGCTGCCCAAGAACACGGGCAAGAACTATTGCACTCATCTCAACATGAGTGGACATTGACGGGCAATTTTTTGGAAACTTCATCCACAACTCCTTCCAAAAACTTTCAAACGGGCAGTCAAAGAAGGAAGATGCATCTCAAATTGGGAAGGACATGCACCTACAAACCAAGAGGGACCCCATAGAGATATTGACAACACCATTGCAAGGGGTAATGGTAAGAAGTCATTATTGGATTCTTAGATAGAATATTGCTAAGATGTTGATTTCTATTTATTCAAGCTATACTCGTATTGAATCTCCAAAATTGCTTTATGGTTCCATTTGTTAATGTAAGCAAGTAGGGATACATCTCACTCATCAATGGAGACTATGAAGGGCGCATTAAGTCCACTTGAGAACAAGTACGACCTGCCTGTGTCATCAGAAGGATATATTATTTTCAGACATTCATATTCTCATGTTGATATGAAATTGCATGATTGTTCTCATCACATGTTGTATCATACACGAAAGGTAGAAGAAAGGCACTCCAATATGAGTTAGCACCCCAAGAACATTGCAGGATATGAAGTCATGCAGAAGTAGAGCAATAATGAACAAAACAAGTTGGCTAAAGACCACAGAAATTGGAAGAGACAGAAAACAATCCAACATGACAGGTTCAACCATGGACAGACTCGTACAACTGATTCATTGGAGTCAAAATCACAGTGCAAAGTATAGCATCTTACAGACGGTGTAGGTTCAGCATTACAGAGTTCTCTTTCAGCACCACAAAGGTATTGATACCAATGACATCATTGTTGTAGCATGCATGTATTGAAATTTGATATGACTTCAGCATCACATTGTTGTGTAGTATTGGTATCACAGAGATGTAGAAGGTGTTTTCAGTGCCTATGAAGGATGATGATGTGAATTGTTGATCGTGACATCCACATAAAAAGCTGTAGTGGGTGTAGCAAGATTGTAGAAAGCATTTTGAGAAGTTGTGTGCACATAAGCAATGGTTGCAACAGGGTTTCCAAAACTGATTTTGTATGACAGTAATCGCAAGAAGCACATTGATGGGCATCTACAAGCATGCTCATGATCCTAAGATTTTTTTTCCATGGTGGAAGATAAGTGGCATGACATTTGTTTAATGGTTGTATGGTTTGACACACTCATTAGCTTCATTAAATGGATTTTATCACATGTACATTTACATTTGCTGTTTGATGCAAAGTTTCAGTTGTAAGACTCGATAGGGGCAGCATTGTTGAAGAGGTTTTGATTTCATCATTTCACATAATCTTGAATGTTTCATCACTTGTTATAAGCATGTGGACAGCAAGGAAGATGTTGAAGGATGTGTTTCCCAAGGGAGAGCACTACTCTAGCCTACAAGCATGTGTTGTGCAGAAAAGGGGCTAAGAAGATCAGCCAAAAGAGATCTATATCAACCATGTGAGTTGAAACAAAACACTGAATGAAATGCAAATGCAGGGCCAAGGCACCAAGAGTGCAAAGAGCAAGCCAATAGAAAGATCAAGAGACCAGAGAGTGCAATAAAATCATTCGGAAAACATTTGAAGGATCAATGGACACCAAAACCAATTTGATTTGGCCAAGTTGCAGGTTTGGGACAGCAGACTCGAAGAGAGCAAAGCATTTGCAATCTATGAGAAGTGATGAAGAAGGCATACCATTTGAAAAGATAGAAGGTAAATCCTTATCTTTTCATTATAGAGCTTTTGTGGGACCAAAGGCCTCAAAACCATCACTTTGGAATGGGATCAGTTGGCCATCGTCAGCCAGAGTCGAAACAGATCCATATTAGACAAAACAGCAAAGTCGCGAATCCAAAAGCGAAATTGAATTTTTTATTTTTTTGTCTCTTCACATAGGAGGCGTTTCAAATCCTCTGTACAACTCATTTTCTAATCACTTAGCATATATGTACCCTCTAGGGATCAATTAAAAGCATTCAAGGAAATTTAAGAAGATTCTAAGTGCATTGTAAGCCATTGTGGTCGAAGAAATTGAGAATGTCTGAGGAAGAAATTAATGCACAGCAAGGCAAGCTTATAGAACATTGTATAGGTGCTAGCAAAGCTATGATGCATGTGAAGACTCAAATGGAGCCATTAGATTGCAAGCAATTGCAAGATGATGGTGGGTATAAAGAAGCATAGCTCCTTTTGCTACAGTTTTTCTCATGTTGGGTTTCTCCAAAGGTAATTTCTTGTGTCATATATCTTTTAGGTGTGTTCATATACTTGCTTGTTTACTTCCATTCCATGCAACTTCTACACTAGTTAATGCACTTAGGAAATCATTCGTTTGATATGGTTAAGCTCATTACTAGCATAGTACTTTGTTTATAGCAGCAAAAAGGTGTTGAATTCATTCTTACATAAGTTAAGGAATCAACATACTCTTGGTTGCACTATTGGTATTGTGGAATAATGAAGAGCACATGTTGATGGTAGCATATAAGGGGTATGAATTATAATATGCAATTAAATGTAGTGAGCATGTACACAATTGCATAATGGATATATGGTGTAAGTGTCAGCCATAGAGTTTTAGTAGCATCATTTTGCAGCCTTAAATTGTTATCCAATAGCATAGAGGTTTGGATAACACATAAGGGAAATTAGGAATTATTTGTATCCGAGCTAAGTCACAAGGTTCGAGTTCGAGTTCGACAAGTATAAAATTTCGTTCAAGTTTGCTAATGGATAAAGTCGAAATATTAAAAAACATAAGAAATATATAAAAATAAATGAATAAATAAAAATTAAATAAACAAAAAGTAAAATTTAAATTTAAAAAGGAATAAAAAATGTTTATAATAATTAAAAAATTAAATAAAAACTAAATATTTTTTTAAAAATTATAAAACTAAAATTGAAAATAAATAATAAATAATAATAAAAAGAAACTAAAAAACTTTTAAGAGATTTTAAAATATATATATATAATATATATATTTTAATAAATTATATAATATATGTAATTAATATAAATGAAAAAATAACATTAAAAAATGATTGTAAATAAATTAAAAAAATAAAACAATATAAAAAGTAAAATAATTAAAAATAAGATTAATAAATAAAATAAAAACAAATGCAAAACAAAATAACAAAAAAATAAAATAAATGTAAAATTAAAATTAAAAAATTATATAAAATGAAAAAATAAATTAAAAACAAACCATAAAGTTTCATTTAACTTTAAACATCCTCTCTCCTGCTTAGTTGGTCTCAATCATTGCAGCTCTCAGGGTTTAGTCGCCACCGCTCAACAGGGTCACTTAGTACACTTGTTGAGGCGATGCAGGAAGGTTGTGACAAGCTACACAACACTCTTGCCTAGTGTCGAGCAGTGCACGGAGCAGCCAATGGCCATAGTCACAACAACCACAACATCAATTCACCGTAGCAGCCACAAACTCCACCACGACACTCCAGGGCAACACAGGGACACAGCAGAAAAACAAATTGAAAAACCCTTTGAACAGACTTGCAAACGTAGATAAGAAATCGCGAATTTGTTTGATGGATTCAAAGGCGTAGTCGTGTCTATGTGATTTCTTCCTGCACTCAGTGTTTTTCCGACTCATTTTTTTCTTGCTCAAGGTGTTTTTAGGTCTGGCTCAGTCTGCTTATTAAATGCGCCGAACAACACGAATTTCATCGAATTTTTGGTCAATAACATTGAATTCGATGAACTTCGAATTTATTCCTAAAAGTTCGGGGAACACTGTGACTTCCTATCCGAGTTTGATGAATAAAACTATGGAATATATATGCCGATTATGGATCGCTATAGCCTCCATCTTCCACTCCTTGATTATTTATTTCAGGTGATGAAGTTTATCAATGAACTTAAACATAGCATATCCTCAGACATTTTAATTCTCATTCCACCATAACTTGACCTTTGAAAGGAAAACAGAGTACGAGAGCCACATACATATTCCCCAAATCGGAGGGACCATATGTTGGGATGGATGGAAAGATGTCCAATTGGATCGGCTCATGGTCCGACATTATAGAATCTCTTATAGTTCACACATATTACCGTAGCCACAAGGTTCGAAAATCCAAATCTGTTCGGAAGGGCAAAAAAATCCGAAATCCGGAATTCTTGAAAAAATCTGATCCAGAATAAATACATATACAGATGTGAGCATACTTTTATAAATATGTAAAATTGACAATTACAATGAAAAGCATTAATAAAATAATACACAATGTTAATATTCTGTGATATTTATGGTTTCTGGGCCTTTTTTTTGTGCAGAAAACCTAAAAGATAAAAAATAAAGCAAAATTATTTTTTTGTAAAAAAACAAGGCCGACCCAGACAAACTTATCCGGGTGGCCAAAAAATCCGGATCCGGCCGGATTTTGTGCAGATCCAACCAAACCTTGTGACTATGCATATTACAGCTCATTCAATTTTTTCTTAAAAATGTTCATTATATTTGAAATAAGGGATGCTAAAAGGTGTATAACCAAGTCGCACAATAATAATCAAATAACTATTAAATTGAAACCAATGTCTAATTGGTCGTCCAGGTAAGTTACTTCTTTGCATTCTCTCTAAATTATTGCTGCATAGGCAAAAACAGTATTCCTAAGCCCATTTATGGTACCCTTCCCACTCATATTTCAAGGCATATGTCCCTTTGTTATTCCTAATTCCCCATGTCAAAAACCTTCATTCATGTTACAGATACCCACAAATTAATATTGCATTTGCACATGTTGGTATAGATGAAATTCTGTCTGGTCCCGTGTAATATTTATCCATCCAAAATTATAGCCAAAGAATTAACAGGCTTGACTGGACTTGAAATTTTCCATACCTTATGTTAAAGGGTTTTCAAAGAAAAAGTCGACGACCCAGAAAAAAACAGGTATTCAAACCACATTTAGACCTCAAAACACCTTTCGCTCAACTCTAGGCTCGGCCAAAGATCCTATTGATCCTGGTCTACACTAAGGTATTTAAATGATCCCTTGCTCATGTGGTGTTCTTTACATTGGTGAAACGGGAAGAGATCTACAATCTAGACTTAAAGAACATACAAACGATATCATGAGCACTCGCCTTAATGAGTCCGCACTTGCAGAACATTCATATAACAATAAGCATCGCATTTGTATGCAGAAATTGAGACGGATTGTGAAAGAAGATCATTACTGGTGAAGGAAAATTAGAGAAACTATCGAGATTGACTAGAGGCAGGACAATCTTAACAAGGATAATGGGCTTGGCATAGGCAGATCATGGCAACAAATGCTAAATCACATCATAAGGAACACTCAAGATAGCAGAAATTCAAGTGAGTAAATTGATTAGTTAAGCATTTGGTGAATTCCATTATTTAATTGTTTTTTTATTAATTGGATTAATTATTAATTTAATTACTCCATTCATTAATTATTCTTGTCTATTATTCGCATAAAATATCTAATTAATCAATTATTTATTTCTGATGTTTATTATTTCATTAGTTGATTTATTAGAAATATAATTATGTTACTTTACAGCTTTTGTTTTGTTTCTACATTGGTTAATTCTATTATTTAGTTTTTTTTTAATTAATTGGATACATTATTAATTTAATAAATCCATTAAATAATTCACCTTGTCAATTATGCGCATCAAATATATAATTAATCAATTACTTGTTTCCAATGTTTATTATTTCATTAGTTGATTTATTAAAAGATTAATTTTATTGCTTCACTGCTTTTGTTTTGTCTCTACATTGGGTCGGCTGACTCTTACTTGGTTGCCTCCTTTGATAAAAAAATTGGATTGGAACTATTACGGAGTAAACTGGTTTGTGTTTTTTCCTCAAAGCAAGTATTTTCTTTCACTTTCTCCCTGATGATGAGAACATATAATGTGCTCGAAACATCAGACATTGTTTCACTCGACATGATGGATCCAGAAGCCATTGAATCTAACTTTTTTCATCATGAAAATCTACATAATCGTAGATTTAACTTTCTTATACAAAATGTGTGCAGTTGTAATTTTAGTGGACAATAATTTCTTTATATAATTTGTTCTGTAAGACAAATTTTACACCCCACCTCAACTTCAACATTTTGCATGGGGAACATTGACAGCCAGCATTTTTATTGCTATGTCACTCTTAATAATAATAAAATAAAATAAAAATCCCAAGAAGGTAGCACATTCAAGACTCGAAAAATTAGGTAACTGCAAGTCAACTGTCTACCATGGAGGAACTAGAAAAAAATTATTACTAGCACAGATCCATTTTAACATGGATCTGACATGCGCCATGAGGTATCCAAAAGACTCAGATGTCTTTTTTTTACCTCTTGGCACATGTCAGATCCATGTGAAGATGAATCTAATCTAGTATTAACATAACAAAGAAGTTAGAACCAATATATGTGTGTGCTAAAGTATAAAATTAAAATTTCACGAAAAAACTTCGACATCGCTATAAAAATCTTTAATCCATTCTATATCAAATGCCTTTAATGGAACTCCATCTGAAAAGTGAAACCAAGAATTTGGAGGAAAAAAAATTACTCAAATGTTGTTATTTTATATACCAAACAACCAATATCACAAGAGGTTTTGCTAGCTATTTATACAGACAGAAAACATTTGTCTTGTCAGCTTTTGGGGTGCAACTGTCAACAAAAAATTTAAAAAAGAAGTGACAAGACAAAAACTTTCATCAAATAAGGCGGGCTTTCAAGGAGCAGATAAAATTTGATGAGCTTTAACTGACCACCTCTTTTCCAGTCCCAGATTCATTTGCTGCCGGGCTTTTATGTTTTGGTGGGCCACTAGGATTCACAAGGGGTCCAGATGGCCTCCTTCGTAAACCATCAACTACAGCACTGTTACGAGAATTGTCCCTTCCATCTTGGGCCCCTGCAAAAATCCGAAAACCATGTCAGACGTCAAATTCATTGGCAGAAAACATATCAAAACAAGAAAATAAAGAAGACGAGACCAATAATTTGGCTACATTATATGTTATTCTGTTGGACTGTTAAATAAAATAATTAATACCTACATATATTGGAGTTACTATTTACCTAATAAAAATAATTAGATCAATAATTATAACTAGCAACAAAACAAAGGAAAAGTACATGAAAAGTCCAAAGAATTACATGGATATCTGTAAGTATATATCTATCAGCCATCAGAGGATCACCAATTCAAGGTCTAATGTCTTATTGATGAACCAGATGGAAAGAAAGAAAGGAATCATATTAATGTCCACACATAACCAAGACCAAGTCAATGGGACTCAACAGGTACATTCAATTTTAATAGAGAAGGCCTACAGTAAATGGACCCTATATAACAAAAAATCATCAAAGGAGACTTGTGATGTCATATGTGCGTAGCAAGGCTGAAACCAGGACTGTGAAAGGGCCAATGCAGTATCTGATAATGCTCATAGGGGAATGTCCAGATTTGAAATGGCCAGGCTCAAGAATCCTAGGAGGTAGGCAGGCACTCCCTCTAAACCCTCTCTTACCATTCATGGCTGAGGAAGCTCTAGCAGCAGATTAAAAACCGGTAATCTGCAGTTGCCCCCGTGACCTAGCCTGCGGACAACGGGAAGTCCCGTGACGATAAAACAAAACAGATCTACTCCACCTGGACTGAGACTAGGGTGTTGAGATGCTCTAGTGCTAATATGCAAGGAGGAACAATATCTCACTGATCTATCCCCATCTGAGCATGTATGCACCTAGTAGGAATTTTGGACCAAGGATGTTAAGAGGTGGTTGTCAATCTACACTGGAAAATAGATATAAAGGCATGGGTTAGTCTTGTAATACTGCAGTTGAATTTTCAGATAAGCCTTCTAGTGTCTATATTAACATTACTGGACAATCCCACAGTGACTGGAATAGGTCAGAAGAAATATGTGATCAGGTTTACAGGCAAAAAGGTCCATGCAGAGTCTAAACCATCTGTGGAAATAGAACAAAGCATCTCTTGTCAGCCTACAGAGCAAGGAAGGAGAGCCACTTTCCCCAATAATCTCTGAATAGTGTTAAAGTTATTCATTAGCTGTCAGCTAGTCATTAACTAATGATTAGTTAATGGAAGCTTATCAACCTTCCTAACTGTTGTAGCTTCCTTTTGCACAATAAAAGAAGGATGCAAATGCACTTCAATGTGTGCCTTCCAGTTTTCTCTTTATTCTTTCAACATTCACATTTGCTAGCATTGGTATCAGAGCCAACCATTCGGGGAAGCTCTAGTCAGATACAAACGAAGTCCAATGTTTGAGGAAGCCCTAGGAGAAGGGTATGAACATAAAGTTGCTAATATTGAGGAAGCCCTAGTCAGGTACAAACAGAAAATACGGTAAAGAGGTTCGAGGTTTTAAAAAGCCCTAACAAGATCAGCAGGTTATGGACTGTAAAGAAGAGGCAGTCAAAGTCGGTTTTCTCAATTTTGTGATCAAATCGAAGAAAGGAGTGCAGAATCATGATTTGCAGAGGAGCAGAATGCACTCATGACAGAGGAAGACCACAATGGCAAAGGAAGAACAAACGCCAAATACCAGTCATGTGAAGGATAAATACTAGACATTTTCATGAAGGTAAAACATGACGACAAAATAAGACATAAAATCCCAGACGCTAGGGCACAAAACAATAGTAAACAACAACAGGACATTGTGCAGAAGACATTGTAGACCAGTTTGACAGTTAAAGAAGAACAAATGTGGAAATTTCATGAAAGATCTGCAGAAAGCTCACACTAAAAGCGATCAAAATCACGATTTTCACTGCAGAGATCTACAGTCTAAGGCAGAAGATTGTGGAGAGGAGGTTGATGCTCTGAGACCAGATATTGAAGACAAAAATCACAATTTTCACTACAGAGATCTACGGTCTAGGGCATGGTGATTTTTACAAAACTAGACAGTGATGTTGATAACAATTGTCACAAAAGAGAATCAAGTCAAACAAAAATGTGACTTGCAGACACATTCTGGGAAGGAGAGTTACAATTTCCAGGGTTCCAGGGTTCGTGCAGACTGCAGCAAAATCAGTTGGCACACTCTCATTTTCACATAAAAATAGTCAGTTCACAGACCTTTGTATTTCCCTTTACATTGATTTCCTTGTCAGCATTGTAATTTCTCTGTTACATTGATTTCTAGGTCAGAATTGTACTTTTCCTCTTGAATTGATTTCTGGATCAGAACTGTACTTTTCTTGTTGTATTGATTTTCTTAGTCAAAGGTCAAATATTGTGCATAAAATGGCCAATATTCAAAATTTCGTTCTGTAGAAAGCACAAAAATTGACTGATCATACTTATAATGTTTGGAGTCATAAGATTTTAACAATTGCAAAATATCGTGATTATCATAAAATCCTTCTCGGCACTAAAGCAAGCACTACTACAAATTTTATGGATTATGACAAGCATCATATGGAGGCCTTGTTAAAGTTATCCATGTCAAATGGCATGATCCCTGAGGTCTGGTATGCCACTAACGCTAGTGCACTTTGGACCAATTTGAAAAATAAATATCAACATTCCAAGAAAAATCAGGTTCTCTACTTGAAAATTCTGTTATTTTCCACAAAAATGTCTAAGGATGAGTCCATGTCTAAACATTTTCTTCAAATGAAATATCTTTGAAACCAGTTATGAGCCATTAACGAAAAAATGGATGATGACGACATGTTGGCTCTTGTTCTAAATAGCTTGACACACCCATATGAATCTTTTGTGGAGGCTTTGCACTTGATGGTAGAAAGCCAAAGCCAAAAACGTAGACAAACATAAAAAAAATAAGTCCAATGCTGGACAAGCAAAGAGTATATTTTATTGTTAAACCGAAGGGGAACTGAAAACATATCCCTCTTGATTCAGTTTCTAAGTACCAAGTGAACTGTTGTTATTGTCATAAAGTTGGGCATCTCAAAAAAATTGTCAAAAATTATAATATGCACTTTTCCAACAAAGCAATCGGGCAAAAAATGTGAAAGCGGTTGATGAAGGATTGGATCTTGAGGAAGAGTATGCCTTTGTGGCATTATACTCAAACATAGTGCTACCAGTAGTTGATTCATTGATTCCGGCGCACCTGACATTTCACATGATGTATATACTAGTATGTCAAATTTGTTGCGAGTACAAACTTTTCTAATTCAGTTTCATCAGTTGATGGTCAATCATATGCAATAGAGGGGATAGAAGATATTTACATAATATTGAATAATGCTAAAAAATTCAAAGGGATGTTAGAAATGTTCCTAGCATGAATAAAAATCTCTTTTTTGTTAGTTAGTTAACAAAAAATCCCAACATTTTTCTACATTTACATGGGAAATAGTGTATTGTGTATAATGTAAAATAGGACAAATTAATTGACTTGGGTATTGGGCATGGTGGCTTGTATTGTCTTGTTGATCCTATTATAGTCAACATAAATGCATGTGTGAAGACTCCACCCTACAGGTTGTGCTAAATGATGAAATTCCTCATAGGCTTGTTGACCCTACTCCAATCAACTTACATGCACCAGTTTTGGAGGGAATATCCACTATAACGCATGTGCAAAATGATGCAATTCTTAAATCTCAGTTAAATGCACAAGTAGTTATGCATAAGAATAATATGCCTCAGTCACAAGCATTGGCTCAAAGGACCGGAAACAAGGTTGTTACTTCAACAGAGCATGGTCATTTTGATCAACCCATTGGCTGCAAATGGGTCGACAAAATTGGTAGTTTGGACAAGTACATGGCTCATCTTGTTGCGAAAGACTTTTCCCAACAAGAGGGAATAGGATGAGAAGATGGTTTTTCCTCCTACTACGGAGTTAGTTTTTACTCCCACTGCAAAAATAGTCACATTTCGGTTGCTTCTCTCCATAAAAACTTAGTTTGGTTCCCTGAACAGAGATTTGGACAAGGAGGTCTACATGGTGTTCCCTGAAGGATTTCGGGTACTTGATCATGATCATTTGGTTTCCAGGTTAATTAAGTCCTTGTACCAACTTAAGCAGACTTCGCGAGCCTGGTATATTTTGTTTGGGCAACATCTCCAAGATTCTAGACTCAAAACTATGGAGGTCGGGCTGAAGTTTTCGGCCAATGATAATTCGTCATCGGTCAATGAATCACTCTATAGAGAATTGGTGGACGGCTTGATACATCTTATGTCCCCACAACCAGATCTTTGTTTTACAGTTGGCTATCATTTTCAATTTTTGTCTTCATCAAAACCCTTATACTAGACGATAACAAAATGTTAGAGGACTGCAGATTTCATGTTAATATCTAAAGAGCAGCCTATAAATGTAATGACTAAACTATTTGGTCCCACTTTGTATGTAGAATTTTGGGACAAACTTAGAGTAGTCTCTAGTTTAGTCATTAAGGGAGGATGCTAAAGTTATTAGTTCGCTGTTAGTTAGTTATTAACTACTGGTTAGTTATTGTTTGGTTATCAACCTTCCTAACTGCTGTAACTTCTTTTTGCACAATAAAAGGAGGATGCACACCAACTTCAATATGTGTGTTCCAGTTTTCTCTTCATTCTTTCATCATTCACATTTGCTAACAAATAGGCAATAGCAACTCTCCTAGATCTTGTAATAAAAAGAGAACATGAAAAGTGTTCTTCAGCCTCTTCCCTCGAAAGAGAAAAAAGCCTCGAGAAAACATGGCATTGTGATACCATCCATAGAAAGTACAATATTTCCAGAATTAATGATTATTGAAGTCAAATATTATAGCATCAAGGGCATTTTAAATGGATTAATAGTACTGTCAACATGGACGTAAGTTGCAAGTTTTGTTCGCAATTTTTGAAGACCCTAGACGTGACGGTTTTGTTATGGTGGTGAAGGATTACAAAAATAATTGATCCTGCAGAGTATGCAGTAGTACCAAGGAAAAGGGAACCTTCGGAGAGAATGAAAAAAGAAATGCATCTGAGCATTGCAAATCAAAATATTGAAAAATAAGTGAACATGAATTAGTATTGTCTTGACAGCAAGAAACAATATCCCAAGGGCCAAAAATACAAGGGTAACAGTAAAGGCATGGTCATCACACTAAGAGAATAATGTTGTCTGCAACTTAAAATGTCAATTGTTGAAAACATTTAGTTCTGCTAAAGGTTTGCATCTTAAATATTTGCTAATTTATTTGTCCCTACAATGCAATTACCAAAAACCTGCAGTTGGTTGCTGGCACTGACTATCCCATAAATTAATGGCTGTTGCCTTTTAATTTTCATGCAATGCTATAATCCTCATATTGCGGTGTTCACAATTTCAAGCTGTGTGATTATATGATCAACCTTCAATCATGTTGTCATGGTGTAAGAGTAAAAAAAAAGTCTTTCTAAGAGTTTGCTGTCCTGGAAAATTTAAAATATTGTATTGTATAGTATTGTCTTGACAGCAAGAAACAATATCCCAAGGGCCAAAAATATAAGGGTAACAATTAAGGAATGGTCATCACATTAAGAGAATAATGTTGTCCACAACTTAAAATCTCAATGGTTGAAAACATTTACTTGCTAATGGTTTGCATCTTAAATATTTGCTAATTTATGTCCCTACGATGCAATTACCAAAAACCTGCAGTTGGTTACTGACACTGAATTTCCCATAAATCGATGGCCATTGCCGTTTAATTTTCATGCATTACTATAATACCTGTATTGCAATGTTCACGATTTGAAGCTGTGATTATATGATCAACCTTCAATCATGTTGTCATGGTGTAAGAGTAAAAATAAGCCTGAAATTTTTAAAAATTTGTACTGTAAAAGCTTATATTTTACCTTTTATTTCCTGCTACTTGCATGTGTATACTACACTGACAAATGACTTTTGATTGGCATTGTTTCAGTTTAGAAAGTTTTTTTTAATGTAAAAACTATATTATAAAAGTAATGGGTAATTGGCGTTAACATTTGCATACTGGCACCCACAAAGCAATGAGAAGTATTCATAAATTAGGCAAAGGTGTTAGGGAGGCCAAATGAACAAACCAATAGGGCACAAAAACCATGAATGTAAAAGCTGGCATCATTTACAATACCTGAATGCTTATCGACCACTGCTGCTGCTCCTGAGCTAGTCCCTACAGCAGCACCCTGAAGAAGAGTAGTCATCAATACGGTACATAATAATTCACTACAAGGAAAAGAAAATTTCAAACTAAATACTACAAATGAGATGTGATGGCTAGTTGGAATGTACAATTGGTCGAGGTGCATTGGCAATCTGTGTCTGCTGATACTTCAAAATGGTCCAGTCAAACACATAGTCAAACTGAAAGCCTGCAAGCTCCATAACAAAAAACAAAATACTTAAATATAACATTTATTACATTTGTTGCCAAACACACAAATAACCTGGAACTATTATACTATTACTCCAAAATTTTATACAGTTACCAGTAGCACAAATTCAATATAAGAAAAGTCAAAGAACATATGCAAACCTTCACGAATGAAAAGGTCACGGAATATTCTCTTCAAGTATGCATAATCTGGTTTATCATCAAAGCGTAATGATCGGCAATAATGAAAATACGATGCAAACTCCGATGGGTAAGACTTACACAAGACCTGAAAAATGCATGTACAAGCATCATTACACTTGCCAAACAGAGTCAAATAAAATTGGCAAAACACCCAAAATTATAAAATTTATGATTCAATATCCTTATTACCTCAATGGGTGTGGCAACCTTTTTCTCACTGATTTTTTCATATTTCTGCTTTTTTGTACCGGCTTTCAGTCCCTGCCATGGGAGACTATAAACCAAAATTTTGTTAATTCTATATAATAACAGAAGAAAAGCAGAGCCGATCTTGGAATATATACATGCAACCAGCTTACCTGCCCCTCAAAAAATACATAAGAACATATCCAAGGGATTCTAAATCATCTCTTCGACTTTGCTCTGAGAATGAAAAAACCGTTGCATGGAGGAGAATACAGAAAAGTTGTATGAGAATACAGAAATCATATGAAAATACAGAAATTGTATTATACAAAGGGCATTATGAGTAGAGATAAAGTTAAAAATTCTATCACATAACTGAATAAGGGTCAATATTTTATGTAATGCTAGTAGAAACATACTTCAGGATGTAAATTGTAATCACCTACGCCTAAATGCTTTTAGGAATAAAATACAAGCATGCAACCGAGTCAATAATTTGAACTTACCAATTCCAAGGTGAGTGTTCATGCTTGCATATCGGGCAGTGCCAGTTAAATTCTTGTTCTCTCTGCAACATAAGCCTTAATCATAAATAGAACGCTTGTAAAACATAGCTAAGCCCAATGCCAAGAAATAAATTGCAAGCAGAAAGAACTACCATCTTAACTATGTAACAGATCTTTGTGAAGAAAATGTGTTGGACAAGAATATCCATACTCCAGTAACCAATGAAATACAATAAATATTTAAAATTATATCTTGGCATTAATTGGAGAAATATTTAGTGCATGATATCAAACAATTTTATAACCGCATAATTCATACATCTTACTTGAGAAGGCATAAAATATATAGGCATAAACAGTCTAGTGCAAAAAAATTATTTGTCATCGATCTATGTTAGGGCTGAAGGTGCATATGAATGCATATATTTGTGAGAGAGAGAGAGCACAGAAAACTATATATATATGCATGCCCTCGTGATATGCCATCTACATATTTTTTCAGGTTTGCTCGCATTATTTCTTAGCATCCCAATTCCTCTAGTCATTAATTCAATTTGTCTACATTAAAACTAGGATTGAGATAGTGTCTGTCCTCCCATATTAATCTACTGCCATCCTCCTATTTAGTTTTTGTACACATTGGATGCTAATGTATATCCACAGTTGCTTAATCCTATGGAATTCTTAGATCATTCAACCTTGTCCAAAATCACTCATCAAAATTTTCAAAGAAAGACATCATGTTTTGTTATATTCTTTAATAATGTCTCACATTTGAATTTGATCTCATACCAAGTAATTTCATACAGAACTGATTCTCTTCTCCAAAACAGTGTAGGAATATGGTGGTCTGGCCCAGCTCAATGCTGTTGGGAACACACCCTCAAATAACCAAAAGAAATCTTCAATCCCTTATACCAATGGTGTTGATGATAGTCGGGTTGGACAATGATACCATCAACAATCTGTAAGAAATGCTAGGAGACAAAAGCCATAAAAATGTAGAAAAACTCGCAATTACTCGCTACACACAAGTTATTGAAAAACTTACCAATTACTCGAAAGTTATTCAATCATCATTTGCCCCAAATGCCATAATTAACTGACTTCACATGCCAAGTGCTTGTCAAAGCCAGGGTCAACGGTCAAATACACAAAATTTATTAAAAAACTTGAAATTACTCCCAAGTTATTCAAATACATGCAAGTAATTGGTGAGTTATTAGGAAAATTGCAGTTTTATGCTATATAACCCTGTTTTGGAGGGATTTGGACTCATTTTGACACTCTAATCCAAAAAATTACAAAGCACAGGTAGACTGAAATATTTTCAAATCGAAGAATCTAAGCTAAACTCTGCATCAAAACAGTTAGGGTACATCCCTCTCCACTAAGACACGACATTTTGCACTGTTTTGCACATTCCATCTACAAGCAAGCCACACGAAAGAGGTAATTATTAATTTTTATCACTTTTAAAATTTAGTAGGGTTAGGGTTTAATCTGCAATAAACCTAAACCCTAACCCTTGTAGTTTTATTTTTACTTTATTTTTAGCATTTAGTACTTTACTAAAACCCTGACGTTAACCCTATACTAAAAAAGTTTAGTTTAGAATTAGTACATTTAGTTTTTCTAAGTTTTATTTTGAATTGAAATTGTTATTTATTTTAAATGTTTTTTCAATTTTTACTAGCCCAAACGCTACACATTTTTTATCATTTCAGCTAACTCGGTCAAGCTGAAATGTAACTTTTGTGGACATCAGTGTGGTGGGGGTATTAACTGCTTCAAATGACATTTGACACAGCTGCCAGGGCATGATGTCGTGGTTTGTAAAACATGCCTTGATGATGTGACCCAACAAACATTGCACTGATGAGGGTGGGAAGATGAACTTCCACATTATTATTTGCAGCCACAGTGTCATACTGATGTATTGACACCTTCTTCTTCTTCCAAAAAGACAATTTCTTGTACTACTGCCACTTCCAGGAAGGTGTGCTATTGCCACTTCCAGCTGGTTTTCCACACACTGGGATTCCCAGGTTAAAAATTTTCGTGTAAATTGTTGTTTTTGCTTTCTATTTTTCTGTTCATAGTAAATTGCATTCTTCTGTTTATGTCTGTTTGCAAGAGGTATTGTCTTTGGTTTTGGCATGTGGCTTTTTGTTTACTGTTGATAGTTCAGTTTGTCTTATTCTCAAGGTACATATAAGTTAGCTTTTATTAAAGCTTCTAAAGCATATGTAAGCAATGCATGGCCATCTTTATTCTTACGTCTCTCTACCATCTCTTTCTTCTGTATCTTCTCACTCTTTTCTCCTTTCAATGAGGATGAATGTAAAGATGTAACACATTTTTGACAAGAAGGGGTGAGAGCCCAATAGAAACCCCCAATTTGCCTATTAAAAAAAATGCTCTCTATTTCTTCATATCATGTGAGTTTTGATTATTAATAATCGTGAAAAGAATAATGTTTCATGTTCATGTTAAAGATGTTTTACTTTCATTTCATAAGCATAGTTGATCAACTTATGAAGAATGGTAGTTTCTTAAGCGCAAAACAAAATTAAGAAAATTTTAAAATGCCTTACAACTATATATGTACAGCTTTTAAAAACAATAGATTAGGCCAATTAATATTGACACCAACCACTGAAAAACAATGAAAAAACACCATATCATATTTCAAAGATGTTAGGACTAACAGAAAACTTGAGAAATATTTTAGAAATTAAAGAAAGAAATGCAAGGAGAAATTTCCCTAGCAAAAACCTTGGATGTATGTAAAATGAAATCTAATTATGGTAAATAGATCTCGGATAGTACCTAACAGGCTTCATAAACAGAGTTACTAAATTATAGTTTCATTTGGTGTCTTAGGCAATTGTATGCAAATAAAATTAGTACCTGTCGATGAAGATCGGTTCTAAATGAACATAAACACCAGAAAGTGCAGAGGGTATTCACCTGTAAGGAATATGTTGATGACTGACTGTATCTCTGTACTTTTTTGCGAGCCCAAAATCGATTATATAAACCTTTAAAATGCAAAACAAATGTTATAGAAAGCATTCAAAACACATGCAACGAATTAATGTCATGAAGTAAACCAGAATAACACCACCAGGACACCTAGGGGAAAGGGGGGAAAACCTGGTTTGCTCTTCTACCAAGACCCATGAGAAAGTTATCAGGCTTTATGTCTCTGTGAAGAAAGCATTTTGAATGCACAAATTCAACCCTGTTTATCTGGAAAACACAATGTACCCATAACACAGTCAATGGCCTTCCATTACAAACTCTGCATGATAGTAATATATATATATTGCAAGTTATGTATTCATAGTAAATCATACCATCTGATCTGCCAGCATAAGAACAGTCTTCAGAGAAAGCTTCCGACTGCAGAAATTGAAGAGATCTTCAAGACTTGGTCCCAACAAATCCATAACCAGGACATTGTAGTCACCCTCAACGCCAAACCATCTTACATTTGGAATTCCAGCTGCAAAAATCAAAGAGAAAGTCAAGCAACCCTTGAAAAATTATGAATATTAAATTTTTAGTACCTAATACCCACTTGTTTCCTTGAAAGATAGAAAAAAACCATTAAGAAGTGGGATTTTCTTACTTCCTCCTTGCAGGATCCTGTACAGCTTAGACTCGTAGAGAAGTTGTGGATGCTTAGTCTTCACATTTTCCTGAGCCAATTAATATAATTTTAGATAAATATATCCAGTGCTTGAAATAAACTGCCTACACATCTCAAATTGGCTTTAAAATTTAAAATCTTAATAAATAATAAAAAAGGTTATCACAGCTAAATGAATTGTCAGAGACACACTAGACTCTACAAGATATACATGGCAAAGCAATTGCCGAAATTCCAAAGAGAAAATTCTAGAAAAGTCATTTTCAGAATCCCTCAATGAATCCCTTCAATTAAAAACCAATAATTAGAAGGCCAAAGTATCTAACTAAGACCTTTAAGACTAACTAAAATCAGGACGCCTAAAAAAAATATCCCTGAACACATGCAATACCACAAAAATCATGCAAACAATAATATATCACAGATTTCAGTCAAAAAAGAAAATACTATAATTGCTTTTGAAACTAGAAACAAAATGGAAGAGTACGAAGAAACTAAATCTATATTCACATAAAGACATCTCTGTAAATAAATTCCATGCACGGAATAGAATCTCCAAGCCTAAGATAAAACGATTCCAGTCTCAGCCTATGCCTAGAGACAAGTGAGCAATGTTACATTCTTTGCCACTTAGCAACTTTTTGTAGTCATTAGTAGCAATTGCCAGTTGCCATCTATGGTTTCCTCATAATGGTCTACCGTATGCTATATTTATCATACATGCAACCAAAAAATGTTGAAGAATGTCATCACTGACAGGGAAAGATTATCTAAATATCCCAAAATAATGGAAAATAGCACTATAAACAAGGTTTGTGTTCAGAAGAACGTAAGACAAGAGACAGCAAATCTCTTGTATACAACGAAAATTCAAATGGTCATTGCATAAAATTGGAAGAGCAGCAATTTAATACTTGCAATTTGCCTTCTTCCTTTCCAGTTCTCAACACATCATTGCATTTATTTTCGCTGATCTCAAATATTGCCAATTTCTTCTTATTTTTCTTAGTCAGATCATCATAAGCTAGTTGCCACCTTGAATTCAAATCAGCAGCCTATTTTAGCAGCTGCTCCAAGCTAGTTAACTGGAATCTTGTTTAAAATTTGGATAACTTGGCTGTCCCTGCTGATCACAGTTTTATATGCCCTTCTATCACTTTTTCTACCTCATTAGTCCTCATATCAACATCCAATGGTGGAAATGAATTTTGCAATGATCCAGACAATGCCAAAATGACTGTTCCCTGAGCTGTCATATCTCCAACACCGAATACAGTGGGGTTTTGGACTGATACCACTTTCGGAGTGTCATGCCTCATGGGAGATTGTACGGGGAAATCTTATCCACAATATACTTTTTCCATATGAAGTTCAGTTTTTTTTTGGGGCAAAATATCACATATTTTTCCAACATAGAGGCATCTTTATTTTCATCCTCCAATCCACTGCTTGATTGTAAGTGTTTGTGTTGTTCTCCGTCCAGAGTATCCTGGTAACATGATATTGAAACATTCGTTAAAAAGTAGTATGGCTGTTTATTTAATATTGTCAAATTAGGTCATCTCCTGTCAGCTTTTCCAACATCTGCTTTAAATTCAGCATGCTTCTATTAGAATCTTTGATTGATTCACCTCATTCTTGTTACAAACTTTCCAATTTATTATAGGTTTGGGAATTCTGCTTTCGCTTCTCCCTGTGTCTTTTTCATTTAAGTTGCCAATTGGTCCTACCATATAATTGCAAAGCCTTGCACTGTTTCTAGAAAATCATTAGCTCTTCAAAAATATTTTAGTTGGGGAAGTGCATTGCAGGTTTAGGTACCAAGGAAGACATGGGTTCCATTTTTTCCTTTCAGAAGGTCTTTCTTTGAAAATTTGTATCTTCTCTTTTGTGAAAGTACCATATGTCCTACTGCAGTCCATTTCATTCTAATAGTATAGACAATTATCTCCTTTTCCTTTATCTGAGCAGCTGGAACTGTCTCTGCTCTATTAAAAAAGACTAACAGGAATCTGAGGCATGGAAAGACCATCTAGTATCTGTTAAATTAAAAAAAAGTGTACTTACTAATCGTCATCATTATGTAAATCATTCAACAAGAGTATCAAAAAAAAATGGCACTTCAATGGGTAACAAGAAAATGCTCGCCTAGGCTATTGTGCTTTAGATGATAAGACTATTCTTGATCACTGGATCATTGGTCATCAACATCACGATGTTTGCCCTGATCAGCTGAATCATCATCACCACCATTGAATAAGTTGTCCTCTTGCCCCACTTCATCCAGCTCGGAATTGAATACAGTTTTCAGTCTCTTACTCCTCTTTCAATAGTAATTTTGTTCTTGGTTTCTTCTTTTAAGGGAGTTCATCTAATTATTTGGTCCCTCTTCTTCCAAGAATGTATCTGGGGCTACTGGTACTTTGGTCTTCTGAGGGATTGGCTTTGATAGAGGCACATTAACACCCATGTGTTCCCACATGACAACTGAAGTCTTGCCATCTATAGAAAGCAAAACAATTACATCTAATTTTGCACAAGTCCTATCCACATCATTAAGGCACACAAATACAGGTAGAACATTCTTAACATTGCCTAAGTGACATCTTCATTTTGGCTTGTGACAGACCCTTCAAGTAAGAAAAATATAAATAAGGAAATCCGAAATTATATTAGTATTCTCAAATGACCAGGGTAGCTCAATTGAACTGAAAATTACAGGTTACAATAATAATTAGGAGTGCTAAATGAACACCAAAAACCAATAATAGACTAGTTAAAACTAAAACTAGCAAGTGACAAATCCAAATCAAAGGGATAATAAAACATAGGCAAGTCAAAACATACAAAAGCAATTTAATTAACACTTATGTTGAGAAAGGAAGGTACTTTCTAATGTAATGGGGTGTATTCTCGAGTCCCATTGACCTACTTTTGGTTATTGGTGGACATTAATATAATTTCTTTCTTTCTTTTTCTTTCCTTCAAAAAGAACCACTAATAGAAGCAAGATGGAAGACAATAGAGAACAAAGCTCTCCTCTACATCCAAGTCAAGGACAGCGGAAATTCTGGCATTCTCATCAACCACCACAAATGGCCAATATAAATTCTGATGATGTCCTCTGGAGAATTGCCTGGGCTAAGAGTGTCCTACTGAACAGTCCTGGCAAAATTCCATCATCTGACCTCGGAAAATGTATGGGAACACACAACTATGCTTAGGTGATAACTTGTCATATAAAGTCAAAACTAGATGAATTGTTAGCTGAAGCATAATGACACACATCCCTGCATTCCCACAAAAGTTCAGATCAAAAATCATCCGTCTCACCCCAAATACGGTATTATATTTTCTTTATAACTAGGGCAAATGAAATCCAAATGATTTGAAATCAAAACTGGAGCAGCACAACGTATATGTCCACATGTCCACTGTAAATCAGATATAGACTTATATGGATTTGCTACATAGATGAATGGTATAATACCTTCAGGCAGAATAAGCAGATGCAGATGCAAGACAGTATCTTCCGTAGATAATGAATTGTTAGCTTCCAATTCTCCAAAAGAGAGAGGCAACTTTGTACCCATCTCTAACCATGAGGATTGATGAAGAATGCATAGACTTTTGATGCTGGAATTTTCAACCCATGTAGGTCTCTCTAGGGTACACCTTGTATCAAAGTTTTTTGTGAGCTGTTACTTTGCTTTTTCATGCTGCTTGTTCACTTATTTTGTGCTGATTTCATTTCCTGAAAATAAGCAAGCACTCCATTTTTTATGAGGAGATGATTGTAAGCATAGTTCTTAATTTGTGAATGATGGAATTACACAAATGTATGAAGCCTGATTTTTCCCCCACTGTGGCACTGAAGCATGTGCTTCAGCATGTGCACATTACAAATGGTAAAAAGGATGTAGATGGCAGCCACTGATATAACACACATATATTTTCAGCCTTCGGTATGTTAGGTTTCATTAGCAATTTGCATTGGATCAGCACACATATAAATCTTAAATTTATCTTAAAGAATTGCACATTGGAATATCAATGTCAATTACGGATCACATGATCTGAAATATTCCTCCTTTAAGTACACAAAGCTTGCCCAATTTGTAAAGTAGTCCTTTAAGGTAGAAATCCTTTTTTGCCTTCACAATCTAGGTCTTTGTCATCGTGAAAATGCTGATATACATCCCCAATATCTGCATCTTTGGCATATTCCTCTCCATACACCTCAACGATGAACAGTTCAAGCTCAGCTATTTTGCTCATTAATGAAATTTTTGCTTGCATCGGTGACCTAGTTAACATTTTCTCCAGCTTTTTTGTTATGCCCTTCTTATATTTGATTACCGAACGAAATTGTTTAAAAAATCCCATCCATTTGAAATGTCTTACTGGCTGCAATTAATTTTGTGCTGGCAAATATGGATGATAGTTTCCTCTCCCTACAAGTAGTGCTTCCATTTCTAAACCCCGCTTGGACAAAAGCATACAGCACCTTGTCATACATTGGGTACTTTAAGACCACCCCATTAAATAATTCGGGATGATAGCATACCGGTCTTCTTTCTTGCATGAAAATCCTTGCATCTGTTTCAATATCAAAAGGTTGTTGCAATTTATATAAAGCCAAAATCAGTACATCACTAATGTTTTGGTTCAAAGTATCAAAAGTAACTTAGTGATTTTTGCACCAAATAAAAGACTTCCAACTTGCTAAATTGCATGAAGTGGAGCAAAGAGTGGATGAACTTTCCTTGAGTATTGGATAGCACCTACAAAAAAATTTGTTTCAGTCACATTGGAAAGCTTTCCCCACCTGAGAATGAATTCTACCCTAGTTAGGTGAATCCTCAACTCTCCGACCAAATTGCCAAAATAAACAAGTGATTTAAATTCACACTTCTAGAGATTTTGCAGCAATTAAAGCTTCTACAAGATCTCAAAACTCTATGCAAATGTAGTATGTGTTCCTCCGATGTATGGCTGAAAATCAAAATATCATCCAAATTCACTACCGCTTATGACTCTATGAATGGCCTTAGCACCTAATTAATCATCCCAAAGAAGGTAAAAGATGCATTGCATAACCCAAATGGAAGTACAAGGGACACTACAAGGCTTGTTTTGTTTTGAATATCATATTCCATTTATCCCCTCCCTTCAACCAAACTTGATGGTAGCCAGATTTCATGTCTGGCTAGTTGAAATATTTGGCATGTTGCAACTAATCCAACAAATCATCTATCCTTAGAAGAGGGTACCTATTCTTGATAGAGTTCTCGTTCAAAGCTCTATAAGCTATGCATAGCCTCCATATTCCATCACTCTTTAAGACCATCATACTTGAACCATATGTTGAAGTATTCGTGCGAAATACTCCTTGTTCCAACAAGTTTTAAGAGTAGCTTCTTGACCTCGCTTGATTCTAAAAGGATTTGTGCATACAACCTTATATTGGTCAATGGTATATCGGACAGTAATTGTATTTCATGTCCCACCTCTCTCTTGGATGGAAAATGTCTTGGGCTTTGGAACACTTCTTGAAGTAATTGGATCAACTCCTCCATAGGATGTCTTCGTTCTCTTATGCGACTTGCTTGTGAAGTCTACATACACCTCAACTGATCCTCCTTGCTTATTCTTCAAGAATAACAATACAAATTCTGCATCACCAACGCAATCTTCAACTTGCCCTTGTGTGCATTGATGATGGAAGCCTCTCTAACCTTGACCTAGCCGTATTTATTTTCCTTCCTTGTCACTAAGGAATCCCTTAAGTTAATGTATGGGCTTCCAAATATCACTCCACACACATCAAGGATAATAATCAATGAAACTGGCATCAATGGAAAATCCAATTTGCAATGTTTTTTCACTTGCGTCTCTACATCATTATGCACCCATCCCAAAGTTTATGGTAGTCAATGATTATGCGTCTCTAAACAGAATCAAAGATTGCATCAACCTTGGCCTTCTTGACATGGATCTTGATATGGAAGAGATTGTCCATCTCTTCATCTCCTTGGCTTCTTTATTTCCCACTCCTACTACCTTTAGTATGATAGTGCTTGTTCCTTGGGCTGCTCTTTATTGCAACTCTTGGGATGTAATTCTCCTCATTCATTCTCCTTCGTCTGTCAATCTACATTGCAAGGATTATAAGGATTCTTAGGATTTTTACATTTGTGAATGGTGGTAGATTATGCTTGCCTTTGTACCTCCTTTTCCATTGCCTTCCTTCTCCATAACATCTTGCTGACTGAAAATGGAAATCTAACTACTTTGTCTTCTTTTATACTCTCTGGCGTGAAGAGTCAAGCTTGCCTCCAAATATGACTAAGAAATCCACCAAGTTACTCAAGCACCAAATCTCCATCTCTTGAAGATATTCACATATTAATGACTTGATTTTGAAACTCTGTGGTGTACTTTTGCACACTTTCTCCTTGCTTTTGCCAGAAATATTACCATCTGATTTTCTGCTCCTCTTTCCAACCAATTGGGTAGAATTAGGATTTAATCAATCTCTTGAACTCCTCCCATTCTATCATTGGTAGTTATTTGCTCAACATCAAGGCATCAGCATGAATCTCCCACCATGTGAGTGAAAGACCAGCCAACTTCAATCCGGAAAATAGAATTTGCTGCTCTTAACATAAATGAAGACACTGAATTAGACCTCAGGTGATGGTGCATGACTTGAGTTCTCTACATCGCCATTATGTTCTGCCTCTTTGGACCCCTCTTTCTCTTAATGATGAGTGGCTGACTGAAAGAAGCTCCAATCTTCTCACTAAAAATGCCATAACTTAGATCGCAGTGAGGGATACATCTGCCACATTCAATTCCAATCGTTGCAAACCTGCTTCATGTCTGTCTTTCTATTGATGGAGCGGACCATTTACTTGTATATGTTCAACTTTCTTATTCCAATATCCTAATTCAAAGGCAACAACTTCCCTAGGCTCAATACAAATATAATCTGTAATTACTCAAGGTCTTATCGAGAATAGAGACAACTCACCAGCACAGACCTTTACATAGAATAAATGTTTACTTGTGATCCCGCCTTTGCTATACGAAGAACTACGCTTAATATGCAATGGTATATTCTGAAATCAAGCTCCAATTAATTAGAACTCAAGCCACAGCAACTATAACTTAAACAAAACATGCAAAGGAAAGATTCACAGCATCATACACATTAATTTGTGACATTGTTTACCTTGGAAAAACCCAATGTAGGAAAAAATCCAACAAGAAAAGTTTGTGCCTATTTATTTCCTTCACAAACACCATACAATTTACAGAATAGCTCTAAAAAAGAGTAACAGACCATTGTGGTTCTCTCCTGAAACTCCTCCAACATCTCATACCCTATGCCCTATTGCTACATGCTGGACTCTGCCTAAGACTATCAAAAGGATCCCTTCACTGAGACATTTTTTAATGCTCGGACATGATGAATTAGAATTGCATTCAACCCAAATCACCGAATTAGTATCAAATGCTTGATTTGCAATTCATCACTACAATCATGAAATCTTAGCCGATGAATCCATTCTGCTAGAGCTGACTCGATTCCCAATTTTTGTTGATTTTGGCATAATTCTGAAGGCCCATTAATGCCCTAGGAACATTTGGCTATAGTATTTCAGGTCTTTTGTTTGAAAGAGGAGAAACCCCTTCATGCATGGAGAGCGTTGCCAAAAAATGGACGTGTTGGGGTCACAAAAGGGAAACCGCCACAAGGAGTTGGCAAAAATGGTGGCTTCTTTGATCTTTCAGCTCTCCTCGACAACGGGTGAGTTGATCTCATGGCATGGGTTGCATCTGCATCTTCTTGCTCCTTGATGTATTCAAGGATTTTTTATTTTGTCATCAGACTACCATTCTTCCCCTTGCAACTTTTGATGCCCACACCAAGTACGTGACATAAGCAGCAAACTTTCACCTCACTATATGAGCTAATATATTGATTATCACCAGAATTGCAATTCCTTGAAGGACATCCATGCACATTTTTTGGACTTCTTGTGATGTCCACTCACTCAACGTCATGCAGCAAAAAATGGAGAGAAAAATAGGGTGGATCAAGAAAGTGCATGTCCATGCTAAGGAGATTCAAATGATTATCACTGGCCATCACCTCTCTCAAGCCATCTTTAGATTCTTCTCGACTTTAGAGCTGCTAAAGGTGCTTATAGATTTTAATTTTCATTTTATTTTAGTAATTTTATTTTTATTTTTGAATTTTAACTTTTTTAATCTAGTTCTTGTATATTTTTATAAGTTTTTTAATTATTTTAATTTTAATTTTTTTAATTTTAATTTTCTTATTAATTTTTTTAATTTAAATTTTCTTATAGGTTATTGAGACTAGATTTGCCCCTCATAACAATCGTCGAGACAACTTGTGAAGGTGCGAGAGGCACTCAAAAGTATGGTCATCTTCCCCAATCCTAAGATAGAAGTCATGGTTATGAACGAGTTTGGGGGTTTCATTACCTCCCAAGGTCATAGTCTAGGTGCTCTTAGGGATAAATACAAGAAGAATGCTCATATGTGGTGGTACCTCCATGACCAAGGATCACCAAATCTACAGCTTCTTGCAATCAAGGTCTTATCACAAATAAGTTTTTTATTTTTAACTCTTTCTTTTTGTTTTAAAATTTATGATTAAGACTTGAGTTTTTAATTTTTATTTTTATAATTTTGAATATATGTTGCAAGTTCACCTTCTTTTGAGCAGAATTGGAGCACATACACCATCCACTCACAAAAGCACGAGTTCACGACAAAAAAGGTCGAGGAGTTGGTCTACATACACTCCAATTTGTGTCTTCCATCACACAGGAATCCAAAGTACAAGGAGGGGACAACAAAGCATTGAGATATAGATCCAAAGGACGTTGACTTGGTTGCTTCAATTTCCCACCACTCATTAGTTGACATTGACACTCCTTTGGTGACACATAGTTTAGCTAGCAAGAGTGGCGAGAGTGCCAGTACTTGTGGTTCTAATGAACCACATCATGATGTTGGTGTTTATGTTAATGCTCTTGATGAAAAGCAAGATGAGTATGAATATTAATTTTGATGTAATTAATTATTGTTGATATTTATGATTATCAATCACATTTGGCATTTGGTTAGTATTTTGTGATTATTTTCATATTTTATTTTTTATATGCATACCATGTTGTTAATGTCACTAATTTCCTATTTATTAGGCTAGAATTTATACATTTTTTATTTTTTATATATTTTTTGTATGGCCGATCCCAAGCTGTACCCAAGGCAAAAGACTCGATTCTTCAAACCCAAACCCAAATCAGTAACTTAGGATATTTTCAAAAATTACCCTGTAGGTTTTCATTGCACTAATGGCATGGCTGTCCTTACTTGTGATTGTCATGTATGTTCGCTTAATTTCTTTGTTACCCAAATGTTAAGCCTTATTGTTGCTGGAATCCTTACTACTTTATGTATCAAGCATTTCTTTTGATACAGATATGTTTTTTGTCATCTTTGGCATTTCAATCTTATCTCAGCTCCTGGGACGTCTACTTCAAGAGTACATTATGATTGTTATTGTCCTAAGGAATTAGATAATCAACATATATGTCTAGGTCAAACGTATCGACATCATTTACTATTTTTTTTCTAAGGCTTTTATCTAAATATATTGGTCATTTGCAATTACATTGCCGTTCTTTTTTCTGTATCTATACAGACTTCAGTATGTTTCATCTTAATTTCCTAGGTCTTTATGTTTTTATTTTTTTAATCTTGTCATCTCTTCATCGAATAAAAAATTGGATAATTATCTACAACAAAGTTACACCTGTACAGATAAAGCAATATATTCTCAGATTTCAGCAGATTCTGCTTGACGTAATGCAACTTTCAAAAATAACATACCACATATAATATATATGTCATCCAGTATTATATCTTTGAATTTAAATTTTTCATGACATCATCAATTCTGCGAATTATATTAACATTGGCATGACCCATTCCACTGTTACTGAACGCAAAATTTGTTCTCATTAGCGAAAAGCATTTTGGTGTCAATGGTTGGAATATTGTCTTTGGATTAAATTTTCAATTAACTGACTGGATAGCAATTAGTTTTTTGGTTGGACTGCTGATGATTTAGTGTATGTGTAAGCAAAAAAATTCAGAAGTTACAAATTAAATGAGGAAATTCTTACTTGTATTTTTACAAAGACTGCAGTATGGGACATCCGAAATTTTATGTTTTGAATTTTCCAACAGGAAATGGAAAGTAATTAAGGCGAAAAGGGCGAGCTATAGATTAGAAGTTGAAATTTGCTGCCCAAATAGAGGTTAGCACAACCAACAAAAATGACGTTGACAGAATAACTACTTCAAGCCCTAGAGGACAAAAACATAAGCTCAAACTGAGTAATAATGGAAAGACAAACTCAACCAAAATAGGCGTCCATTGTAAGAGAACAACAAAGATGAAAAACAGAGCATAAAGCAACAACCCAAAATGAGTACATTACAAAGCAAAAAATAATACAAACCAGCAATCCAGTGAAGACAATAGCTAGGATATGAATGGATGTTGCAAAAAGCAGGAAACAAATGACAACAAGTTCTACCAAGAGGGGCTTAAAATTGCCTAGGCTGAAGCCAAAAGGGCTCTAATACCATTTAAATCATATTAATTTCCTAAATTTTCCATTTTGTATAATGATAAGTCATGAACATGATGAGTATATCTCTGAGCTTATGATTGCCACAATTCTGAATGAAGCTCTTCCTATATAGCAGAAATTAAACACTTTATACACTGGCTGCAAAAACAAGCAATATGCCTAGGCAGTCTCAGCTTGATGATGCCTTCAAGGAAAGCTGCACTAACATAGGCCAGATGAATGAGCTAAGTTTCTATTCAGTAACATTTGACATTGTGTCTAAAAAATATAGCATCTGGAAATCAAAAGTAATCACCCCAGTCTTGATTTCCAGTCAAGATCTGATGATTTAAATAAAATAATTAGACCAATGGAGGATGAAAAGGATACATTTAAGATTTATTAGGCAATCACTCTAAGGGTCATCAATACTAGTTTTCTATGCAGACAATCTGATCCTCCAACTTGATTAACAAGTGGAATGTCAATTCAAATATGTGAACTATAGCATGTATGCATGATTATGCACCAGGACAAGAAAACTATTATTAATTTTAAAATAAATTCAATCTAGGAGATCTGCAAAAGTTGCCCTCGTTACATGGAAGAGAAAAATAAGATTCAGTTTAAAATGACAATTTGATCAAGGGGCTGTACAAAAGTTGTCCTCATCACATGGAAGAGAAGAGTATGTTATGAAAAAATTATCGACTGAACATTATCATGAAAACGGCAAGATTTCATACGACAATGGTCTTAACCTTAAAGCTGGTCTCCTAACTTGGATTAAAGAATTATCTGCAGTTTATTTAGAATCACCCCATCTGACTCTATTATAAAGATAATCAGTATGTTACTGACAAGCTTAAAGAGCATGGTCATCCTTCCAAATGTTTTCATTTTTGGCACATAAGAATCCCTTAAGTTTGGCAGAAACTACAATTTAAAAAATGTTATTGGTGTGGCATGTATCAATGTGAAATACATAAAAGAAATTATATGCCTCGACATGCATTATACAATGGAAATTCTCCAAACTGCTAAAATTCCAAAACAAACCTTACATCCTGCTGAAACATTTTACATCAGGACTGTTGTGCATTGCAATCTTTGACCTGACCTCGTTGAGCTCTCAATTATAATATTAGCCAAAAATTACCCTAAAACAAATATGCTTGCTAGCTAAAAAGGTTAAATATCAAAAGTTATTCATTGTACACCTCCATTTCCAAAGCCAGCCAAACAGTGTTAACCTCGTATACCTTTCAACTATAATATTCACCACAAATTATGCAGAAACAGATAAATTTGCTAGCTACATAGGCAACAAATCAATATTTATGGTTTCTACACTACAAGTTCCAAACGCAGGCATCGGTGTTAACTTTGTACACATCTCAATTATAAAATTCTCAAAGATTTACACTAAAAGAGATACCCTTGCTACCTACAAGGGTTAAAGCTCGAAATTTATTGTTTAAACCTGCCATTCCTCAACCCAGGCAACAGTGCTAACCTTGAGCACTTCTCAATTATAATATTCTAAAAAAATTATCCTAAAACAGCTACGTTTGCTAGCTACAAAAACTCCGAATCAAAATTTATGGTTTCTACAGCCATTTCCAGAGCCAGGCAACAGTGTTAACCTAGTACACCTCTTAACTAGCATTTGACAAAATTTACCCTATAACGGCCATGCTTATTAGCTAGGAAGGTATTAAATCAATTAATGGTTTAACTTTATGCACTACCATTTCCAAAGCCATGCAACAGTGTTAACCTCGTACACTTCTCAATTATAATATTTTATCGATTATGATGTTTCAGAAAAACTGCCCTGAAACAGATACATTTGCTAGATAGCGAGGCTACAAATCAAAATTCGTGGTTTACACGCTACTAATGGCAACAGTATTTATCTGCAATTACCCTAAACGAAAAGGCGACTCTGAAAGCGATGGATCGAAAAAGAATAATTTAATCAAAAGCTCCATATTACAAAAATTGCCGCATCGGCCAAGGGATTCACACCTAAAAACACTCCAACAAAAAATGTCAATCAGGGTTAGAAGCTTACAAGCTTGATAGCCACTTCTTCGTTTGTCTGAATATTGGTACCTGAAAAATTATCCCAATCCGTCACCAAAAATACAGCCAAATTTGGCGGAAATGAAAACGAACAGAGAAGAGAAATAATAAAAAGACCTAAATAGATCTCGCCAAACGACCCGCTGCCAATCTTGCGGCCGAGCCTGTATCTGTTTCCCACGCGAGGCTCCATCCAATTCTCGCTCAAACCCTCAGATAAATTAAAAATAAAATACCTGTTCGTCTATTAGTTTATTTGATTCCTTATTTATGCATGTTGTTTCGGTTTAGGTAATTTCCTCTTGCCCCGATCCGGTCGGCTTATCGGCAAATCCATTCCAGCAGCAGCAGCAACAATATCATCGTGTGTGTGGCAGATCCTTTGATGTACATATTTGCCTAAAATATATATTATTTATTGTTATTTGTGAGACAGTTAAAAAATATGAAGAAGGGAGAAGCGGAGGAGGGTTTTCGTGGGCAACTATACTCCGCCTCCGCCTCGCCGGGCACAACGGAAGAAGCGGCGCTCCATTGGACTTTCCGTCAACTGCCATTTTGTCGGCATTCCTTTTCTACCTTTTTTTAAAAGAGGAGACAGCGGAGACTTTTTTGAAAGCTAAATTGGAGGATTTATAACGTCGGCTAACTTTAGCTAAATAAATTGCCGAACAAGTAGAATCCAATATTTTTTCCCGTCGAATGATCAACGTTACGAGACGCACCGATCAATCAATCATATCATATGTTGATTTTTTTATTGATAAATGGGACAATTAAACCCGTCTAATCATATCATCGAAGAAAGACCCATCAGCTTTGGAAGCATGGAAAATGTTTAATATAGGTGTTTGAATAAAGTGAAATTTTTAAGAGGAATAGATTAAGTCTCTATCATTATTTTGTTATAAATTATTAATATTATCTGCTTTCCGTGTTGAAAAGGAGAATTTTATTTCTGTAAAAAATAATTAAAAATAAAAAGTGACTTTATTTCAAAAGGGAAAGAAATTCCGCAATACTATGTGGTGTGTTTTCATACAATCTATTTCTTTGATCCGCGATGTATTATGCTTTTTATTTATTGAAATATATTATATGCTTTTAATCAAAACTATTAAAAAAACGAAAGGGAAAAGAATCATATTTTTACTTTTTTTTTCTGAGTTGGATAATAAAGTGTTAGTAAGATTAACTAATTTACTATTTTCAAGATGATGAAATGCGTCACTGAAGAAAAAAATACTAGTTAGGATGAAGATCCAAACATCATTAAGTCTAAGGTGATCTAGACACCTTCAATTCAATAGGTTCTTATTTAGAAAATTAGAGTTTTGTAAATAATTGCAAAATCGTCAGTATTTGCAAGCCACAATAGCATCATTATCAGTGTTTGTAGGGAACGATTATGTAACTGCCAATGTTTAGTGGCAATGGTACATAACCATTGTTTCCTTTAGGGGCGGTTGTGTAGCCACTAGTTACATAAGCAACAATTTCACCTTGTGTAAAGTGGCAATTTTGCCAAATATGATAAACACGCAGAGCAATGGTTGCAAACGGTGTCTCTTTTGAGTCTTTTTAACTTCTCATTTGAGCTTCTCGTGTTGTAAGCATGTGTAAATATACACTTAAAGTGTTATTATATGGAAATTGATAGTTCACAGCTTTTCGTCTTGGTTGGATGTTTGGACACATTGTCAATGTAAATAACGTCTATGAAGATCTTGAGTAAGTAATACACATGTCATTACACAACGAGAGAGTGGAAAGAGGAGGAAATCCCTCACTCTTATGAAGTTTTTTCACTTTGGGTTTCTCTGAGGTAAACCTTGTCTCTTGCAATTCTCTTTTTTTTTATAAATCAATAATCTCTTGTTTAATTTTCCTTTCGTTTTACACCACTTTCAATTACTTTCTAAGCACATTCATTGAGTATTTTAAACAAATTCATAAATAAACAAGAAGCTAATTAATCAAGTGTTGGGAATATTTTAGATTTGTGTTTGTGAATTAAGATATGGAATATCCTACTAATTACATATCATATTGGAAAAGAGTTGGTTTTTGTTCTTTGTGTGTGGTTTGTGTCATGTGAGTGACTCATACTTTTGAAGAAAAATTTAAAGTCTTTAGACCAAGTGTCAAATATGAAAGTTCACCTTATGGATCCAATCTACGCAATGAAGGAGGTTTTAAGACTTAAATGTACACGTAAACTAAGATATGTCAAAAAAAGTCTCAAGATGAAAATGATTACAAGTTTTGAACAATGCACTTCTCCTAGGTGAAACTTATGTCATGATAACGGAGACAAAACCACCTTTTCAATGCTACAAATGGCATCAAAAATGGAGTAGCGAGTCAAAAGATATGGTAAAAAAAAATTGTTTATACACCCATAGACAATTTTGCCCTTTTTTTATTATTATGAATGGGTAAAAGCTCTATGGAAAAGCCAAAGAACATGTTGGGAGAATGGCAACGATGACTCTCATTGCCTATGCAGGCTAGGGGAAACCCTAGCCATCAATTTTATGTTATTGTGTGTGCACGGGGGGTGAGTTTGGGGGTAGACTGGTGTGTGGGTGCTTGGGTTGGGGCAGGGTCCCTTGGTGTGGCATGGAGGGGCATTTTTGTTGTTGATTTTGTGGAGTTTGTTTCCCTTCTGACTACATGCAGTTGTTTTTTGGGCTCTCTTTCTACCAATGTGGTGTTCCTTGAGTTTTACTTTCTCCGGAGACATGGATCTAGCAAATCCTTCTTCATCTCTGCATGCAAAGGCCACGGGGCATCTTAACATAATTTCGACTGGTGATGATTCTTCGCCAAAAAAATGATTACCCAAAATCAAGAAAGTGAATGGCTATTTGGAGAGAGGCCATGAGCATCCTGTTTTGGTGATTCAACTAGAGTCTATCTTGGAGGTGTTGCTTACCTGAGCAATCATGCTCTAATTTGTAAATTCATGGGGATTCAACTTTCTTTGCTAGTTCTAGAATCTTGGGCTTGAAGGATTTGGAATCCTGAAGGGGAATGGAGATGATGATGGCTGCCAACAATTATTTTTTGGTTGTGTTTATGTGCATGGTGGACAAAAACAAAGCTTTTGAAGGTGGACCTTATTTTTACAATCAGGTTGGGCTCTTCATGAAACCTTGGCACGTGGATTCAATTCGACTAAAGAACTCCCTAAAAGGGTCCCTATATGGGCTCATCTTCCACGACTACTGCTGGAGTTTTGGAGGAGTGACATTTTACATATGATTGCTCTTCTACTTTGCAAACCAGTTGATTCAGCTCAATAAACTCTAGATAGAAAGGCTATTACATATGCTCATATCTGCATTGAAATTGATTTAAATAACCCTTTTCCAGATTCTATGGAAATATGCCTTGGATCCTCTTCTTGGATTCAACAACTAGACTATGAAACCCTACCTTTTAGGTGTCATTTCTATCATGAGTATGGGCATTTGCAAAGGAATTGCCCTCGGTTCATTCAGGGGACTCATGTAGTTAATGCTACCTCCAACTCGATTCCTAAGAATGATAAATGGAAAGCTCCTATGTTTGATGAAGTGACAGACAAAGAGGGCTTTATTTTGGTGAAGCCTCGCAATAAGGGGGAGGTCAAAAGAGAACCCCTAAGGACGGACAAAATGATGAGATATCTAATCAGTTTGATGTTTTGGAGAACTTAGTTCAAGAGGAGGGGTTTCCAGTTGAGTTGCCTTCTAGTGTTGGGCCCTCGGGAATGAATTTGTTAGATGACATAGAGTATGATAATAAAAAAAAATTATTAGTGGACCCATAGGTTAGTACGATGGTTTCAGATTTACACTCCTATATATTTATTGTTTTAGAACCAAGTAGGCCTTTGGTTTTGAAGGAGGTTGAAGCCTCGATTGATCCAGTTCCCTCTCAGGCAAAGGAGGATTTGGATAGTGGGAAAAGTGGGGGGCTTTGCATGCCTTGGGTTTGCAGCAAAAGCCCCTTAAAAAGGGGCCTCCAGAGAAATCATCCGAGATGGGAAGCAAGAAAGACCTGGAGAAGGTTAAATTAATTGGTGAGACACTGGTGGATTCTGGGTTAGTGAAAACCATTGACTCCCACTTCTCCCAATCTCATAAATGATTATTATTTCATGGAATGTGAGGGGTATGAATAACATCCATAGACAAAATGTTATTCGTGAGATGATTGGTACTCATTATGCTAATATTGTCTTCCTTCAAGAAACTAAATTGTCAGTGGAGGGTATGTTGAATAAAACTCCTCGCATCTGGACCTATGGCTCTTGTCAATGTGTTGGAGCTCATGGTAATTTTGGAGGTGTGGCTTGTTTCTGGGATCCAAGGAAAGTTGATCCTCATTGGTGGATCTGGAGTCACTATTCTCTTATATGGTTGTTTTTAATTTGGATTATGGTGAAACTTGTCTTTTCACTAATGTTTATGCTCCTAATGATCTTCTCGGCAAAGCTCAGCTTTGGTCTCATGTTAGATACATTCGATCTCTGGCTCCCTTTCTTCATTGAGTAGTGGTAGGGGACTTTAATGTTGTTTCTTGTTTGGAGAAGAAAAGAGGTGGAATTATCAGGCTCGATTCTTTATCTAACCTTCTAAGGGACAACATAGATCTACTTAATTTAGTTGATGTGAAGCTGAATAATGGCATTTTCACTTGGAATAATAGAAGTGGTGAAAATGCTATATTAGAGAGACTTGATAGATTCCTCATCTCTTTTTATTAGGTTGGGATAGGTGTACTACCAACTCAAAGATTTTGGATTGGAAAGGTTTTGAGCACTAGCTGATTAAATTATCAGTTATTTATTTTAGATCCCCTAAGAACCCATCTTTTAAGTTTTAACTTATGTGGTTGCGTGATCCTTCACTTCAAGACCTAATGATTGAATGGCAGCACCAAGGGAAGCCTAATTATGGTAAGTTTATGCATTCCTTTGCTAAAATATTACAGTATGTGAAATATAGGATTAAGAAGTGGAATAGGCAATGTTTTGGAAACCTTCACTTCAATAAAATGACAACTCAAGCTAGACTAGATACTATCACTTGCCAAATACGGGATCATGATTTAACTAATGATTTGAGTAGAGAGGAGTCACTAGTTGTTAAGGAGTTGGAGGAATGTGAGTTGCATGAGGAGATTTTTTGGAAGCAAATGTCTCAGATTGATTGGCTTCAGGAAGGGGATAGAAATATTGCATTTTTTCATAACTTTGTTAAGGCTAGAAGGAATGCAATCTTATCACCTCTCTAATGTCTTTGAAGGGGGGTCAACTTTCTTCTCTAGGTGAGATTGCTAAGGAGGCTTCTCAATTCTTCTCAGTTCTATTTACTAAGGACTTTCCCCCTGCGAGTGAAGAGGAGAACTCTATTTTGGATTGCATTCCCTCTTTAGTTTCTAATGAGATGAATGTGGCCCTCATCCAACACATCTCGTTATCAGAATTGGAAGAGGTTGTGTTTAAAATGAAAAAAGGAAAAGCCCCAGGCCCTGATGGATTTCCTGTAGAATTCTTCCAAGAGTTTTGGGAAACTGTCAAATTGGATATCTTAGAGGTGGTTCAAGATTCACACAAAAATAAACAAGTGTTAAGAGCCATGAACTCTACTTTTTTGGCTCTTATTCCTTAAAGGGAAAGAGTTAATTGTCTAGATCATTTTAGACCCACTGCTCTCTATAATGTGATTTATAACATTATTACTAAATTGATTGTAGAAAGACTAAAGCCTTGGCTCAACTTTTTGATTTTTGAAGAACATGGTGGATTTGTTATGGGTAGGCAAATTCTTGATGGGATTGTGATTGTTACTAAGGCCATCCATTCTATGTCGACCTATAGGGAGAAGGCCATATTCATCAAACTTGACATGGCAAAGGCTTATGATAGGGTCAAATGGGCCTTCTCGCAGAAAGTTCTCCTAGCTTTTAGATTTGGCAGAGAGTGGGTCAATTGGATCATGAGTTGTGTAACTTCTACTTCCTTTTTTGTTCTTATTAATGGTGAGCCATCAGAGTTATTTAGAGCTTCCAGGGGTCTTAGACAAGGGGATCCTCTATCTCCTTACTTATTCATTATTATGGCTGAGGGGCTAGTAAGATTTATCAAGTTTCATGTTAGACAAGGATTGATTCAGGGTTGGAGTTGGGACAATAGGTTGTCTCCTCATTCTCACCTTTAGTTTGTGGATGATACAGCTTTGATGGGCATGGCCAGAATTGATGAAGTAGTGAATTTAAGGAAAAATTTGGACATTTACTTGGCTACCTCTGGTCAAAAGATTAATGAGGGCAAGTCCTCTATTTTATTTTTCAATACTCCTCAACTTATTCAAAGTAGGATTGCCTGGATTCTTCAGTTTCAAATCGGCTCTCTTTCCTTGACTTATCTTGGGATTCCTATCTCTGTGAGATCTCAACTTAGAGAATTTTGGGAGGATGTTCTAGATAAGTTTAATAGGAAGGCGAGTCATTGGACTTGTAGATGGATTTCCTCTGTTGGTCAAGTGATTCTTTTGAAATAGGTGGTTCAAGCTCTTCCTATTTACAAGTGCTTTGTATAGGTTGCTCTTTCATGCTTTGTTAAGGATTTTGATGCCCTTGCCCATCAATTTCTTTGGGCAGGCAATTTGTCCTATTCAAAGTGGAGCTTGGTTAAGTGGGAATCTGTATGTAGGTCATAACAGGATGGAGGTCTTGGGCTCAAGCCTGTGGGTTTTAATGGTAAGATCTTAGCTACCAAATTATATTGGCATTGGTGACTTGCCAGGATCAAGATTAGGCTAGAATTCTTACTCATAAGTATCTTTGGGGGAGGGGGGTGAGCTCCTCTAATGTGCCTCGATGTAGCCTTCTAGGGAAGGGATCTATGACTTGGGATACTCTCAAAAGAGGGGCGAAGCTCATCAAAGATGGTCTCTTTTGGATGTGTATATGATGCTCTTTTTTGGTATGATTCTTGGGATGGTTATCCTCTTATTCTATTAATGTTTCCTCATTTACAGCCCCTTTGTAACAATTTGCTTGAAGCTGGTTGGAGTAAAGTGGAGGACTTCAAAATAGTTCAGGTTTTGGGTCAAGTGGAGGTGATGCATTGGAAGGATCCTTAGGAGTGGTCGTCAGGTGGTACTGAGGAGGCTCATCAAGAGCTAGCTAGGATTTTGGTTGGTAGAATGTGCAATTCCTCTTAAAGGGAGGGATACTCTAGCCTCGGGCCCTGATTTAAAGGGAAAATTTTCAATTGCCTTGGGTTACTTGGAGTTTGATAGATAGTTGTTTGGGAGGGTTGGAGTTCCTTGGTGGAAGCAGGTATGGATCAAATTTTCTTGGCCCAAATGTAACTTCTTCTTATGGTTGGTAGTCCAAAATAGATGCCTTACCTGGGAAAATTTGTGAAATAGAGGCTTTCAGGGTCCTTCTATCTATGTTCTTTGTAGTAACAATGAAGAATATGCTTCTCATCTCTTCTTTCGGTGTCCTTATGCTCAGGAGATTTGGCACATTTGGTGGGTGGCTTGGAATCATGCTTGTATACATGCCACATATTTGGTTGAGTTTTGGGATAGTTTGGGTAGACCTCCAACTCAAACCTTTTTTCTTAAGATTGTTTTGGGTTAGTGGCCCTACTTTCATTATCTAGCATCTTTGGTTGGAAAGGAATTGAAGGATTTTTCAAGATGAGAAAATGGTGGTGGCTTAGTTATGGTGAAAGATCATCAATAGTGTTTGGGAGACTATTTTAGAAAAAATGTGATCTTCTAGTTACTGTGAATCCTAGTGATTTGGCTATTATAAGGAATTTGAATTTGGTTGATAGAGGTTCTGGCTATTCTATTGGTAGAGGACCTCAACAGACCAAAAATAAAATTCAATGAGAGGGGAAGTGGTTTCCTCCTCCTCAAGGAGTTATGAAGGTAAATACTAATGGATCCTCTAGGGGGAATCATGGGCATGCGGGGATTGGTGGTATTGGCAGAGATAGTGTTGGAAATATTGAGTTTTTCTTCTCTATTTATAATGGTAGCATACTAATAAATTTATGGAGGCCCTTGCTATTCTTTATGTTGTAGAAAGAGGGTGTTCCCTTGGTTGAAAAAATATTATCTATGAATATGATTCATAGATTGTGGTGGATATGTTGAAGGAGCAAAAGTTGGATGGAGTTAATTGGTAATTGTCCATAGTGGTTAAACAGATTTTGAATTTGTGCTACTCTTTGGAATATATTTCCTTTTGACATATTCCTAAAGAGTGGAATAGAGTGACAGATTGTCTGGATAAGTGGGTTTTGAAGCATGAAGAGAGGCAACATGTGAGATTATCTCCAGATTATATTCTGGCTTTGGAAAAAGTAATTTTGGAAGACAGGAATATGTAATTGGCTCTTATGTGGCATTCCTTTGGGGAATCCTCTTTGATTTTTGGTTGTTTTTGTATTCTTTCTTGGATTCTCAATAAATTTTTACCCCTTTAAAAAAAATTTCCTTTTTTGGCCCCCTATAAGAACAAATGGAATAAGGGTCCCTAAACCATTTCACCCTTTTCGCCCACTATAAGAATAAATGGAACAAGAGTCCCCAAACTATTTCGCCCTTTTGAAGGCTATTAGGAACTCACACTTTTGAATCACAAGATAAAGTATTTGGACCAAGTGCCAAATATCAAAGTTCATCGCATGGACTCACTCTATGTAATGAAGGAGATTTTAGGACTTAAATTTGTACCTAAACCAAGATATGTCAAAATAATCCCCAATATATAAATGTTTACAAGTTTTAAAACATGAACTTATCCTATGTGAAACTTATGTCATGAAGATAGAGATGAAACCACCTTTCCAATAAAAAATGGTATTGAAAATGGAGTTACAAGTCAGAAGATATGACCAAAACCTAATCTCTTGTACACCCATTTTGGACATTTAGGAACAAGCGAGACAAGTGAAAAAAGAGTCCTTACACCATTTCTCCCTTTTAAAGGCTATCAAGAACCCCCACTTTTGAAGCACAATATCAAGTTTTTAAACTCAGTATTAATAACCAAATTTCATCACATGGACCCACTCTATCTAAAAAATGAGGTTTAGAGACTTGAAAGTGCACACAAACTAAAATATGTCAAAACAAAGTCCAAACATGAAAATGCTTACAAGTTTTAAATTGTGCACTTTTCCTAGGTAAAACTTAAGTCCTGACAATGGGGATGAAACCACCTTTCCATTGTTGCAAATGACATTGAAAATGAAGTTATGAGTCAAAAGACATGACCAAAAACCTAACCACTTGTACACCCATTTTTAACATTGTGGGAGCAAATATAATAAGTGGAACAAGAGTCTCTAGACCATTTTCCATTTTGAAGGTTGTCAAAAACTCACAGTTTTGAAGCACAAGATCATTTTTTTAGACTAAGTGTTAATAACAAAAGTTTCTCATAGGGACCAAGTCTACACAATGAAGGAATTTTCACTAGAGAAACATGTTTACGAACCTATAATCTATCATCGAGATTTCACATGGAACATGAAGGGATTTGAGAGAGGAAAAGAAGGGAATGTCTAAAAGACCAAATTTGGTATATTTTCATTGACTCCGTGTGTGCATATGAGTTCATTACCACTTTATGGAACCTAAAAGGACTAACTACTATAGCTACGATCATCAAGCTAGTGAATTTTACCTTGAGAATGTTTGCTTAGACATTACTCCACTACCAAACAAATGTCCATAGCCCAAATGAAGATGTCTTTAATCCCACTCAAGGCCTTGCTCTATTGTTGGTTGGGCATTCATAGCCCTAGTAGAGGTTGCTTGAATAACCCAAAAAATGAGTCTTTCTGCAAATGAATTTTCTTTTGCTTTTTCTTTTATTTTCTTTCTTTATTTTTAACATCTCAATTATGGGTTGGAGACCACCAAGGCAAATAAAAGGCATAGTTATAGATTTTTCACCCTAGATCTTAAATACAACAATTTCATCCAAATAAACCCAGTAACCATTAAAATATGATTTTTTTGTGTGTGGTTTCGAGAGAATATCTTCAAAGGCCAAATAATTTGCATCAACTTACCCAAATATGAAAAAAATATAAAACACACTTGACAGTCTAAACTTTGAAATAAAACTCATAAACATAATCTTAAGCCACAAATTACTCAAATTAATTAAGCACCAAAATGTCGTTATGGTTACCTACATACACACCTGTCTTCCTTCATTCTTTGACCAACGAAGTACCCATAGAGCTAGAATACGCATAACCAAACTAAAAAGGGACAAATGTTAAGGCCAAAACAATGAACAAAGTAAGAAAAAATAACCAAAATAAACGACAAAAGCATAAATAAAAGCAAAAACAAAGAGAAAATATGTATATGATATTGCCAAGTGATTTCAAGCCTGGAAGTAGTGCTTGAGGAACTGCCCATTGACAGGTAATGGGATGTCCTCAGAGACCCTTGAGATGAAACACATTCTCACCTAAGATTTTAGAATTTCATAAGGACCTAACGACAGGGAATTAAACTTATCATGTTATCCCTTTTTCTCATGAGCCTCTGTTGAAGAATGAGCGAACTGAACACAAATACACAAAAAAATTTAATCCTAAATAATAATCTTCTACACTACATTCTTTCATACTATCTGAATTAATTAATCATTTAGGGATATAATACAAATATATAGGAATATGATTCATATTATCTCTCCACCATTTTCTCTCACCTAAAATCCTATGATTATGCAAACTCCTAAATACAATATATTATTACAATAATATAAACAAGATATCTAAACCATAATATATACTATTATCATAATATTGTTTATATAATAATATTTTGATTACTAACCAAATATTAACTAACCAACAAATATGTTATTTACCTCTCAATAAATATCAACCTGTAAATACTAAACCTTACTAAATTTTAAAACTAATCCCAACATTCCCCCTCAGAGTTTTAACATAGTGCAATATATTTCATTTTCTGATTATAGCATGCCACCTCTGTGTGCTCATGATCTTCTCTGCATACATGTGTCATCACACATCTATTCCTTCACACTCATTTGCAATTAGTTTTCCAGGTTCACCAATAACCTTCTAAAATAGTCTTCACAGGTTCACCAATAACCTTACAAAAAGGTTTTCTTAGTTTCACCACTAACCTTACAACATGGTTTTCTCAGGTTTACCACTAACCCTTCAAAATAGTTTTCTTAGGTTCACCTCTAACCTTACAAAATGGTTTTTACAGGTTTACCACTAACCTTTCATCATGATTGCTACAATGATTTTTAGATCAACATTCTCCTATGTAAATATACAAATGGGATTGCATGGGAATATCATTCACAAGTGAATAGAGATAATTGTTCTTATTTTTCACACATGCTAAAAAATAAATATAACTACCACACCACACTAAAAAACTGAAATCCACACAACTAAAAATAACACACCACACAAAATGTGACCACATCATTGGTGCAGCCCCATCATTGGTGACTAATGAGAGGTCATTGAAATAACTCCAACCTCTGTGTATCCTCCAACCTCCAGTATGTTATACTACTTACTCAATAATTTTGTCTTTGAGATGCTCTGATGGTTCTGATAGGTTCTCTATTAGTTTCTTCTATAGACATTGGAACCCCCTCATTTTTTGGATGTTGCATACAAGCGAAAATGCATCTGTGACTCTAAGTCTAAATGACTTTGACTTTTTTTGATGTAACTTGATGGACACAAAAGGACTCTAAATCTTGACTCATAAAGGCTCTAGTTTTAACTTTTGACATGACAATAAACCTAAATGCAAGAAAACTTATTATCAACATAAATAAATTTTTCTTGACTCAAAAATTAATGACATGGATCAAATACACCTATGACTAAAATTAGAGACCTAAAGATTGACATGATCTACCTTATAACAACCAAACAAATGAATGCTTATAATAAACAAATTAAAAATGATGACAAAGTAAATAACTAAAACTAAAAATAAAAAAGTTAAATAGACACAACATGACTATCGACATATTAGCAAACTGTATACACAAAAAATTGAGATTACTACTATGATCTAATGAGACACCTTTCATGACTTACACAATGAAGGATTCAACTACAATTCTTAATAGTGTATCAAAAAATAGTTGTCAAAGATTAGAATGCCATCGAATTTGCACATAGGCAGTAGCAGATTTGAATGCCGTCAATACAAAGGGCATAATTCTGACAAGTGGATCACATAAAGAGATATGATGTTGTAAGACTGGTAGAAACGTATTATAGGTTATCCTCATGAATGACATTGTTATATCACATAACGTTGATCAAGATGCACAAAGCTGTCAAAAATTTTGGGCTTAATATAATTGCATAGATATATGTGAAATGTATATATGTATATGAATAACATGTTATTTTTTAGTGGAATAAGTCTTCATGATGAATACACAGACAATATTGAGTAAATACAACCTACAGGTCCAAATATTTAACCAATGCTTAGCAAATTCTATGAATAGAACAATAAATAAAACTACAAATTTTGTATGTTCTAAGTTTGAATGAAGAAGGGATCGATACACATGAATAATCTATTAAACACCGTAGGTGGCTTGGTGTGAAGGTTTCTACAAGTAGTGTCGAATCTAGAAGAATGGTGAGAAGATTGTAGACTCTAATGCAAATGCAAAGACTGACACAAACTCTCCTCTGAGAATTTTATATTTCATCAATAGGGGTGAAGAATAATACAACTGCCCCTCCATGGCACTTAATCTTTCATCATCTCCCCTGATCTGATACCACTATTGAAGAATGAGCGAGCCAAACATAAATACACAAAGAATTTTAATCATAAATAATAATCTTCTGCACTATATTCTTTCATACTATCTGAAGTAATTAATCATTCAAGGATACAATACAAATATATAGGAATATGATTCCTATTATCTCTCCACCATTTTCTCTCACCCAGAATCATATAATTAAGCAAACTCCTAAATACAATATATTTTTACAACAACATAAATAATATATATAAACCATAATAAATACTATTATTGTAATATTATTTATATAACAATATTTCAATTACTAACCAAATACTAACTAACTAATAAATATGTTATTTACCTCTCAGTAAATATCAAACTGTAAATACTCAACCTTACACAATGTGAAAATTAATCCCAACAACCTCATCTGAAAGAAGGACTAAATCAAAGATCCAAAAGGATTTCATTGTGGATCGCTTATCAAACCAACATTTGATGACTCCTTGGTGTTTGTTAAAGTGAAACAAAGCTACATCACATTTTTCCTCAAGTTGTGTTAAATTCAAAAGCTAAGCTTCAATTTTACTGTCAATCTCTAGGTCATCTCTCAAGAACTGCAAGGTAGGGATTCTTCGATTCATAAGAAAGATAGGATCTTGGCCATACACCAGATGATATTTTCATGTACCTAAATAAGATTTAATTCTATTCATATTAGACCATAATGTAAATTTTAACATGTTATGCCAATCCCTAGCGTTCTTCTACATTATATTTTTAATTACATCTTACGAATTCTTATTTGTAAATTTAGCAACCCCATCACCTTACAAATAATAATTAGAAAAGCATTTGACAATTACATGATTGTCGTGTGCCCATTATATAAATTATAATGAGAAAAAGGCAGAGCCATTATCACATACCAAAGTAAATGACAACCCAAACCTAGTGACAATGTGCTCCTCAAGAAATTTGATCACAACGCCGGTTATGTAATTATATTGAATGCTTGAGCCTCAATCCACCAAGTGTAATAGTTAAGTATCATCAAAATAAACTTATGTCCCATGGAATATTTTGCATTGATAGCTCCAATAAAGTCCAAACCCCATTTTGTAAAAGATCAAACCTAAATAATGGGTTGTAATAAGATAGAAGGGTTGCATTCTCTATATACAACAACTGGGTAAGTATGGCATATTCTAACTTGTGACTGAGCATCTTTGAAGACATACAACAATAATAACCTACCTAGAGGATCCGTTGAGCTATACCACTACCTAAACTATAGTTGGTTTTACATTTTTATGGAAATCTCTACATACTTTAGCCACTTCTTCCTTGTTTAGGCATCTTAAGTGAATGCCTTTGTGATTCTTTCTATAAAACTTGCCTAATTTGATCATGAAATTGTTGATCTTCAGGTGTAACACTCTCTAGGCACAACACTCTCCACTTGATGGGAATTCAAACAACAACATGTTTTTGCCTAAAGGACCTAGCTCGTCCTATCAACCAAACAACAATATTGCACCCCTAAAAATTGACAAACTTGTGGAATAAAACAAAATTATATACAAATAGTTGAAGACCTAAAGAAAACTAAGGCCAATATAACCATGTTTGATTTGTTCCAAATGTCTAATTCAAAAGATTTGTTGTTGAAAGCTTTATCTACTCCTAAATGGAAATAAGCTAATAGAACAACAAATGCACATGTTGTTATTTACAAATATAAAATTGAAACTCCTCCTTTTCTCCTAATAATTTATATTTTTGGTAAAAAAATTCACAAATTTTTAGTGGATTCAGTTGCTTCAAGCAACATGATGCCTTACTCAGTTTTCAAGAAGCTAGGTTCGAACCTTACTAAATCAAATAGAAAAGGTAGTTTAATTAGACAAATCAGAGGTCAAAGTGCTTGGTGTGCTAAATCACATTCATGTGCAGTTCACTTTTGATCATATAGTGTAACAGTTCATTAACATTTAGGTGGTTGACATACCAAATGCATATGGCATGCTCTTCAACAGAGATTGGTCCAAAACATTAAATAGATACATGCTCACTGATTTCCCCCATATGTAGCTCCCATGGCATGGCATACCTAATTAGACTCAAATTGAAAGAGAGCTAAAAATGATCCATATGATCACTGAGTATAACAAGACAAATGTGATAATGTATGAGGAATTTGAACATGGGGTCTACACACTTGAAAGTAAAGCGAAGACTCATGAAAACTTGACTATTAACATGTTGTCTATGTAAGTGAACTCGTGGATTAAAGGGATTAAGCAGTTATATGAAGAGGATATCCTTTGTGCATCTAAAATACCTTCATTATGTAATGTTGCACTAGCATATGGGGACTCAAAATGTGTTGATTGACCTCTAAAACATAGTAGTTTTGTGTTCCTTTCATCATTGGGCATAAACAAGGCATAAATCAACAAGTTGAAACATGGTATTCTGAGTGTAAAATAAGAGTTTAAAAGATTTCTAGCTAAAGATACTTCCATTTTAAGCAGCCTAATTCCTACCTTTACCACCGAAAACCAAACAAAAATATCATTATTAGTTGAAAAGTGAAGTGTGTGTTGCCTTAAGGTTGAGAAAAAGAAGAAAGAGGTTAATATTTTAGTAGTGCCTACCTCTTAGAGTCCATTTTAAATAACTAGATATCATTTGTGGACTATGAAATTTGATGGCTTTAAGTCTAAGAGCGAGTGTGGTGTTGGGGTTGATCTCATTAACCTAAAAGGAAAATCTTATTTAGAAACATTCTGACTGTAGTTTGCATACACAAACAACGTGGTTGAATATGAAGCATTGGTTCACAACCTTTAGTATTGTCTTAAGAGTAAAGTCAAGAACCTGAAGGTGCTTGGTGACTCATAGTTCATGGTCAAGTAGGTCAAGATCCAATACACTTGTAATGAGAAGCATTTATCCAAGTATCACAACTGAGTGTTGAATCTAATAGAAGACTTTAATGTGTTCAACATAAAAATAGTGTTTTGAAGAAGAAATCACATGATAGATTCATTAACAATAACTACAAGCACCTTGAAATTGATTGTTGGATCCAAATTGAAGAGATTTTCATTAGAGTTGGTGTCTACTTATTTTATATCATATAATGTTAAGAACTTCCAAGTATTCAACGATGATCAACATATTATTAAATTCATCACAAACACGGAGTTATTTGAATCATAGATCATAGATGATAGAGATAACTTTGAACTGGATGAAGAAAAAGTTATTAATTTAAAAATGAATAATATACCAAAGGGCATGGTCTCACTAGAGAGGTTATTTGATATGGCATTGTTTCTTTCACAATAAGACTAAATTAGTAAAAAAATTACATGTAAAGATAGGATCATAATCACTTATTATTATCTTGGGTATATGATGTAGCTTTTGAATTGCATCCAAAAAAGCAATGACTATTGTATTGGCTAAAAGTGTTTATGATAAGGCACAAAAATGGGCATGTTTTGTGAGCCTATCCACAATTACCATGATAAAAAAATTTATTGTATGATCTACGCAATCCTATTGGGTCATTTAATCCAAGTGGTTTTTTTTATTCTAATGTTTATATGGGGCATGTATCTTGTATGATACACCCCCTTTAGTTTAATAGAATGTTAGTAAGTTAGTTTGGTAAATAGGTGTTATTATTTAATAAATATTAGTGTTAGTATTTATTAAATATGTTAGCAAATATGGTAGTTGTCAAGACAGGTTGAACCTGTAAGTTGGTTGGGTCCCGTACACAACCATCTCCCTGTGAAAATATTTTATAAGCTTGAGAGTATTGTAAATGAATGTAATAAAGATATCATATTTTACATTCACATAAACTTCTATCAATGTAGTTCTTCCATTTACCCCTGTGGTTGTCCCAACAAATCTTGTTATGAAATCCATGGAAACCTCCTCCCACCATCAGTTAGGAATATATAAGGGTTGCAAAAAATCTGGGATCTTAATTGTATCACCCTTGTTTTTCCAACACATCATGCATTTAACTAAAAAATTACAGATATCCCCATTGAGTCCTTCCCAAAATAAATCTTGCTTGATTCTATGATGAGTTTTTAAAAATCTTGAATGCTTCATATTGGAGATGTATGGATCTTTGTAAGGATGTTCTGCTTAAGGGTAGAATGATTGCATAGGTACAAACTATCTTTATACCATAAGGCATTCCTTTTCCACTCAAATTTGTCTAAGGCACTAGAATATTATTGGAGGTTTTGAATCAAAACCTATGTATCTATGTCATTTTGTAGATGCTTAAATTTGTATTTATATGTTAAACAAGTCTTGTACTCTTGACAAATATCACCCAATGCTCTACCCTTTAGTTTGACCTTCCTTGTAGCTGAAAGGCTCATGTTTGACACTTCATTAGGCCTAAATTATTATTTGTTAGTCCAAATTGATATTCTAATTATCTAGATCACTTGTAACCCACAGAGTGCCTAAAATATGATAAATATATTTCATTGTCAATTACAAAACCTCACTAACTTTCCTTCTTACTAGACAGTTGCATTTAAACCAGGACAATAGTGGCAATGCTACTACCCATGGTCCAACACAATTGTCCTTACCTTAAAAATACTCAAATTTTTAAATATTTCGATGTGTATGGGTCAACCCAATAATTTCATTAACCCTTATGTGAGGATCATTTCAAAAGAGTTAGTATAAATACATGTTGAAGCCAATTCATTTGGACACCAAATAATGACCTCTTAAGCTTAGACATATTACTAAAAATCAAAGCACACAACTAATTTATTCTTCCTTATTCATCCCTATAATCATATCAGTCATAGGATCAGTCATAGTACAAGTCTAAAGCATTAAAAAGGTAGTCGTGAGCCATATTTCTCAAGTTATAATCTAGATCATTACATGCATTCACATATAACATTCTACACAATTATTCACACACATACCAATGCATAGGGGAGAACTACATATGTCTGAGGCCTTCTTTAGAAAAGTGGCTATATAGATAATGCTCATTAATAGAGAGGTATTTGAGGTCAGTTTCACACCATGATTCCACTAACTCATTTTTGGCAAGGTAACCTAACCTAAGGTGGATAACTAGGGTTTGATCCATAAACAATCATACAGATCTTGTGCATGTGATCCAAATATATCATAATAAAGGTAATATAAAACCTAGAAAGATGCAGGGGGTTACTTCTCAATGTAGTGAATATTCCATACAAGACTATTACATCGAGATATAAACATAGCATCGATACAAGCATCCATAGATAGATGAAAGTGTCCAGGTAACTATAAAGAAAATTTATAGAATCTGAAAATTGGATCTTGAGCATTTGAAAGCTTGTTACCACACTTTTACATCTTAAGATATGTTTGTGCATCATTTCATAATCTAAGTATTATTTATTCTTTATGATTATCCAATCAAAATATTGTTTGATGTTACTTTATAGATATAGCATTTTTCATAATTCAACATTATAATTGAATATTTAAAGTGAATTATTTAATTGGCCTAATTTAGGAATAGTGTAATCCATTGTTGTTTAGAGTATTCCCCCTTAATTCTCTCCAAAAAAGGGTTAAGCATTTGGTGAACCCAACCATTGTGTCTTTTATGCAAAACATGGCTTGCCCTAGGGTTTTCAATATTTCAGGGTTTCATATTATTGAAATTATTCAGTTTTAATTTTTTCTTTCATGTTTGATTGCTCACAAGCATTTGTATGTCTCTCTTATCATGTTCTCATCTCCATCTCTAGAAAATTTAAAATATATAAAAATTATTCTCCTCCTCCTCCTAACCCTAAGGAGGGTGATAGTTACCATCCCTTTAACTAGGTCCATGTTATCACTACTCCAAGGGGTAAGGTATCCCATCCTATGATTTCAAATGAAAGTAATCAATATATCCTTCTTCAAACCCCTCTAGCTCTTACATCCCCTCTAGATGGTGTGTGTATGCATATTCAATCTAAAAAACATAGGGTTTGAGCTTGTGAAGCCCTAAAAGATCGAATTGTCCTTATGAACAAGTTAATAGGAGAGTTGTAAAATAAATTTAATTCAAATATCATATTATTAGAAAATTAGATTACATACCTATAAAATCCAAAATATGCTAGTGTTAATCATGTGTTTGTATCTTTATCTAGCAATGTTGTGCCCAACAAAGTTTTGTATCAAAATAAGAATCTAAAAAGGAATTCATCTAAAACTAGTGATTCAAAAAGTGATCAAAGACTAACAAGAGTACAAGTGAAATCTTAGGAAAAATGCTTCACAACAAAGTGATCAAATTACCCCTTATACATCCTATAAAGAGATTAAAATAGTATTGTACATATCATAGAATGCATGGACATCATTTAGACTTTTGTTTGGATTTGAAGAACAAAATACAAATTACAATTGATAGTGGTGATCATAAAATAGATACATCAATCAAGAAACCCACTCGCATTATGAGTACCTATCCTAAAACACAAGTGAAAAAAGAACAAGTATGGGTACCAAAGCATAATTAAGAGAAAAATAGTTACAAATGAAAAATTAGATCAATAGAATATTCAAAAGGAAAAAATAGAACAAGTAATACTAAAAAAATATCAAAATGAATAGGAACAACTACAAAAGCAATGTTACAAAAAGAGCAAGAACAAAAGTTGAAAAATTAAACTCAAGATAAGCAAAAAAGCATTCTAAAAAGAGGATTTATAACAAAGGAATTTTCAAATCAAAATATGATGACAAAATCAAATGATACAAATATGGTTGCTAAGGATCCAAACATCATATCTATTTCATGCATAGAGGACCAAAAGGTTAAGGGTAATACTACAAAGTCTACTCTTTCATCCTCAAATAAAGAAGTCAAGGCACAAATTACATATTTTCACAGTGTTCAAGCAAATATACATGACTCTTATCTATCCCATAATGAAATACAATATTTTGACAATGATGAACATACTCAAGAAAAATAATCTTCTAAGAAAGAAACTATGATTTATGGTGTAGTCAATTTTTGTATATGGATGCTCAAAATGATATATCACAAGTTCAAGAACAATGTAAGAAGTTACATGTATACTATGATATTGATTACATTGATGAATATGACCCTAATAATACAAAATATTAGTATGATCATAATGATATTGATGACACAACATACAAAAATGACACACACAATATATGGCCTTCACGAAGGCATCTCCTTGATGAGCTCCTTGGCTTCTAGTATCACTTTTCCTTGTACATATATTTTTTTACTTGTTATTCCAAAAATTCCAACAAATTCAAAAAACTCAAATATTTAAAAAAATACAAAAACATTAAAATAATTCAAAAAATAAAATAAAAAAATCATCATTTCCATGTTTACTAGCTCCTTGGCACCTATGTTGTTTGATTTATTTTAATATATAGCATATCATTTATATAACACATATGTTTCATGGGTACTTGAGTGTGATACAAGAATACATTAAACCCATGATACTCAAGCATGTAGATGTAGGACCTTTCCTCTTCCAGTGGGATACATACATTGGGGGCATCTTGATTCTTTATGATCACGATTGATATAAGTTATATTATTTTATGATCATTTTCCATTCTATTACCGAGCTTATATATCTTAAACCATGCCTATGATCATTCTATTAACTTACACAATGTATTTTATATGCTATTCTACATGACATTTTACTAACATATGTATTTAGGGACTAGTATGGCATGTTATGTTAGTTACTTATATCTAATTACATCATCTATTTACACTAACTTACTTGAGTGTATTTCTTGTTTGATTATTTGCCTATCTTGTGGAACATTTGAACATGTTCCTTTTTTATTGGTCACAATGCCCTGAGTGTTGCTTGCTTATTGGGTGTGTGGACATTTGCGTATGTCCTTCACTTGAGTGTTTGACATTTGAACATGCCCCTTGTTTGTGGTTTCTTTAGACCCCCTTTTGTGTGACATTTGAGTAATTTTGCATTTATGATTGATTGTTTGTTGATCTTGTTATCTTTTAAACATTGTCATGATTTATATCATGCATCTTAGGGATTCTTATATATACATACTGCAAGCTCATTGATATATTTACTTCAACATGACAATATTATATGTTTTTTTACTACACGATTCACACATATGTGACATAGTTGTCTTATTATTTTGAGACAAGGTGATTTTTGGGGTCATTCCTTAGATACATGACTCCACATACACATAGTTGATAGAGTGGGTAGATTTTGATTCAATTTACAAAGTTTACATGATTCAAATATACACTCGGGACATAATTCTATGTATTTGGCACAAATTTGGGACATAATTTTTCAAATTTATGATATATACCATACACATTTTATAGAGTACAGGTTACATTTTGACATATAATTCAGCTTGAGACACATTCAAGGTACATGCACATCAAATTATAGATACATTTTCAGATTATACACACATTTATGCACCAATCTTACCAAGATGCAATGTTTGAGTCTTATCTATTTGTAGTAATTGGTTCTTTTTTAGTAGTGTGATAGAGATTATGTGCCATTGATGGACTTGGCACTGATTTTATTATTTTGGGTTGATATGGTTACACCATTTTACTTTGGAGAGATTGGCTAGGTTGGATAGTTTGGTTATATGAGATATTAATACACTTGAGTTGTGTGATTGAGATTTTGTGTTCTCAATGGACTTGGCACTATTCATCCTTATACTAGATTGGGGGCATGATCACCTTTCAATTTCCCTCTTTACATCTCTAAGGTTTAATTGTGAACCTCTCTCTAATAATTTGGCTAGGAAGCATCTCTACCAAAACAAACTATCAAAGGACAACATGGTTATGTCGACACACATGTGTACTCCTTCATTGATTTTTAATTTCAAGTAATTCAATTATTTATTCAGATTATATGCACTAATTATAGCTATAACATGCTCTTGGTTGTAGGTCATTCACATATAGAAAATTCAATTGGGGCTAAAGCAAAGATAAGGTATGATGTACACACCATGGTGTACTTTCCTTTCCTTTAACCTAATAATTTCATCTTTATGCATTACTAAATTGAAGGGAGGACAAATGTAAATACTTAAATATGGATTTATATGTAAAAATAGTCTTGTACACTTGGAAACTATCACTTAAGGCTCTACCCTTCAATTTGACCTTCTTTATAGCCGAAAGGCTCATGTTACCACTTCACAGGGCCTAAATGATTATTTCCTAATCCAACATGATATTTTGATTATCTTGATCACCTGCAACCCATAGAGTGCTTAAAATCTCATATATATCCTTCATTATGAGTTACATAACCTCAAAAACTTTCTGTCTTCCTTGACGGTTGTGTTCATACCATGATAGTAATGCCAATGTTATTATCCCTACTCCAACACAAGTGTTCTTGCCCTCTAGACACTCAAATTTGTAAATATTTAAATGTGTATGGGTTAGTCTAATAAGTTCATTAACCCTTAAATGAGGATCATTTCAAAAGAGCAAGTATAAATACAAGTCAAAGCTAATTCATTTAGACACCAAGCAATGACCTCTCAAACTTAGACAAACTGCTGAAAATCAAAGTGTACAACTAAGTTATTATGCCCTATTTATCCCTATTTTCATATCAGTCATATGAGAAATCATACTATAGGTTAGAATCATTTAAAAGGCAAACCATGAGCCATATTTTTCAAGTTATAATCTAGATAATTACATGCACTTGCATATAATATTCTACATAATTTTTCACACGTGCATAACAACACACATGGGAGAATTACATATGTTTGAGGCCATCTTTAGAGTAGTGGCTATGTAGGTAGTGCTTATTGACAAATGGGTCTTTAAGGTTAGTTCTATTAGGATTAGCCTAACTTAATTCACCATATGGGTGAGTTATAAATAAATGTAATTATTTATTTTGTTTTACTATCTTGGTTATTATTTAGTTGTCTAGTTGATACTATTTATTTTATTAGCCTAATTGTTATCTAGTTGTCTAGGTGATAATAATCAATCCCTATGTTTGTGGGATGATGTTCTATCAAGGGAATTTTGTTTCCTAGATGTAATAATGTAGGAAGGTTCTACTCCTGTGAGAAGTAGAAGAAGTTGTAGAGGAATTGGAGAGTTCTAGTGAGGGTATGAGCATTTGAGTTAGCCATAGATGCCACCCACCTCCCCACAGCCCAATCATTATCTTCACACTTCCTGGATGAGAACAAAAACAATAGAGAAACAACATAGATTGAGCAAGAAGTAACACAAGAGAAGCACCAAAGAAGCATTCTCAAATTCAACTAGGAATTGCCATTCTGCATCAAGTCAGGTATTTTGGTAATTTTAAGCATTTTGATTGTCTATGTTGTTGTACTAAGGCATTCTATCATTTCAAAGAGGTGTTCAAACATTAAAAATAAATAAATAAAGTTTGAAACAATGGCACAAAAATTAGCAAAACTTTTTTAATTTCTTGACAAAATTTGACAATTCAAATTGTTTTAGAAAGATGAATCATAAGAAAAACAAACCTAAAAAGCATTAGGAGAAATATTTTAAAATGTGAAAGTTGCTTGAGGTTGAATTAGGCATTTTAGGTTTTATTTAAGAGAAAAATATTGCATTTTTGTCTTCTTTGGCTCATTGACCTGCGTATTGGTGTTTTACTCCTGAAGCAAGGCATGAGAATTGAAAAAGGGGTGTATTTACCTTCCTAGAGTGTCATAATCCTTCCTAAGGCATGGTGATAGACAAGCTTGGTGTGATTATTTGAACATTTGGATAAAATCATATTAATTATACCCTCCACTAACATTTTAAACCTGATGTTATATACTAGATAAAAGGCATCTTGTAAGCTATTTAGGACCTTTGGCATAGTAGTTGGGTGTTTGGTGCAACAGAGGCATTGCAGGAGCACAATTGGTGTGAAGTATTTTAAGATCATTCGTTCCTTCTTGGAAGTGGGTTAACATGTCTTCCAACTCAGAAAAGAAGTAAAGACAAGTGTTATAAAAAGGTAACCCTATACGCTTTAGGGTTCTCTTTTATTTTTTTAAAAACATGGGCTTCTTAATCCACAAATAAGAAGTTATGCATTTACATGTATGATAAAGCATGTAGCTCAAGTGACAAGAGATATATTTTATAAAAAGGAGTGTTGGGTTCAAACCCACTGTCATGTCCCCATTCTGGCTGACATCATTTAGCGTGCTAGATTTGCGTATCATGGACTCTCATAGGTAGATGGTTTTGGTGAGAGAGTCATCTTGTTGATTATTTGGAGTTTAGTTGGTCATATTTGCTCATTGGAGAGATGTTGTTGAGCCTAATTTCAGTATTATGTGATTTTCAGGCCTACATGTTATAATTTTAAGTTGAGATTGCACTTTTTATTTTATAAAGTTATTTTATTATAAAGTGCATTATAATGAGATTTTATAACGGATGCTTCTAGAAGTTCTTATTAACTTCTTAGAAAAGTGCAATGAGGCTTTACAAGATGTGTTACAAAAACTTCTAAAAGTTTCCAAAAAGTGCATAAATAGACCCCATGGGTCTCTCATTTGGCATCGAAGTTTATTTTCTCATTTTGGCTTCTTGGGCATTTGTAGAACCTGATGGTTTGCAAATTTTCAGTTTAATCCTTGAGAACGATACCTCTCAAGTGATTGCATAACTGAGGAGGTGAAAGATCCTCTGAAGGGTTGCTTGGAGGAATTGGTATTCAGCCAATTCAAGTGTGCTAAATTGGAGAATTTTGGTGGTTTATTCTCAACTAAGAAATCTTCAGTATTTCAACATTTTTTTGGGCAAGGAGAAGCATAATTTTGGCATAGAAAAATCAAACCCTTGGAGGAAGCAATTTTTAATAATTTTTGGTAGCATTTTGGAGGATTTTTGAAGAGGTTTCTGAAGGTTTTTCACAAATCCGTATGGCTGTACGGACATCCATATGGATGGGATTTTTAGCAGCAGCAAGTCAAAAAAAAATTTGAGACTTTGCAGAGGCATTCCTTGCATCTAGGTGATCAAGTTTATGCCATTTTTTGACACTGTTTGGTGAAGTATTTATTTTTGGCAAAAGTCGCACATGTCTATACTATATGGCCTAACATAGCAGCAGAGGTACGGCTTTCATTTGGCACTTCTAGTTTAGCCTAGTTTCATCATTGCATCAACAACATTCAGTCAAACACCGTTTACATTATTCCAGGTTCTTCTATTTTTGATTGTAAAAGTTAGATGAATGTATGAGTGACATAAATGTTATGAGGGTTTGCATATTCAGACATTGCTGTAATAGTCATTGCAAATCATAATATCATCTGTTGTTCATGTGTCAAAAAGGGTTATAAATTGAGTTACTGTTTGTATACAGCTATATAAAACCTTGAATATCTTGAATAGAGGCTAAGTGTAAGCGACAAGAAATTCATGATCAGTCCAATCAATAAGGACTCTTTGCATTACATATTTTATAGTAGTATTAGGGCATCTAAATGATAATTTACATTTTGAGGTGTTGATTCTCAAGCATTATAAGCTATCTATAGTCACTTTAAAGTACATATCAGACTGATATCATTAGACCAGCAAGTTGGAAGGTTGCACATGAAGTATTTGACAATATTCCTTGTGTCTCACAAGCACATTTTAGACCTATAAGACCAAGGGACATTACAGTGGTATCAGAGCCATCATCCTACCATCCTGTGATCAGCTAAACAGTAGATGAGTGTGAGAGAAATTAGATATTATATCAGAGAACAACGGAGACAACCAAATCCTCAGGCTAAAGGAGATATATTCTCAGAAGTATTGAGAGAAAGAGATATCAGAAAAATAGTTCAAAATATGGCATAAGATGATAGGAATGCAAGAGCTGAAAGGAAATTCGATACCATGCTTGATATGATGTCACACTTATTAGCAAAAATGGATCAGCAAGCCACTCAAAATCAAAATCATCAACACATAGCTAAACAAAGTGGAGTTAATGAGGAAAGAGCTATTCATCGAGCTAAAAACACTAGAGGATCCACCTCTAGGCCTCTTTTTCCCACCTTTACACCAAGAGAAGAACAACCACATGCTGCTCTAGCTGCTTCTTTTGGAGATGAAGCTAGATAGGCCTACTTGGAGTATACCACTCTCCCTCTTGATATGAGAGAAATATGGACATTTGATCAATTCATGAATCAAAGAAATAAGAGAGGAGGAAGGAATGATCACTATGCTCCAATAAATGACAAGAGATCGGCTGATACAGTTACCAGGAACTTGCATAAGGAGTTTGAAAAATAGATCAGTAGCCAGGCAGAAGATTTGATTTCTACTCAGCCACAGGAGGAAGTGGTGAAGGATATTACGTTGATGGACAGTAATTGTCAAATTGATACGCAAGTTGAGACAGTCATATACATGTTGCCTGAGAGTGATATCGCACTTACTCAATATGGTTTGGTTAGAATAGGCAGTGACTATGGTGTAGTGGGTACAGGTGATGATTATGAGGATGTTGTTGTGCACGATGGTGAGATACCTGGTAGAGATGAGCAGACATTGAGCATTCATGACTTTGTTAAGAGAGAGTATTAGGCATAGTTAGAAGCTTCGTCACATGAGGTTGAGGCTGGTAGTACTTCACATGATTTGTCCAGCCAGTTGAAGGTGAGCAAAGACAGTATTGTGACTTCATTATCTCATCATGATAGGATGTGGGATATAATAGAGGAACACATCTGGATGATTCAGTTACAGGGCAGACATAAGGGAGTCCGGGCAGAGTCTTCTTGTGTTGACTTACAGGCAATTAGGGAAGGAATGTGAGTGATGAAGATGAGTTATTTACATCTTCTTTCAGACCGTGACCATCTTCTTAGCCTTGCTGGAGACTATTAAGATGCCTTGAGAGGAGGAAGGAGGAGGAGGTTGGCAGGCTTTCTCAAAAGTTTGAGGACACTTGAGCCTCTTTGGTGAGTACTCCATTGGTGTTACAGGATGAGGAGAGACATGTGGATGAGCGTGGCATGGAATTGAGTTTAGTTTCATCTTGCACACCTGATACTCAGCTTTCTACAGCAGGCGGATCATATGTGGTTGTTGATGTTGTGAGTTCATCTTGCTTTCACATCCAAGATTCAGGGACAGTATCTAACAGGTTTGTGGAGTTAGTTGGTATTAGTCATATTACTCAGGTGAGGAGTTTGCTTGAGTTACCAGCTAATTCTAGCTTATGGATATGGACTCGAGAGTGTTATATTGGTGTTTGGGACTTAGATGACTGGAGATCTTTATCACTCTTTGGTAACAATGATTATTTGGGTGCTATCATAGATTTAATTAACAGATTGCATGGTGTTGTCCTTTCGTGTGTTAGCGGCTTGTTCGATGTTGGTATTAGTTTCTATATAGCGGTACATGGGAGTTATGGTTATGAGACAATGGCCGGTGATCTGCAGAGTTGTGTTGACTGCAGGAGTTGTATAGTGTGTGGATTCTCCATACTTGGTACAATTTCATTCAGGAGTGTTCACCATTGTTGTAGAGTTGGATTATACATTCCGCATAGGCTAGTAGGACGCTTTGATGGTATTTATGGTGTTGGCAAATTGGGATGTCCACTCTACTTGGGTTTTGATATTTTGAGAGTTTGTTTCTCATGGGTTCCTGACTGTGGCAGTTGTGATTTTGGAGTTTGGTTGAGTTGTATTTGCCAGTTTGATTATGGATTCCTCTTGATTATATTTCAGAGGATATTTCAGGAGCTTGCATTGATTGACAGTAGTATAGATCATGACTACATTTGGGATCCAGGTGGATTGATTGGTTTATTGTTCAGCGATTGCTTGGGGACAAGCAATTTCAGGAAGGGCAGACTGTCATGTCTCCATTCTAGCTGACATCGTTTAGCGTGCTAGATTTGCCTATCATGGACTCTCATAGGCAGATGGTTTTGGTGAGAGAGTCATCTTGTTGATTATTTGAAGATTAGTTGGTCGTATTTGCTCATTGGAGAGATGTTGTTGAGCCTACTTTCAGTATTATGTGATTTTCGGGCCTACATGTTATAATTTTAAGTTGAGATTGCACTTTTTATTTTATAAAGTTATTTTATTATAAAGTGCATTATAATGAGATTTTATAATGGATGCTTCTAGAAGTTCTTATTAACTTCTTAGAAAAGTACAATGAGGCTTTACAAGATGTATTACGAAAACTTCTAAAAGTTTCAAAAAAGTGCATAAATAGACCCCATGGGTCTCTCATTTGGCATCGAAGTTTATTTTCTCATTTTGGCTTCTTGGGCATTTGTAGAACCTGATGGTCTGCAAATTTTCAGTTTAATCCTTGAGAATGATACCTCTCAAGTGATTGCATAACTGAGGAGGTGAAAGATCCTTTGAAGGGTCGCTTGAAGGAATTGGTATTCAACCTATTCAAGTGTGCTAAATTGGAGAAAAATTTGGTGGTTTATTCTCAGCTAAGAAATCTTTAGTATTTCAACATTTTTTTGGGCAAGGAGAAGCATAATTTTGGCATAGAAAAATCGAACCCTTGGAGGAAGAAATTTTTAATAATTTTTGGTAGCATTTTGGAGGATTTTTGAAGAGGTTTCTGAAGGTTTTTCACAAACCCGTACGACTGTACGGACGTCCGTACAGATGGGATTTTTAGTAGCAACAGGTCGAAAAAAAATCTGAGAGTTTGCAGAGGCATTCCTTGCATCTAGGCGATTAGGTTTATGCCATTTTTTGGAACTTTTTGGTGAAGTAATTATTTTTGGAAAAAGTCACACATGTCTATACTATACAGCCTGACATAGCAACAGAGGTACGTCTTTCATTTGGCACTTCCAGTTCAGCCCAGTTTCATCATTGCATCAGTAGCATTCAGTCAAACACCATTTGCATTATTCCAAGTTCTTCTATTTTTGATTGTAAAAGTTAGATGAATGTATGAGTGACATAAATGTTACGAGGGTTTGCATATTCAGACATTACTGTAACAGTCATTGCAAATCATAATATCATCTGTTGTTCATGTGTCAAAAAGGGTTATAAATTCAGTCACTGTTTGTATATAGCTATATGAAACCTTGAATATCTTGAATAGAGGCTAAGTGTAAGTGAAAAGACATTCATGATCAGTCCAATCAATAAGGACTCTCTGCATTACATATTTTATAGTAGTATCAGGTCATCTAAATGATAATTTACGTTTTGAGGTGTTGATTCTCAAGCATTCGAAGCTATCTATAGTCACTTTAAAGTACATATCGGACTGATATCATTAGACCAGCAAGTTGGAAGGTTGCACACGAAGTATTTGACAATATTCCTTGTGTCTCACAAGCACATTTTAGACTTATATGACCAAGGGACATTACACCCACTAAAACAATTATTTAGTGGTTGGTTTTAGCATACCTCCAAATTAAACAATTTAGCTAAAGTAAGTTATAACTAAGTATTTTAGCAAGAAAAGTCATAAAACATTTTTTTTCAAAAAGGCGGAAATGTTCTCAAAATATAAAAGGAAAAAAATAATGCAAAAAGGCCAAATAGCACAAAAATGAAAAAAAAATTACCAAAAAATCAAAATTTTGAGAAAACCGTGCAAATTTATTTCTATATTGTATTATACATCAATTGCAAGAAATTGTAAATTTCTTTATTGCATTACATAAATCATGAGTTTTTAAACTCAAAAGTAGTGTTTGGTGCAAGTGATGCATTTGATTCATGTTTATGGGTATGTTGTGTAAATTTTAGTCGCCTTGATTTTGTGACTCACCCAATAGGAAGCAAAACAAACTCACCAATAGTTGGAAATGTCACTATAGAAATGGCGATTCTCCTCTATAATTGGGAGGGACAGTCCCCTCGTAGGATATGAAAATTTTTGGGGGTTTTGTGCACTTTTTAACTGAAAGCATGAAACAAAATAAAAAGAGAAAAGAGGGAGAAACTTATAGTAGGATAAACATAGAGAAGTACCAAGATAACTCAGAAATAAATAGGAGGAATGAAAATCCTTCCTCTCACGTAAAAACATAGATAGAAGAAGTAGGGGTTTTGGGAACAAAAGACATGCTTAGAAGCACAAAGTCTCCTCACAAACCCAATTACACATACTTGGTACAACGTTTTATTGAGCTCAAACACGTAGGAACTCATGGACATAAAAAAAACTTATATGAGAGTTTTCAACACAAAGTTTAAAAACACCACAGGTTGCACATAATAAAATAAATGTACAATTTTAATGGAGTATTTATCTAAAAATATAAATTCAAAATTCATAAACAAATGACATTAAAATCTACAAACACCCCAAAAGAGTTTCACTTGCTTGCTTACATTTTATTACTCTAATCTAAAAATAACATGGCTCCACACAAAGTTACAATTAGCTATGTCTAAGAGCAAGAGAAAAAGAACCCTTACAAAATTTGGATTTTTCCTTTTCGTATAATTTTTTTCCTTTGGAATATGAAAAGTCATTCACTTGCATCTCTTTTTTGTTTTTATTTAGGCAAATTCATGATTTAATAATATTTTTTCAATTTGCATTTGCACACAAATATTAATTCTAAAAAGAATTAATATATCAAATGATTACAAAAAAATATAGTCATTTAATGACTTTAATTAATGTTATTTAATTATAAAATAATTAATAACGTAATTAAGTCAATAAAGTTTTTTGTCAAACCTACGACACCAAATTTGAAATATATTCTAGGTGGGTTAATCAAACACCTTGCCTTATCCATTAGGTTATGGGGACCTATGAAATATTACAGAAAACATGATGAATGGCAAAATGATGGAAAAAAATAAAAATGGGGTAGTGAAATTTGGATGGCCAAATTTTATTACAACGACTAGCTCCGATTGTGGGACCACATTCCCTAGTAGAATGTAAGAGAACTCTAGAAGATGTTGGTGACTTTTGCCTCATCCAACCTAATCAAAATATCATTGCTCTCATGCCACGATCCGACCAACTAGTAGCCACTTCACTTATCCCAATTGTATGGGAATGAAAAAGGACTATTGGACCAAATACATGCTTGAAAATTCTACCATTTGCTTAATGAAAATAACCTATTACATTCCTCTTCAAGGAAAATTCTTTGATTCTGCAAATGAACTGTGTACATGGTTGTGAGATGCTCTCCAAATGGTTGAAAATGTCTTGTAATTTGCTTCTTGTTTACTCTTCAAAACCTATTATGTGCTCAAGTTTAACATCAATGCACACTTTCTCTTCATTGGTATGAAGCCCACTACCTTCGTTACTCATCTCATGCTCTTGAAAGATGGTTGAATTTTCATTTTTCATGCATTCTTCCATTTGAACTAAAATTTGAAATGAGCATACTTCTTTCCTTTTTACTTGTACACCTCCATAGAAGTATTTCAAGAACCACACTCTTTTCTTATCATCAATAATTCTTTGAATAATATTTTCTTTTAAAGATGATATGAAGAGAAATGCATTGTTTGTTGTATAATCATTTTCATAAACCCAATCAACCCCTAATTCAAGCTCATATGAAACATTTATCTCTTTTATTTTTTCTTCCTTTTATCACCCACTGTTTGCCAAGTATGCATACTATTTTTTCAACTGAAGTATTTTCATGCCTGTAGACAAAATCATACTATGGGTAATAATAAAAATATATAAAATTAGAATCATGGGCTATTTTCCATCATTTCCAAGCCTCTTTTCAATAGAATCACCAATATTCTCTTTCAAGGAGAAGATTCCATTCAAAATTTAAGAATTAAAGGGCATGTTTTTTTATGCCCAACAGAGTTATCAAAAACTATTGGTGTAAAATTTGGTTGCCTTGAATTTGTGACTCGCCCAACAAGAAGTGAAACAAACTCACTAGCAGTTGGAGAGATCACAGTAGAAATGGTGATTCTCCTTTGCAATTGAGAAGGGAAGTTCCCTCGTAGGATATGAATAATTTAAGGGTTTTTGTATACTTTTTACCTGAAAGTATGAAAAGAAACAAAACATAAATAAAAAAGAGAAAAGAGGGAAAAACCCACAGTGGGATAAACACAAAGAACCACCGAAATAAAGCATGAAAAAAATAGTATAAATAAAAAAAAAAATCTTCTCACACAAGAATGAACATAGATGCAACAAGGGTTTTAGAAGTAAAAGGCATGCTTAGAAGCATAGAGTCTCCTCACAAACTCAATTACACACATTTGGTACAAGGTTTTAAATAAATCAAACACATAAAAACTCGTGGACATCAAGAAAGATTATATGCGAGAACTTTCAACATAAAGTTTAGAAACACCCAATGTTGTACATAATCAAAGAAATGCAAAATTTTAATAGAGTTTTCATTTACAAATAGAAATTTAGAATTTGTAAACAAAGGACATTAAAATCTATAAACACCCCAAAAAGAGTATCACTTGCTTGCTTGCATTTCATTGCTCCAATCTGGAAATGACATGGCTCCACATAAAATTGTAGCTACCTCTCTCCAAGAGCTTGAGAAAAAGAAGAACCCTTATAAAATCTGAAATTTTCCTTTTTGTATAATCTTTTCCCTTTGTAATATGAAAATTTAATCACTTGCCTCTCTTTTTTGATTTTCTTTTTATTTAGGCAAATTCACAATATTAAAACGAACATTTCAATTTGCATTTGCACACAAATATTAATTCTAAAAATATTTAATGTATCAAATGACTAAAAAATAATATATATAGTCATTTAATGACTTTAATTAATATTAATTAATTATAAAATAATTAATAATGTAATTAAGTTAATAATTTTTTAAATCAAACCCACGATACCAAATATGAAATATACTATAGGTGGGTTAATCAAACACATTGTCTTGTCCATTGGGCTATGGGTTCTTATGAAATATTAAATAAAACATGATAAAAGGCAAAATGATGGGAAAATGTAAAAATAGGGTAGTGAAATTTGGATGATCAAATTTCACTACAATAAGGTAAAGCCATCGCATTTAATTTACAACATATATAGCCTAATATAGCTGCAACAATGATGTATGGACATTATCCTTATAAACCATTGGGGAAAAATAAGGGCTCATGCACACATAACCATCCCTCTATTACTTGTTTGTTTCAATCAAAAGGCATAAATCATGAAGGTGTAAATTCTAACTATATAGGGAAAGTTACTCTCACATATGTAGAATTCCATCTAAGCAAGTACTAATAACTAGATGAAACTTTTTTAGTATTGTCTAGGTACCACTACCTACTCTCTTTCACATACATTAATACTTCTTTCACATATTATTGGGTATATATAATGGTTGAGCTTATTCCACACACCAACGACTATATAGGAAGGGTGCATATATAGAAAGGTCTAATATATCAATTTGACAATAAATAGAATGGGAAACCTTGATATTTGGAGTGATAAGGAACCTTTAGATCACTCATAGTCTTTATCAAGGTTACACAAGCACCAAAGTTCTTTTTACCAAATTCTCATTTACTTAAAGGCAAAAATTACTCTGTTTAGAAGACAAAAATCAAAACTCAACTAGAATTTGAATAAATTAAGCCTATTGTAATTGGTATATTCATCTTACATGCCATAAAATTTGATCAACAATGTAAATATGAAAAATCCAATCAAAAGGCAAAATTGATCATCATGTTCGAAGTCTCAAATGAAGAGTAACCAAACATCCATGAAGCCACAATGACAAAGGAAGCTTGGGACAAGCTCCAAAATATATATGAGGCCAAAAATGAGAGTAATTTTCTAGATCTATAGAGTCCACTTCACTCTTCAAAATTGAGATTAGGTGAAAATGTATAGGCCTTTCTTAGACATTGTAATACTAAGGGCATCACTCCAATACTTAGGTGAAATACTATCAGATGACTCTCTTGTGCCTATTATCTTAAGAGCTCTACGAGCCTTGTACATTTTTTGTGACTACATTGATTATCATAGAATAAAAAGTAAGTTTTAAAAAATTGGTAAATATGTTACAACAAGAAGAGTCCTTCAATGCTCAAGAAGAAGACGAAGAACATGTTCTCACTTCTCATCAATAGAAAGGCAAGAAAACATTCATGTCTTCTAAGTAATCACCAAATCAAAGCCACTAACAAAATACACAATGGGCTTGTTGACCAAATTTTGGCCCTTCAGGGCAAAATTGGACACCCCTTTTTGCAAAAAAAATATCTGAGTTTATACCTTTGCCCAAGTCTAGTATGTAGGTTTCATTTGGAAGAAGTGTTCTTATACAACGCTGAAGTATTTTACATATAAAAAACTGAAGTTTTTTCCTTTTGAAAGCTTTGTTATTTAGTCTTTTGGCTAAGTCCTTTGCAATGAATTCTTTCAGATTTTTGTTCTAAGCCTTTGCGGAATTCTTTCGGACTTTTTGTCTGAGGCTTTTTTCTTTAAGTGTATTTCTTTTAGGCTTTCATTTGGAAAAATTATTTCATAAAAATTACCCGAGGCATCTTTTTTCAAAGGGTATGTTCAACTTTCCTAAAGGGTATCTTTCTCATAAGAACTGGTCCACTTCACTTTCCTAAAAGGTACTTTGCAAATTCTCTGAAGGGTAATTTCATTTTTTCAAAGGGTGCTTTGTAATATTTTTGAAGGCTACATTTGCAAATTTTTCAAAGGGCATTTTCTTTGGAAATTGAACACTTACATTTATTTTGAAGGACCCTTGTCTTTTCGAATGGATCTTTTCAAAAAATTTGAAGGAAATAATTGTTTCAAACATTTTGTCTGAAACAACTTTTCTGAAGGTCCATAATAGTTTTTCTGAAGGGAAACTCAAAAGAAAAGGGCATCTTTAATCTTTTGAATGGTCACTTACAACATTTTTGAAAGGCACTTCAACTATTCTGAAGGGTAGGTGACAACTTTTTTGAAGGACTTTTTCAGGCTTAGTGGACACTTTCAACTCTTTTGAAGGGTCACTTACAAGAAGTTGAAATGTATGTTTCCTTTCCAAAAGGATCTCTTTCACTTTTCTGAAGGGTCATTTCAAAGAATCAAAAAGGGCCAAATAAAAAGTCTGAAGGAATTCTTTCAGAGAAATTGTTTGAAGAATTCTTTTGGAAAACTTGAAAAAGTGCCAAAGTCCATTTCCTTCGGACATTTTGTTCATAAAAATTGTTTAATGCAAAAAGGATCAAGCAAAAATCTAAAGGAAAAGAATAAAAGAGACAAAATACCTTAACAAATTCTTTCAAGAAAGTGCCGAGACAAAAAGTTTGAAGAAATAAAAGGAGTGATGGCTTGCAAAATGTCAATTTTAGACTGCAGGAACTAGCCATTGGAGTTTAAAAGAAAGGCTCAATTGGAACCAAAAGGCAAAGATAAAAGTGACAAATGGCAAGATACTGAGCATCTAATGCAAAATAGGCATAAATAGGCATGTTGACGGTTCAAGTTGTTGCACCATTAGACAACTTGATAAGCTAGTAAAGAATAACTAGCATCGAAACATAATTCTAACAAATGGACTCATCTATAGTAAAATGCAATTCAGAATATCTTGATTATGTTGATATAACTATGGGAAAAACATCTTAGAGAATGTAATGTAACTGTTTCTTTTCTCAGGGTGACACATGTCCAAGTGACCCTTGAACTCCCTTGGCTCGACCTCTCTCTAATAGGCTATATATATATATATATATATATATATATATGTATTCTCTTAGCTCATTTTGTAGCCTCCATTAGTTATGGTGAAACTTTGGCCAGATTTGTACTTGTAAAACTCTTGATGAAATATACAAGTGATTTTTCCATTCACACATTATACTATTGAGTACAGGTTTGAATCTTGTTGATAATGACTAATGAAAAATTACTTTTCTAGCATGTCAATCCATGGTCACTTACCAATGTGCAAAAGGGATGTTGTAGGTCTCTATTAGTATTCTTTACTAAGTGTATAAGAATCTTAAAAGTGGTATATGTTTATTCCCTTTGTGGAATAATTCATCACCCTCCTAAGTGTCAAATACCTTCCTGAATCTAACTTACGAAATACTGATGCAACAATGTCCTTTTGTTGTGAATTTATGTGAAACATCCTTGTTTATCTTTAAGTAGTGGATTTTATATCAAATAGGAGGATAATACATATTGATGCATCACTGTTTTGTTTCTTTAGTTGTTTTTCTTAACCCTTTTCATATATAGTTGATAGATTCAAGAGAGCTTGAAAGATGCGTCAAGGGGAGTTAACCCTTAATCTAGAGATTCATCTTAATAAAATTGTCACCCACATCAAGAGAGATGATTCCATTTTTCCGCTTGGATGAGGAGAAATAAGCATCTCTTCAAGGGTGCAAATCCAATCGTCAATAGTTTTTGGCACGCCCAATGGGACATCTAAGTCCTAAAAGATTGTTCAAGATTGGTGTTGGTCTTGAGATGGTTGCAAATAAAGAAACATCTACATTCGGTACCTAGAGACTCCATTGAAGAATTCAAGTCTTTGTTTGATGATCAGTCCTTCTTTCCATGCCAAAGGTGACCACTAGGTTTGTTGCTAAAGGTGTACCATTCGAGTTTGTGGAATTACCTCCATATTCCACTAAAAGGTTCAGGTTTGTCAATACTCATCCTTACAAAAGAGGTTTTATGTTCAAAGCTTCAAAATTTGTGATACATTCCATTCCTAACATCCATAGTTTTCATTCCAAAATGTCTATAAGACAACCTTTTATGCCTTTTTGGGGGGCATCTCCCTTGCATCTTACCTAATACGATCAAATTCTAGGAGCTACTCTCAAAAGTGTCCCATATTTTAGTGGGGATGGTCTTATTATTGCCATTGAGCACATTCAGAATATAGAAAACTTTTGAAATATCCATAATATTACCCAAGAAAATTTAGCTATTAAGTTGTTGGCCTTGTCTTTCAAAGGAAAAGTTTTGGACTGATATGGGACCCAATCTGTGAATTCTATTGGCTCATGGGATGAGTGAGGGACCCTATTAACTGACAGGTTTGGGGAAAAGAGTGATCACTTATCTTTAGCTGAGAAATTGACTGTAATAAATAGGGCACCACATGAATTAATGCAAGATTTTCATACTAGGTTCCAAAAAACTTTGGATAGAATCCCAATTCTTGTGAGACCAACCACAAACTATGCATTTTTGTACTACTTGATAGCGTTGAATAGTGACATTGCCATGATGTTTCAATCTATGTGTGGAAACACATTTCCTATTGCATATGAAATAGCCATAAATGTTGAGAATAGTCTTATCCAAGTGGGAAAGATAGCTCCTAGACCTCCAATGCCACTATTCCCCAATTTGCATTCTCTTAGTCAAAGTGCATTGCCCACTTTAGCTCCTTTGCCTGGTCAATAAAAATATATCATTACCCATAAAAATGAAATGCATGAAGTCAAAATCCTGATTCAAAGTGTTACTAATTCATTTGTTGCTCTCAAAAGGCAACAAGCCCAAAGCTATAGGCTTTATTAGTCTTACATCCAATTCAGACAAACAAATGGACCTTCTTTTTAGGGCAATAATCAGGGACAAGGCCAAATCACCCACGTCAAGATTCATCAAAGTTATAATCATAATGCTCATTCATCCTCCAAATCTCTTAGTCCTACTCAAAACAATTTGGTCTAGGAATATCCCAATTACCCTTCTTTTGAGCAAGGTCAAGAACATATTGCTTATACTAATGAGATGCAAAATCAAGGCATGACTACACAAGGTGATCATACATCTCAATTTTAAAATTTCTAGATGCCAATGAAATTCAATATGGAGATTAGATAGGTTTAGTCTAATTATACTCTCATGAATCATTTGGAGGGTGAGTTTTGACCATTAATTATGTGGGGAATACAAGCAATCAAAATGATAGTGTGGCTGCCAACACTAGATCAAAGAAAAGGACCGTTGAAGAAGTTCAAGGAACTAATCAAGGACCTATTTTGACTCCCACATTAGCTTATATGGGAGGAGGGCCTAATTCAGCTCCTAAAGTATAAGAAAATCAAAGGATTCCAAAGTTTAGGATAGTTGCTACAACCTTGCCTCTACAAGCTACATCACAATGTGCAAATGTTCATAAAGAGAACCCCAAGTTAAGTAATCCTTCCATTAATGTTGTGGACTAGATGAAGAACATTCATATTAACATCTCATTATGGGATTATTTATCATTACCAAGGTATAAATATATACTCCAAAAGGAATTGCATGGATTGGGTACACAAGCTGGCCCATCTAGAAGTGACAATATGGTTTTGGTCAATAAAACTCAATCTATAGATGGTCAGGTGAAGAAAGATGAGAAGACTCATCCTTTCTACCTATCTTTAATTATTTATGATTTTTTTTTTCATAATTTCATCATAGATAGTGGAACAAGCATATTAGGTATGCCCAAATACATAGTAGATAAACTAGGCATCAAATATGAGCCCATGACTAAAGGAGTTTTGCAATTGGATGGATCATCATCCAAGACTTTGGGGGTTGTGAAAGGTTTGAACTTGATACTTCATGTTTTTCCTACCTTTTTAATTCCTCATGATGTGGTGGTAGCAGATTTACCTCCCTATTTTGCTATTTGCTTGTCAAGAGACTTTACATCCAAGATAGGTGGATACTTGGCAGCTAATTGGTCCTACATGGTGTTTAGAACAAAATATGGTACTAAAATGAATATTGAGTTAGAACATATTTATAGAGATCACTTGGAACCATATTAACCTAAAGTAACAAATTTTAACTATGTTATCATTGATGAAGAGGAGTTTCACATTGATCAATCCCCATCATCTTCCCTTAAAGGAGTTTCTGATTTGTTCTTAGATGAGTGGGAGGATAAAAACTATGAACATGATCCTTACAAGTTTATTGAGGAATATGGTCTTGGAGTATATTATATGCATGAGAAGGATTCTTTCATGCCCAATTTGATGAATTCAAATGAATATGTGAATGGCTTGTGGCAGCTTTTCTTTGATGGGTCTAGAAGCAAGATTGGGGTTGGTGGTGGAGCAATGTTAGTTTGCCTTCAAAGGAAAGGTATTTTTCAAATTTAAGATTTTATTTATCTTGTAATTGTAATATATCTGAATATGAATCCCTCATTCATGACCTAGAGTGGGCTAGGAAAAGAGGTGTCAAAGAGATACAAGTGTCCAGTAGTAGCGAACTTGTTGTCAATCAAGTTAGAGGGCAGAATTTGACCAAGAACTCCCTACTCAAGTCCTACAAGCATAAAGTTTGGGAACTTGTATAAGACTTAATGGCATTCAATATTAATTATATTTCAAGGGAAGATAATAAGCATATTGATAGGTTGGCATCTATTGGTGCTCAATTTGATGTTCTAAAAGGCATAAGAGAAGACAAAAACTAGCCCCATATAAAGGTGATTGTGAGACCATCCATACCAGATAATGTCACAAATTGGTAGGTCTTTGATAGTGACCAAAAAATAGCAATTTTTCTACAAGAAGAGGTTGAGTTTTCTTCCAAGAATCAGTCTAATCTGCAACAACAATATGGAGGGTAGATTGTCCAATTGAAGTCCAACAAGCTTCCAAAAGGCCTAGTGACTCTTATAAGTGTATTAAATGAAGATGAACAACTCAAAAAGGATAAGGTAAGCATGTCAACTAAGAAAGAGAACTATGAAAGTGTATAAATATTTAAAGATAAGCTACTTGCACTTGGGAAGGTATGCACTAGTCAAGAGAGGCATGATTTCATTGAATTATGCAAGGAATTTAGTTATATTTTTGCATAGGAGTATAACGATTTGAAGGGTTTTAATCCAAGCTTGGCTCAACATACCATATATTTAGATGAAAAATCCAAACCCATGAAGCAATGACAAAGGCCAATCAATCCCAATATTGAACCACTCATGAAGAAAGAGCTCACTAAGTTGATTTAATCCATAATCATTTTTCCTATAAAGCATTCTTCTTGGTTGGCCAATTTAGTCCCTGTTAGGAAGAAAAATAGAGAGACCAAGTTGTGTGTATACCTTTGGGACTTGAATAGAGTGTTTTTGAAGGATCATTATCCACTCCCTTCTATGGAGCAAATTCTACGAGTGGTGGCAGGTAGTGAGAGGTTTTCTCTCTTAGATGGTTATTCTAGGTACAATCAAATTTTAGTGAAAGAAAGTGACCAATACAAGATGGCCTTCATCACCAAATAGGGCACATATGCCTATAGGAATATGCCATTTATATTTTCAAATGCTAGATATACTTTCCAACATGTAATGGATATGGCTTTCCAAGGACTAATCAATGACATTGCATTGGTTTATCTTGATGATTTGACCATTTTCTCCAAGGATGCAAACGATCATTTGAAGCACTTGAGGTAGATTTTTGAGAGGTGTAGAGAGTTTGAGATCTCTCTAAACCCAAATAAGTGTGTGTTTTTTGTTATGAAGGCAAACTCTTAGGCCACATTATTTCCAAGAAAGGTATGTCCATTGATCTGAAAAGGGTAAGTGTCATCTTAGCATTGTCTTTACCTAAAAACAAGAAGGGTCTACAAAACTTCTTTGGTAAGATAAATTTCATTAGGAGGTTCATTCCTAATTTTGCTAACATGGTCAAGCCCTTGACATCTATGCTAAGGAAGGATGATATATTCAATTGGACAAGAAGGAGAAAATAAAGTTTTAAAGAGATTAAGCAAGCCATTGCCTAGGCCCCTACTCTTGCAAGTCCTAACTTCTCCAAGGACTTCAACATGTATACTTTTGGGAATGAAGAGGTAATCTCTACCATGTTTACTCAAGCTAATGATGAAAATTTAGAACAACCTATTGACTTTTTTAGTCAAGGTTTGGAAGGTTATGAGATAATGTACACATATGTTGAGAAACAAGTGCTTTCAGTTATAAGGAGTTTGAAGAAGTTCATGCATATGTTATCTAGCAATAAGATTCACATTTTTGTGCCTCATCCTAGTGTAAAAATCTTTCTATTGAGTAGAGATTTGAATGAGAAAAGGGCAGGTTGGATTACCAAAGTGATAGAATATGATGTGGATATCAAAACAACCAAGTTAGTGAAAGGAAAAGAACTGTGTGAGCATCTTGCTTCAGATTTCAAAGAGCAAAGGGAGGCTATTTTAACACTTCATGATGATCTTATAGCAACTATACCTTCATCCACAAGGAGTTGGACAAAATAGCAAAGAGAGGCTATTTTAACACTTCATGATGATCTTATAGCAACCATGATTCATTTCCTTCAAACTGGTGAGTGTCCACAAGGTCTTGACAAAGCTAGAATAAGGTATTTTAAGATACAATCCATTCCTTATGTACTTGTTGATGGAGTGATTTTTATAAAGGAATTTTCAAGTGTGCTTTTGAGGTGCATTAATTTAGATCAGATTGACAAATTACTGCATGAGTTTTATGATGGGCCAGTTGGTGGTCATTTTTCTCCAAGAACTACAGCTACTAAGGTTATGAGAGCTAGATACTTTTGGCCTAGCTTATTTAAAGACACCCACACTTGGGTAAGGAAATGCCAAAAGTGTGCACTTTTTGATGGTAAACAAAAGCTAGCTGCCTTGTCTCTTCACCTAATATAGGTTGAGCAACCCTTTATGTAATGGGGTTTGGATTTCATAGGTGTGATCAATCCTCCTTCTAGTGATGGTCACAAATGAGTGTTGACAGCCACTGATTATTTTACAAGATGGGTGGAAGTTGTATATCTTAAGGAGGCAAATGAAAACTCTATCCTAGACTTCTATGAAGGTATAGTAACTATATTTAGAGCTCCTTTAACAATCATTTCAGATAATGCACTAGCCTTTTTAGGAACAAGGACAAATGAATGGGCTTTGAAGTATAAAATCTATCTGAGCACCTCCTCCAACTACTATTCCCAGGGAAACAAACTAGCTGAGTCTACAAATAAGAGTTTGATCAATATCATAAAGAGAACTATAGAGAAGAATTAAAGGACTTGGCATACCAAGTTAAAGATAGCCTTTGGGCTGATAGGATCATCCCAAAGAGAGCAATTGGGAACTCACCGTACACACTTGTGTATGGAACGGAGGCTAGGCTTCCTATCTCACCTATCAACTACAATTGATGGACAATGAGAGCATGGGAGTCAAATTATGTGAGTTGATGGAGAATGAGAGCATGGGAGTCAAATTATGTGAGTTGGTGGAGCTAGTAGAGACAAGAGATCAAGCTATACAAACCATGACAACTCACCAAGAGAAAATAAAGAAGTATTTTGACAAAAGTCCATGCCAAGGATTTTTAGAGAAGGAGACATTGTCCTAAAATGGAATGAAGATAGGACTAAACCTAGAAAGCACACAAAGTTTGATGCTTTGTGGAGTGGCCCATATGTGATTACACAATTCAAACAACACAATGCTTTCCAACTCTCAAAGTTGGATGGAGAGGAGCTGCATATCCAAGTCAATGGGATATATCTAAAGCATTGTTATTGAAATTCTCTTTTCTTTTGTACATAGTTTCCTATTTTTCTTGTGTTCTTTAAGTGCTTATTCACATGTGTGGGTTTGTACTAGTCTTGTTTTATGTTGTCTTTACCTTGTCTTATTGTTGTTGTGTGGTGTGTTTCCTTGTGTTTTATTTTGGCATAATCCTTGTTAGTCATCTTCAAGAATCCATTGACTCCATTGGCCCTGAGTTAGATAAGGCTATTGGTCCAATTAGTATAGTAGGCATACTACCCCTGCAAGTCACCAATTTGTTGACCAAATTTTGGCCCTTTAGGCCAAAATTGGACACGCCTTTTTGCAAAAAAAAAGTCTGAGTCTATACCTTTGCCCAAGTCTAGTATGCAGGTTTCATTCGGAAGAAGTGTTCTTATACAAAGCTAAAGTATTTTACTTATAAAAAACACAAGTGTTTTCCTTTTTAAATCTTTGTTCTTTAATCTTTTGGCTAAGTCCTTTATAATGAATTCTTTCAGGTTTTTGTTCTAAGCCCTTATCAAATTCTTTTGGACTTTTTGTCTGAGGCTTTTTTCCTTAAGTGTATTTCTTTAAGGATTTCATTCAGCAGAATTCTTTCAAAAAAATTGCCCGAGGAAACTTTTTCTGAAGGGTACATTCAACTTTCTCGAAGGGTATCTTTGTCACAAAAAATGGTCCACTTCACTTTCTTGAAAGGTACTTTGCAAATTCTCCAAAGGGTACTTTCATTTTTTTGAAGGAAACTTTGCAAACTTTCTAAAGGGTACATTTGCAACTTTCTTGAAGGGCATTTCTTTGGAAAGTGGACACTTGCATTTCTTTCGAAGGACACTTGTCTTTCCAAAGGGATATTTTCAAAAAAATTGAAGGAAAGAATTGTTTTAGACATTTTGTCTAAAATAATTTTTTTGAATGTCCACAACAGTTTTTTTGAAGGGCAACTCAAAAGAAAAGGGCACGTTCAATCTTCTGAATGGTCACTTACAACTTTTTCAAAAGGCACTTTAACTTTTATGAAGGGTAGGTGGCAACTTTTTTGAAGGACTTTTTTAGGCTAAGTGGACACTTTCAACTCTTCCAAAGGGTCACTTACAAGAATTTGAAGGGTATGTTTCCTTTCAAAAAGGATCTCTTTCACTTTTCAAAGGGTCATTTCAAAGAATCAAAAAGGGCCAAACAGAGAGTTCAAAGGAATTCTTTCAGAGAAATTGTCTGAATAATTCTTTCATAAAACTTGAAAAGGTGCCAAAGTTCATTTCCTTCAGACATTTTATTCACATAAATTGTTTAAGGCATGAAGGACCAAGCAAAAAGCTAAAGGAAAAGAACAAAAGAGACAAAAGACCTAAACAAATTCTTTTGGGAAAGTGTTGAGACAAGAAATCTGAAGAAATAAAAGGAGTGATAGCCTATAAAACATCAATTTTAGACTGCAAGAACTAGCCATTAGAGTTTAAAATATAATCTTGATAGGAACCAAAAGGCAAAGATAAAGGTGAAAAATGGTATGATCCTGAGCATCTAGTGCACAATAGGTATAAAGAGGCATGTCCATAGTTCAAGTTGTTGTACCATTACATAACTTGATGAGCTAGTAAAGAATAAATAACATCAAAACATAATTCCAACAGATGGACTCATCTCTATCAAAATGTAGTTTAGAATATCTTAATTTCATTGATGTAACCATGGGAAAAGAATTTTATAGAATGTAATGTGACCATGGGAAAAGCATTCTTGAAGGTATCTTCCAGTGGCCAAAAGACCACTATCCAACAATCATCCCCATCATGTCAAAGTAAACCCTAGGGATAGAAAAAGGGAACTTGGTGGAAGAAATCAAAGCAACAAGGAAACATTCTTGAACAAGAAGATAATGATGAAGATTGAGACTTTCTATTCTCTATTGATTTCCATGAAGAATCCACTTCACAAAGTGATATATGGTATGTTGATTCAGGTACAACCCGATGCATGACTAGCCAAAAATATTAGTTCTTCACTTTGAAAGACACACCCAACAAAAATAATGTTTACCTGGGTAATGATACTTCATACAGTGTATAAGGGATTGACAACATTGTTTTGCCTCTTAGCACATAAACATGCAGAATAACATATGTATTGTATGTATCTAGGTTAACCAAGAATTTGTTGTCAGTCAATAAAATTTTAGTCCATAATCTAAAGATTGATTTTAACTATAATTATGGAAGAAAGATGTGTTTGATTCGAGATGAATCCAAAAATTCCAAAATTATTGCATGATACTCCAATGTAAGCTAAATGTTTCAACTTGACTTTGTTCAGAAAAATAATCAGACACTTGTTGTAAAAGACATAGACTCCACACAATTATGGCACAAAAGATTATGTCACATTAGTTTTGGATATTTCAACACACTCCACCATTTTGATATGGTAAGAGGTTTTTCACCTCTCAAAAAGGGTATAAATAAATGTCAAATTTTCTTCGTTGGAAAACAACATAGAGCTCCATTTCAAAAAATCACATAATGGGCCCATGTAAAACTTGATCTAGTACATACTGATTTATACAGACCCATGAAACCTAGTCATGTTAGGTTTAAATAATTTATGCTCTTTATTGATGATTTTTATAGAAAAATGAGGTTTATTGTCTGAAAACAAAAAGTCAAGCATTTGAAACTTTCAAAAAATTCAAATTTTTTGTCGAAACAAAGACATGTGGAAGAATCAAAACCATTTGATCATATTGTAAGGGAATTCAACAGTAAAGAATTCAAATTTCTTTTGGAATAAAATGACATTCATCATCAAATGGTACCTCCACATATACCACAACAAAATGTTGTTGTTGTATTGAGAAATCATGCTATCATAGAAATGATGCAATGTATTCTACATAATTCAGGCTTGACAATTGCATTTTAGGCAAATGCAGTCAAAACTATAATATATCTATTGAATAGAGTTTCCAATGCAAATCTTGATGGTGTAACACCATAAACAAGAATGGTCAAGGTGAAAGCCATCTACAACACATCTTAGAGTTTTTAGATGCCAAGCAAGTATGCACATTCCTAAAAAGGGGAGTACTAAACTTGATATGAAGTTAGAAAAGTATATTTTCTTAGGATTTAGTGAAGAAGCACTTGCTTATAGACTAATACATCCAAAGACTAGGAAAATATATACTAGCAGTGATGTTGAGTTTTTTGAAAAGAAAGAAGCAAAAACTCCTTGTAAAAGCTTGCATGGTAAACCATTCAATCCCATAGAAAATGTAGAAGATGATAATTCCCTAGAAGAAGATAATAATGATGATGCAAATAATGGTAAAACTCTACACCCATAAAAACCACTCAACATATGCCTAAATGGTATACATGTATAATACGAGATGCTAAACTAAACTGTGTTCCATATAATTCTATTACTAGACCAAAGAATCATAATATGGCTCAAGGAGAGGTTAATTTGGCCTTGATGAGTAAAATTATTAAATCTATTGAGCCTTCTACAAATCAATAAGTACTACAGTCAAAACCTTGGAAAGATGCCATGGATGCACAATATAACTCACTAATTAAAAGTAAAACATAACAACTTGTAGACCTTCCACTAAGGAAGAAGCCAATTGGATGTAAATGGATTTTCAAGTCAAAGTAAAAAGCAAATGGCAGTCTCGACAAACACAAGGCAAGGTTAGTTGTAAAGGGGTATGCTAAAAAAAACATTGACTATGAAGAGACTTTTGCTCCTACAACGAAGATCAAGACTATCAGGATGATTTTTGCTTTAGCTGCACAATTAGGTTATAAAGTCCATTAAATAGACTTAAAAAGTGCCTTTCTTAACAAAGACTTATAGGCAGAAGTCTACATGACTAAACCAGAAGGTTTTGTCATACAAGGAAAAGAAGATAAAGTTTGTAGACTTGTCAAATCATTGTATGATATTAAACAAGATCCCCAGACATGGTATATCAAAATTGATGACCATCTCTTGAAACATGGATTCAAAAGGAGTCTATATTATCATAATCTCTACTTTAAATAGTAGGGGGAGATGGTTATCATCAGTGTATATGTCAATGATCTAGTCATCACTAGGATTTCATTGAAGATGATTGAGTCAATAAATAAAGATCTAAATTGATCATTTAACATGACAAATCTTGGGTTTCTGTACTATGTCTTGGTTTGAAAGTTTTCTAAAAAGAAAATCACATCTTTGTGTCTTAGTTAAAATATGCCTAGAAAATGCTTGAGAAGTTTCACATGATGGATTGCAAACCAATTGCCACACCTATGGATATAAGACTTCAGTTGTCTTGAGTAGACCCATCTCCACAAGTAAATGCAACTCTATATCAATAATTGATAGGGAGTCTTATTTACCTAACTTATACTAGTCCAGACATTAGCTATGTTGTCAATTAACTTTCACCATTCATATAAGAGCCCAAAGTTTTCCACTGGAAAGAAGCAAAGTGAGTAGTAAGATATATCAGTGGAACCATGGATTTTATCCTAGAATAAAAGAAGAACGATAATTTCTTCTTGACTAGATATTCAAAATTTAGATCATGCAAGAAATATTGATGATATAAAATCTACTTCAAGATTTGTATTCTTTTTGGGATTTGGATCGATATCATGGGGGAAGAAGAAACAAACTTGTGTTTCAAGATCCTCCATAGAATCAAAATACTACATAATAGGGGGAGTTGTTTGTGAAGCGATTTAGTTTGGATGTATACTTGTAGGATTTGTGATAGTAGAGAATCATCCGACAATCCTTTATGTAGATAATGAAGGAGTAGTGAAGCTTGTTTGCAATCCAATATTTCATGAACATAATAAACATATTGAGGTGCAAGTACATTTCATTTATGAACATATTTAGAACAACAATATCTAGCTCTAATATTGCCCAATAGATCAACAATGTGCAGATGTTTTCACTAAGACACTTGCATAATTTTTTTTGAGGCATTCAAAGAATTTCTCTCCTATTTACTTGAAACTATGATGAATTATTAGGGATTTTTAGGATTAGCCTAGCTCAATTCACCATTTGGGTGAGTTATAAATACATGTAATTATTTATTTTATTTTACTAGCTTAGTTGTTATCTAGTTATTTACATGATAATATTCAATCCCTATGTTTGTAGGATGATGTTCTATTAAGGGAATTTTATTTCTTAGATGTAATAATGTAGGGGCAGTTAGAGGCCATATATTATTTTCCAAATTTAGGTTATTTGTTCTATTTTATATGGTTTAGATAGACACTATACATTACATATATACATTAAAGAGATTTTCTTTATTTTGTAACACTTGGTTTTACATACTAATAAAATCTATTAGGCTCCATCTTATTTTGGTGTCAATAAGTTCAACACCATGAACCCACTAACCCATTTTTGGCAAGGTAACTGTTGATGCAGAAGATTGCACTCAGGGTAAGGAGGTTGAGCTCCTACCTTCTTCACACAACAATGGAAACTCCCCTCTCGCCTGTGGGACCGGCGAAGCTGGAGGGGAGAGTCTCTAGATAAGGGCTAGCTCCCTATGATGTATCATTTAGGCCTTGATTTCTCCTATTGCTAACAAAAAATGTAAAAAAGGGGGGAGATGAAAAGGGAGAAGGAGATGCTGAAAATAGAACCTAACCTAAAAGAGGAAAAGAGGTGATACACCAAAAAAAATGTGACCCACTCAGGCCCGAACATACACTTTTCACCAAGAACCAGCGCTTATACACTTCATCTGTCATGAGAAAACCTTCTACATAAGTGGGTCAGGGGTCCATGGAGATACGAGGAGGAAATAACTACTAGAGGCATTTTGAGACGCACTGCAGTAGCCTATCCACTTCACCTATACTCCTCTAAGGACACTTCTGACAGACCCGTAAAAGGAAAACACAAAAATGCACCAAACGTGCTGAAAACATTCTACAAAAACATTAAGTAAATGACTTAACACAAAATCAAGGCATAGACACATACTAAAGATGCAAAAAACTCAGAATGGAGGTAAAAATGTTGTGTTTCGATTCAAGGTAAATTTTTGGCAGAGCTCTGACTTACAAGCCCGAGAGATTTTTGGGTAGAGTTTTGCCTTAAAGCTCAGAGCAGATTCCTTCTCAAAAGAGAGGTTTACAATATATAGGAAGAGGAAGAGAACTTGGCACTTCCTGGGAAATATTTTGGTGCTCATTTTCTATCAATGGCCCATGTGCCTTACGAGCATTAAGAAGAGCAAGCCGCTCAAAACATCAATGAGCTGCACCCTTTGTCTACTTGTAAGGCCACTTCTTCAAGGTGATTACACAGTTTGTCTACTCATAAATGTGAAATGAAGAAAACCAGTTGCGCTGCTAGCTGTTTGCACCTCCCAATGGTCAATTCACAGGCACTGTATCATTTACTAAAATAACTTCTTGAATCAGCACTTCCCTTCGCCACTTGGACTATATGCTTGATCATACACTTGGCACTTTTGTCTTTTCCCTACCTTGTCTTCTTCCTAACTCTTTCGGCCCTCGGGTTATCTCTGGGCAGGTTGTTGCATTCATTGGGCCTTTTCCATGCTTGACGCTCAAACAGTTCCAAAAACAAATGGATATTTCATTGCGTTAAATTTGACGTTCATGCGGCTGTCACCCAATGGCTAGTTCGCTTGCTTACATTTGATGGCTTTCGGGACATCACCATCCTCGACAAAAGTCATCGGGTCCTTTTGTTGAATCATCTATTGAACCAAAGCGTTGAACCAAATGATTGAACTAATTTGTTGAACCAGTTCAACGGTTCAATGAAGTGCGCTGAGTCGCTTGAACCAAAGCCGAATGATCTGAGCGACGAACTCCTGCATTGAACCAAAGGCCGTTGAACCACTGAACTAAATGAAAGCATCGAACCTAAGCCTTTAAACTTAGTGTTGAACTTTGTGGAAGCATTGAACCAAAGCCTTGAACCGATGCATTGAACCAACCAATGAACTTTGCCGATGAACCTTGTGTTGAACTTGAACTGATTGAACCAAGCGTTGAACGATCCTTCATGCACCAAAGGACTAACCTGCTGAGTCCGTAGAAATCGCCAGATTCATGCAAAATTGAAAATGAAAATGGCCTAGCACAGTAGGGGTAAATGGTGATGGATTTTTGGCCTGTTGGGCAAAAAATGGTCAACAGTAACCTAGCCTAAGGTAGATAGTGTTGGACCCCAAATTTTGACTAAGTGTTTTATTTTTTTGGCATAGAACTAGCATGGTGCAAGAAGACCATGATGTGGAACTAGCATGGTATAGGAAGACCATGACATGGAACTAGTATGGCACATGAATATCATGGCATGAAACTAATGAGATGTTAGAGGACAAAGGCATGAAAGATAATAACATGAGAATACCTAGTCAAAAATAAAACATAATTATGGGGAACTTGAGAGTATAGGACTCGGTACAACATTGAAAGACTTTAGGAGCATGATGAGAGTGAGAAGTGATTAGGGAGTGATTCTCAAGGATAAACTAGGATTTAATCATCGCATGAGTTTCACGTTGGCCTACACAAAGGACACTTGGAATCAAGGATCTAGCATCAAACAAGAATATAGGGGGCACAAAGGCCCACATCCTTAGGAAAAAATAAGTAAATGATTTCCACGACTCTCAGACTACTAGAGATCATTGGCCAGTTACCCATTTTGCATAAATAACATAACTACTTGGTTAAGGGAAAAAAAAATTTAAATACCCCTTTGTAGAGATGTGTAAGGTGACTGAATATGGATATTATATAATGATTTTTTATGATAATACAAAATTACTAAAATTACAATTTGTTTTGGTGTTATGCTTAAGCTAATTGATAGTTAAAATGTTAAAAAAGGGTTGCATTGAGTAATATGTGGATTACAATTCATTATGAGATTTAAAGAATATGCTTTGTACATGTTTGTATAATCAACATGTTGAAATTCATGGCATTTATCTTCATGTTCTTATTTATTGTGATTAATGAGACAAGGTCAACAGTCGTATATTTATTTTTCTATGTAATCTCTAATTACATATATGAATAAGCTCAAGCTTATGAAAAGTGTGACTATGTAACATAACCCACATGAACTAGTTTCTTGTTGCCTGCTTTGGGTGAGTACACAAGAGCTTAGTCTTGCATGAAAAGCTAATGCACAAGGTTGTTGGGACTATACACTTTATCACCTTAAGGAAAACGTGATATAAAATTACCCAACATTTTAAATTTGTTGTTGGGACCACAGTGCTTGTTGCACAGTAATGGAAAGTGCTTGAACATTTATCCCTTGAAAGTATTAAACAATAGATTAACAAGGTTGAGGATAATTTTATGGCTCCCTATCTTGAACTAGGAGTTTCTGCATGTGCATGGGTGGAACAACATCTCTGTATCTCATTATATAAAACCTTATTTATCTAAGTCCCTGTTCATTTATATGTTTGGCTCTCTGCTTATGCTCAAGATCGATCACAAAATTTTGGGAGGAAGCAAGCTTGGACAATAGAGTGTCAAAGGGCTTTGGCATGTTTGGGAACACCATGGACATGGGCTATTAATATCTAGTGGAGAGGAGTGTTGAATAGCTATATCTTGGAATATGTTGTAACCACTTACTCTTATCCTGAGGAAGCCAAGCTATAGTTTCTCCGAGAACCATGTGGTCGGTATATTAGACATTTTCCACTAGAAGTAAATAATTTGTTTATTGATTCTAAACTTGAAACTCTACCTATGGAAGGATAAATCCATCCTTTCAAGAGCTACATAGTTAGAAGGGGAATGCAGAGGTGTTGGTAAAGAATTTTTGGTTTATAATGGTAGCCAATCAATGAGCATTGTGAAAGCGAAAATATGATGAAGCTCAGTAAAATATCATAGGTGGAAGCAGAGTAAGAAGGGAATGAAAGACCTTAAGAAGTGTTGTTAAGATCCAAAGGGAAGTAGAAAGGCACAAGGATAACTCAACCACTATCAAACCATGACCAATGCCAATTTTATCATATGAGGGAGAAACTAGCTAGATAGAAGAGACTAAAGAACCACATTTGAACTAACCAAGTTCCCCAACCATAGTGCATGTTAGTGCTTTTGAACTAGATGATTTAATTATACATAATTGGGATATAGCTAATGTAGAGTCAGAAAGTGATCCTAAAGATAAATTATAGTTGAAATAATTTTAACTCATATTGAATTAACACTTTCTTTTCCTCTTCAAGGGAATTTCATAGCCTAACTTGGTATGCCTAGTGGACCTGGCATTCATAGTGGGAAGAGTACTGGTCTAAGTATTATTAATCAACCTGCTACTACACCCAACATCATAGGTGTTTTTCTATTGGAGGCACTAGAGGTGGACTAGGAGGTGATATGGGAGGAAGTGGTGGACTTCCCCCTCTAAGAACAAGACTTGGGGGTTCTCAACAACCATCATCGCAAGCACCTCAACTACCAATAATGTATTATGAAATGACACTTTATTTACTTGAATATCAAGGCATGGAGAATCCTGTAGAGCATGTTCATAAGTGTGAACTCATTTGGAAGGTGCGTGGTATAACTTTTTCTGAACAAAAGGCCACATAATTTGCAACCACACTTATGGAAAGAGCACACAAGTGGTATAGGAAGTTTGACCCTTAACAAGTGATAATTAAATATGATTAGCTCAAGATGACATTTATTTAGGTATTTGATATTCTTGAATTGAGCAACAAAGTATTATTATTCTAAAGGATATAAAATAAGAACTCATTAAAAGTGTATGAGAGTATGATACATGGTTCAAAACATTCTTATCAAAGATTTCATTCAATATTAATGTTGCTCAACATGCCCAATGATTCATGGGAGACTTGTTACTTCTATTTAGATGAATGTTATCACAAAGGACCTTTATTAGCCCATGTGAATCCCTGGAAGCTACCCTCCACATTGAAGTTGTTGGTAGTATTGACACTGGAATCAATCTTTTTATGGAAGCCCAAATAGCTTCAATGGCATCACAATTAGAGAAGTTGGCTACAAACAATGCATACAACACTCATAACGGTATTTGGTGTACTGATTATGAGTTTTAAGGTCATAATAAAAGCAATTACCCATGTAAAAACATCTACACTGTACTAAAGTAGTCATGTGAAATTTTCCATGAAGATCGTGATATACACTCTTGTCCTCTCTTACAGTGGGTTACAAATTCTAAAGTGTCTAAATACTATAAGATATGTGATGCCTACACCCATGACACAAATGATCACCAACTAATTATTGATATACATGAGGCAAGTGTGTATGGTACATATCAAACCTCTATCTCCAGTAATCAAGATAATGGTGGATATCATGGATGAGGCCAAGGTCAAGGATGAGAAGGTGGTCATTTTCTACCAAGAACTTGTTATAAGTATGGATCTCCAAATCACTATCATCAAGATTGTCTAGTCTATCCAACATGTACTTTTATAAAAGAGAGCATCAGTTGGAAGAATGTTCTGACTTGTACATAGCCATCACTAAAGAAAGAAATGAAAAAGGTGTTGGTATGATTCGCATTAAGAAACCTCATTGGCAACCATGCTTTAGCACCCCAATAACCCAATAGGTTAATATCACTAGATGTAGTGAAGGACAGTCTTAGTCTACATCTATTCCACTTATTGATATGATACGATGCGAAGAGCCTCGTGCAATGAAGTATCCTAATGCCTAATAATAGAAATATATGCTCTAGGATACTATGATGTTGGTACATGAACTACAAAGGGAAATTCAATTTCTTAAGGACTAAGAAGCAACCCAACGTGTTGAATTTCAAAAGCCATGGAACCTCAAAAGATGGTGCAGGATGATTTTCAAGAACTTTAAAAGCATATGTTAGATGAAGACATTATCCCACAATTGAGTAATTAGCTTAAAAACTAGTTACTAACACCAACTGACATTCAACCTCAATTTCTTAAGCTAGCTGAATATTGTTGATTGAATCATGATTGGTGACAATATACTCCTATTCCTCCTAGCCCTCAAGAGGAAAAGGAAGTACTAGTGAATGCTTCCATCAAAGATTGGGTGATTTGGGATATTTTGGTTGATATTGGTACTGAGGTCAACGTCTTCACAAAATATACATGGCATAAAATGCCTAGCCCAACATTACAATGATCACCTCACTATTTTTTATGGCTAATAAAACTTGTGCTCTACCAATTGTCATTCTTAAGAATGCAATGGTTGATATCCTTGGGTACCTTTCAAAGCTGATTTTGAAGTTCTCGAGTTGGCTAAAGCTGATGATCTTCTATCTCTATTAGGTCAACTTTGGTGCTATGAAAACAACATAGAATTAAGTTTCAAAAAACACTACATCAATTTTGAAAATGTTGATCAACACTTCGTTATCCCATTTGATCAAGCACATGGGGCCCAATATGTAGAACCAATTAGTGTGGATGAATATATTAACCAAATTTACAACATCACAACTAAAAATGGTGATCATAATGATCCTACTCCTGATGGCATCCTTCAATAGATGGACACTCTGTCCCTTTTTGATACTACAAGTAATGCTAGTAATTGTTGGGCCTATGGTGATAGTGACCTCATTGGAAGAGTGTGCAGTGTCATTGGTAGTTGTGAGAATATTCCATGCCAGTGCCATAAATGCCATAGATTTTTTCACTTTGTTATTAGAAAAATCATGAGAGGGCTAGTTATGGATACACTATTAGAGAGATTTGATGAAGCTCCTTGGTTTCACAAGCAAATAGAAGTCCACGACTTCATCCAATAAATCAAAAACTTCTATAACTTTGATGCTAATTGTATGCATTCATTAGTTTACCTTTTTGATGGCATAACTACGAGGTGGTGGTGAATTTAGAATGAGTAACTTATTTAATGGGATTAAGTATGCTCTGCTTTGCATCATCAAGTTCATCATGACAACTATGTTTGGGGTACAATTAGCTATAGTTGAGTACAAGCACCAAAACCACGCATAAAAGCTTGTAAATCCATGTGGAGAGCTTAAAAATCCTTCTTGCTAGAGTACTTATGGGTACATGCTTTTTATGTCACCTTATGTACTTGGACCAGAGCATGGTATGTTCATGAAGAATGATATTTGTGTACCTAATTTTGACATATGTTAAAAGATAACATGAGCTTGACATTATCTTTCTCATATTTGAGAATGGATTTGTGCCTCACTCTCCAAGCCATGCACAAAGCAGTTATTGGTGACCTTAGTCCCATCAAAGATCAACTGTGACATATGTCAGGATCTTGCTCCTCAATTAGAGCACAATATGATTACCTCTTGTATTAGCAACTAAACACGGAATTTAACCATAATGAATAAGTAACTAGAAATATGAAACAACACAAGGTATGAGAGACAATACACAATTGTATTAATAATCACTCAGAAGAAAATACAATAAAGAAGATGCCACTTCTTCTTCCATCTCAAAGGCTTGCCACACCTCAAGGACTTCTTCCCTCTCTCTCTTACGGTCCCAACAACCAACTCAAATACAGAGTTGGTGTTCACCTCCACTAGTCAGTAACAACGCTGCCAGTACACCAAGTACACAACCATACTCCAAGTAGATCTCCCTTTCCTTACTGCCACCTGCAAATAAACAGACCTTACTTACCCTATAGATATCTCTACACCCTGAAGAACCCTTGTCCTTGCCTCACCAAGTCCTTATGATTCTTCAACCAGTACCCCGGTGGATCTCCTAGTAGAACTTGCACAACCTGCAACTCTCCCCGATCATACACACTCAGCACCCCTATGGAACTAGGAGGAGCTACTCTAGCTCTCTCTTCAAGCTCAATGGCTTTCTAGTACAATTTTACAATACAGCCCATGAGTCTATTATATAGATCTCATGCATATAATAATTAGACTTTCTTAATTACAATAATTAGACACACAACTCAAGACTATAATTAGCCTTTACATGTAAACTCTCAGTTCAACGAACTAACTGTCCATGCAACGAACAGTTTTGGAACCGCCACATGCGATCGACATTGGTCCCTATCTGCCTGAAGGTGACTGACGTCGGCCTACCTCTTGCCGATGCTGGTTGTCTTCAGCTCACACCTGCCGATGTCGGTTTCATTCTACACTGCAATCTGCTGACGTTGGTCTTCCTGGAACTCAGCAACCTCCTCCATGTTTGCAACAATTGAAGCTTTTAGCTCCATAACTTAACAATCTCCCACTTGGAGATAAATAGATACAACTGTACCTCTACCTGTACACTGTCTAATTTGTTTCTTGGCTTGTATCCCTCTTCAAGCTCCATCTTGAAGACCACCCACCACACACCCTGTGATGCCTTTCCTGTCATCCAAGTAACCTGCCACATCCGAACCTACATATCCATGTAGTGAAGTCCTTGACCCTGCATAACATTTTAACCTGCTGCTAGTCCCTCTCAAATACCTGAGAATCCACCTTCCCCGAATTGGCTCCAAACTCTCTGACAACTCCCACTGCTTGGGAAAACTCAGGTCTACACTAGACCTTATGTGATTTCGAACCCTGTTCTAAGCTCAACTTGAACTGTCCAGCCCTTGGTGTGCTTTCCGATTCTACATCCTGCATATTGAACCCCACCAACACCGTCTTCACATCAGCTCCCACTGGAGACAAAATCTCCATGTCTCTTATGCCAAATAATTTTGCTGCTCCAAATTCTTCATGACATACCTCTAAACTAACCTTACCCTTAGCTCAACAAATCCCTGTATGTACGAACCTGCTAGCATATCACCCACATAAAATAACATGATAATGTTGTGACCATCATCCACCTAGTAAGTCAAACACAATGGCTACACTGACATTGACTGAAGCCCTGCTTTGTCATCCACTTGTCAAAACCTGTACCACTGTCCTGTAGCTTCCTCAAGACCATATACCTTGGCCTTCCGTCTCACGTATCCATCCACTCTCTTCTTCAACTTGGGAATCCATCCATCTTTCAGTGCTTTCTTCCAGCTAACAACTCCACCAACAAACTCCTGTTTGGTTCTTCTCCAAGGACTCACACTCCTCATCCATGCCAAGCTCCCACTATTTCTGGATTCTACCTGCATTGCCTCTTCACATCTACCTAGTTCTCAACCATCAGTAAGCAACTAGTAAGAAGGTGAACAATGAATATGAGGTCCACTTACCCTTTCAGTCCTCCATATGGGCGTTTGAGACTCTTTGACAACTTACTATTCGCCCAATATCCGTTCCAGTGACCAATCTCAGTCATCTCCCAATCTACACCTGATCGATGTTAGTTCCCTGCGACTGACCCTGTCTGTCGACATCGGTTTCCTGACTGACGTTGGTGTACCTCTTGCCAATGTCAGTTGCTGTATGACCGACATCGGTTCCTTCTGCCCAACACCAATGACTCTGCTGATCTGCACATAACCAACATCGGTGCCTATCTATTCGACGTCGATTCCTCTTGATCTATGCCAGTACCTGTGTTCACCTATGAGTGATGAATTTTTACCCGCAAGCTCCTTTTGGATCAAAACTCTGTTCAAATCAACACAACCCTACTCAAAATAATTTAGTCCCCTCAGCTGATCTCTGTCCATCATCTCCTCCATGAACACCAAGGCTTTTCAGTTCTTAAGTTTGTCAAAGATATCTGTCTTCTGCTTAAGAACATGCATTCCCCTGCTACATATGTGACCAAGCCTATAAAGCCACATCTCTGCAACAGAAGGTGAATCAGTAATATAAGTAGATAGATAAAAGATACCTACTTTCTTACCACCGTCTAATTCAAGTACATCCACTGTGAGAGTTACTGTGCATCTCCCATCACCCAACTTTCCTGAAGAAATTAGACTCATCTCCAAGACTGGTACCTGCATGGCCTCCTTCAACACCTGTGTGTTATCCATATACATTTTTAGCTTCACTTCCCCTTTGCCAACAATCTGACAAGGCTCACCAACCCCTAAATAAATCTCTCCAAAGTCTCCAAAGACATACCCATGAAAAGATGCTCTATTTCGGGCTGCATGGAAAGAGGCAAAAGAATCTGTAAACCAAGATTCTACTTTATCTAGAGAAACTTGTGCAACATCACCTGTAACATCTACTTCTACGCACTGATCTTCTACCAACCAACAATCTTCCTTTACCTGCTCTTTCTTTCCATCAATCAGACCATTCATGCTATTCAGTTTCTCCATTCGTAGCTTACTTTCTTCTACCATTGCTATACTCCCACTCAATCTGAAACCCCTGAGAGTGACCTGTAATCAAACAAACACTAACCAGATCTGAAACCACCTGTTAGTCAACCCAACCAAAAGCTCTGATACCAACTGTCAAGTTGTATCAAGCTCTAGAACCTACAACCAGGCTCTGATACCAACTGTCAGGATCTTGCTCCTCAATTAGAGCACAATATGATTACCTCTTGTATGAGCAACTAAACACAGAATTTAAATAGAATGAATAAGTAACTAGAAATATGAAACAACACAGGGTATGAGAGACAATACACAATTGTATTAATAATCACTCAGAAGAAAATACAATAAAGAAGATGCCACTTCTTCTTCCACCTCAAAGGCTTGCCACACCTCAAAGACTTCTTCCCTCTCTCTCTTATGGTCCCAACAACCAACTCAAATACAGAGTTGGTGTTCACCTCCACCAATCAGTAACAACGCTGCCAGTACACCAAGTACACAACCGTACTCCAAGTAGATCTCCCTTTCCTTGCTGCCACCTACAAATCAACAGACTTTTCTTACCCTGTAGATATCTCTACACCTTGAAGAACCCTTGTCCTTGCCTCACCAAGTCCTTATGATTCTTCAACCAGTACCCTGGTGGATCTCCTAGTAGAACTTGCACAACCTATAACTCTCCCTGATCATACACACTTAGCACCCCTTTGGAACTATGAGGAGCTACTCTAGCTCTCTCTTCAAGCTCAATGGCTTTCTAGCACACTTTTACAATACAAAGTCTATTATATAGATCTCATGCATACAATAATTAGACTTTCTTAATTACAATAATTAGACATGCAACTCAAGACTATAATTAGCCTTTACATGCAAACTCTTGGTTCAACGAACTAACTGTCCGTGCAACGAATAGTTCTGGAACCGCCACATGCGACTGACATCAGTCCCTATCTACTTGGAGGTGACTGACATCGGCTGACCTCTTGCCGATGCCAGTTGTCTTCATCTCACACCTGCCGATGTCAGTTTCATTCTGCACTGCAATCTACCGATGCCGATCTTCCTGGAACTCAACAACCTCCTCCATGTTTGCAACAGTTGAAGCTTTTAGCTCCACAACTTAACAACATATAAATGATGTCCTAAAAGAAGGTTTGGTTCTCTTTAATGATCCATATGAGTAGTTTGTACCTATGTTAGAACATGTCCTTGATCAAGAATGTTGTGACTGGATTCACCAAGGGAAGCAGAAATTAGTGTTTCATGTTAATAAAGGTGAAGGGTCCAATGCACTTGACCCATTGGAAAATCATTTGGATATCCCTATAGAATATGGCACCCAAACTATTCATGATACTGGTCCTAATGTAGACCACCTATAATCAGATTCACTTAAAACTATCTAGCACAACATCGGCATAGAGTAAGAACCAAAGATAGCTACTATGGGTAACTATTGGACTGATACATAGGTTTTACAAATATTTGAGTTGCTCAAAGAATAACATGATGTATTTCTAAAGAGTTATAGTGAGATGAAATGTGTTCATCCGTCACTACGTAAAATACATATCAAACTGGTTGACGATGCTTGACTAGTCAAGAAACAACCACACAGGATGAATCCAAATTTATGTGTATGAGTGAAAGAATAAATTGAAAGCATGCTACACACAAGATTAATAAGACTAATTAACAAGTCTGAGTGGGTTAACCCTATGGTCATAAGTATAAATAAATATGGGTGCATTAAGATTTGTGTTAACTATTGCATACTTAATTTATCTTGTGTTACTGATCCTTTCCCAATGCCATTCATAGAATAAATCCTTGAAGGCATCACTGGGTGTGAAATTTAAACTTTCACAAATGGATTCTTTAGGTACCATCAGGTCCAGACCACTAAGGAGTATTGACCTAAGATTACATTTACCATCAAATTAGGATCTTTTGCATATACTGTCATGTCATTTAGGTTGTAAAACACACTTATTGTATACTCCTGTATAGCCATTGAGGCCTTTAAAGACTTCATCCATAAATTTATTCAAGTTTATTTGGATGATTGGATAATCTATGGTTAGGTGAAGGACCATTGTTCTAATCTACAACTCATGCTTGAGCGTTGCCGAGTGCTACAAATATCATTGAATCTAAAAAAGTATATTTTTGCTAAACCATTTGATGTTTTTGTAGAACTTGATAAGGTAGCTATCATTCTCCATTTATCACCACCAACATCTCAGTACATAGTCCATGCCTTTCTAGGACATACCAAGTATAATTAAAAATTCATCCAAGGTTATGCAAAGATTTTTTCACTTTTGGAGGAACTCTTGAAACATAACAAACATTTTATTTAGACCCACTCTTGTCAAGAAGCCTTTGAGGTCTTAAAGGATAAACTTGTCACTACCCTAATTCTCTAGTTCCTCGATTGGATAAAACCATTTCAATTCCATGTTGATGCTTCTGGAATGGCCAGTGCAATCCTTACACAACTTGGTGAAAGACACTTTGATTACCCCATCTATTTTGCCAGTAGAAAACTTACTCCAATTGAGAGGAATTACACCACCACATAGTGCAAAGCACTTTACAAGGTTTATGCTTTATAGAAGTTTTGATAATATCTAATGACAACTCCTTTTGTATTTTATATAGACCAAAAACTTTAAAATATCTGATAAATAAACCTGTATTGCATGGATACATCTATTATTGGATTGTATTATTTCAAAAAAATTAGTTCTTTATCATGGTCAAACCAGGAAAGACTAATTACGGTCCTGACCATCTCTTCTAAATTGATTCTAAAGAACCACTATGCACCATTGAGAATGACCTACCTAATGTGTAATTATTCTATGTTTCTAGTGTTCTTAAGGAGTTAAAAGATATGTAGGTTTCTTAACTATTGGAGCAATACCAGATTGTTTGAGTCTGCAAATTAAGAAGCATTTCATCATTTGTAATGCACCATTTTAGCTCATTGGAGGGGACCTCTACAAGTTTGGATGAGATGAGATCCTTCGATGTTATGTCATGAACATGAGTGTTCAAAAATAATCTATGAAGTTCACGAAGGCATTGCTGATAGACACTATGTTGGTGAGGCTACTATGCACAAAGTACTATTAGCCAAACTTTGGTGGCCTACCCTTTTTCAAGAAGTCAAACTACATGTTAAGTAGTGTGTTATTTACCAGCACGTAGAAAAAAAATTATCAGGATGCCATGCCTTTACATCCTATTTCATCACAAGAACCATTTGAGAAATGGGCCATTGATTTTATCAGCTCCATCAACCCAGTCAGATGATATACAGGTTCTTATTATATCATCATAACAACTGATTATCTCATGCATTGGGATGAGGCCATGCCAACAAGGGATTGCATTACTATAACTGTTGTGTGCTTCATATGGAAACATATCATAACCTAGTTTGGCTACCCATTAATTTTTACTAGTGATCATGGTACACATTTCCTCAATGAAGCTATCCTTGTCTTACTTGCTGAGTTCATGATTACCCACCATAAAACAACACCATATCATCCCCAAGCCAATAACATTGCTGAGGCATTCAATAAAATTTTAGGCACAACACATAAAGATTTGTAATATTGGTCATATTGACTCAGTCTATCATGTGTTTGCAGTACTTTGATCTTACCAAATAACCTATAAGTGCCTCAACAAGAGTACACCTTTCAATCTGGTGTTTGGAACAAAAGCAGTTCTTCTAGTTAAATTTTTGGTACCATCTCTTTGTATTGCATGCATTGGATAATTAGATGAGGAGTCATCATTGAAGGCATGTTTGCATGCTTTATTATGGTTGGATGAGGCTTATTTTCTTGTTCATTGGAGTCAAGATGTCGAGAAATGCAAACAAAAGACATGACATGATCACCACATTAAGCACAAGATATTTACCCTTGGAATAAAAGTCTTGATCTATGATTATAGGTTTGCATGCCATTATGGGCAACTCCATGTTCACTGGGATGATCTTTTTATTGTTCATAGCATTTTCCCTACCAAAGCTTGTCATTTACAAAGATTGGATGGCTAGTTTCTTCTTGGCCACTATAATAATATCTGACTAAGGCCATATTTCTCTGCTTAAATTTTAGTTTCATTTGTAATAATAAGGCATATGCTATTAGTTTAGGATTTTCTATTTTCAATAAAAACACTACCTTTATCATGCACAATCTTCTTTGATTTTACACTCTTTTTGTAATTTTTGTCCTTGAAATTTTGTGGAGGAAAATGACTCACATTTAGTGTGGGGTAAGAGGTGTTACATCTATTATTAAGAAAAGGGTCCATGTGTTGGGTAATATAAGGATGTGCGTAGAAGTTAAAAAGTCCTAGGATAAATATTCTTGCTAATGGTATGAATATTCAAAAGGTTGAATAGCTATCATGCACTCTAAAGAAAAGTGTGGGATAAGACATGTCATTATTATGAGGGGAGAAGTGGTTGTGATAAGCATTCCAACTCTAGGTCATGATGATACCATTAAATGCGTTTTGATGAGAAGTGATGCTCGAAGAAATGAGAATGTTATAATAAATTTATTATGAGAAGTGATGGTCAAAGAGTGGGGGTGGTAAATGCAGGTTACCCCCATTAAGGCTATAAAAAGGACTAAAGGGCTCATTTAAAACTTTAACTTTGCTTTCATTTGAGTTTTTATAGAGCCAAAGAGAGAACTAAGTCTAGATGATTTCCAAACAAGTGCAGATTATCATATTTTCATTTGTTGGCTATTGCAAAGGATCTTAACTAAGTAATCAAGTAGAAATTATCTATTCTTGAAGAATAAAAGAAAACGAATAGTTACAGGTTGCAGAGGTAGGCATCCACCATTAACAGGCATCAAAGTAGGAAAAATTGAGTCACTTCCACTATAAACATGTATTCCTTTAGGAATGTTGGATGATCACACCTCAACCTTTGCACTCCACAAAGGGTGATGTAGCCTACGAAGAAGGCCCTAAGAAGTGATTGATTACCAACCATTCCAAAAGAGGAATTACTACATGTTAGAGGTGAAGTAGTTTTGATTAGGGAAGAAACACTTGAGGAACAAAGGTAGTACGTGGAAGGCAAATAATCTAGAATGACATGCTAAATAAAGAAATCACAAATATGTCGATCCCATCATTGATGATGAAAGAGATGTAGTACCCCAAAATGATGTTATACATAGAAAATTGGGTGTTAAAAGTACCCTCCTGTACCATCTTTGACTACAACCACCGCCAAATAGGAAATGAGGTTGAACTACATAATGACTACTAGGTTGAGTGCCAAAACACCAAGAATCAATTGGTGTATGACCTAAAAATATTCAATGCCTTGGATTCTACAGGGCTATTCCAGTTATTTAACCTTCCATATTTTGGAAAACTGGTGGAAGTAGTAAATTTTTTGCTTTCATACATCCTCTATTTGGTTGGGCACCATATGAAGATTACACTTGAAAGAATAAGCAAGGTTTTAGGATTACAATGCTCTAGCATAGGTGTAAAATTGATTTAGAGGACTCAAAGGAAATAGAAAAAATAATAATCATGCTTGAGTACTAGAAGCACGGTCATGTCATGCACATTAAGAACTTGCAAGACCCTACCCTTTGAGTAGCAGTGCATGTCATTATGACCAAGACCAGTGGCATTGATCATTAGAAAGAGGTGGACATGGCTCACATGTACATCATCCATTAGGTAACTGAGAGATTAAAATATAATTGGGCAATGTATTTTGCCAACAAAATCATATTAGATGCTGAGAGGACCCATCAGATACTAGGGTATAGGTTTCATGGGGGGTATTTCTATTATTGATGATGTTTGATGAAAATAGTGTACTAAATTACAACTCTGGTGAGTTGAAGTGGGCGTACCCACTAGATCACAAATCCCTTATAGAGTGTTGCAAAGCATTGACATGCCCTAGTCATATCATCTTGATGTTCAAAATCAAGATGAAGTCATGGTATGATGACACAAAAAAGGCCTTTGGAAATGAATGTCACATTCCTAAGAATTTGCCTATCTAGGTTGGCAAGCAAGCCCAATTTGTAGTGAAACAACATTTATCTCTGGCTCGTATCAAAATAACCTCCTCTAGAGAACTTTCTTCTTAGTTAAAGATGTCATATGCCTTCATAGCATGGTACTTTGTTGATTCAATGAATTGCATTTTCAGTGTACAAACCCTCACCCTGGAAGCTAACTGAATTGACTTAGAGATTCACACTCTCTGAAAGTTATATGGTTATCTTGATAAGAAAGCATACAAGGAAAAACATGAGACTGATAAAAATGGAATCAAGGTTAAACATACCATAGTTGAATAAACTATTTATAATTTATTTTATATGTTGTGACCCAAAAAGAAATCTTCAGGAGGCACGAAGCATGCAAGAAAAAAGCTTCCACCTGTACCACCTCTTGATAAGAAGTGGGTCGGGCATGATGCCAACATAAGTTCATGATCAGAACCACAAAAATGGCAAATGACTGCATAGGCACTAACACCAAGGGTTTCACCACCTAGGGCATCCCCACTAAGGGCTTCTCCATCAAGGGCTTCTCCACCAAGGGCTTTACCACCAAGGGCATCACCATCGAAGGCTTCTCAACAAAATACACTAGAGAAACAACCTAAGGGTACAACACCATTAGCCCCAACCAAACCATTGGAGGAAGAGTCGATAGGTCACATGTAAGAACTAGAGGAGTCCAACTCAGAAAAGACACCCTCCCTGATGTAAGAGGAGGATACCACCCTTGATGAGGTACAATTGGACATTAACAATCCATTTGACAAAGAGGGGGATGGTTTTGATATTGACCAGATGACTGGCATATACATCAATAACACTTCTTTGGCCTTAGATATAAAGGTCAAAATCCTTGACCAAGATCCCCACAAAGGGAAAGAGTTGGTTGATTCTGAAGTTCAACCACATTTAGTTGATCCATCTACCAATTTGCATGCCCAATACCAAACAAGCATTCTGGATGGGATGCTTTATTTATGGTCCCATTTTCATCCTCAAGATGTAACCATCAATACTAGGCATTAAGTTTCTTTTCTCTTGGATATGTACAATAAAGAACATCATTTTGAAATTTCTCCAAATAGCCTAATTTTAGATTCTCAAGCATCAACATTACCCACTCTAGTTTGGATTGATCCCCAAAAGATCTCTCACCTATAATCTAGCACTGTAATTTTGAAATTGGCCTTTGAAGTCGCATGATAGAATATACTTTCAGATTCTGACATATGCAAAGTTGAGCAAAAATATGGCCAGGTGGTGGCATTATACAATAAGGAAGTTGACACTCACAAGGTGTTTGAAGAGGAAGTGGTTATACTGAAGCAATAAATAGAAGAAACCACAATGGCCAAATTAAAAACTTTGAATTTATGTAAAACTATTTTGGGCCAAGAACTGACATTGGTAGATAGATTCCCTTTAGAGGGAGAAGCCATTGATAAACTAGAAACATGGTAAATCTTCTACTAAAATAGTGTAAGGAATAACCTGCACCTCAAAATGAAGCATTATGGGTGGTTGAGCACTTTATAGAAGCAGTAAAAGTCTGCAGACACACCCTCAAAAGAATTGTCGAAGTGATCCCCATCTTAGATGGAGTTTTTTAAAAAGTGGTGTGGCCCAATAAAATTTTGGAGGCTCATCTCAAGGTAGAGGAGTCTCAAAGGCAATTTTTTTCAAATGTTTCCCTTTTAATAAAAAATCGCACTGAGCGTGCTAAGGCATTTAAAGATGTTGAGACTATAAAGGAAATAATAAACGTGCATCGACAACAACCAAACTCTAGTTTTGTAGCTAATTGAGGAAAAGTTGTAATTGAAGTCACTATGCTTGAAGAGGTCCAAAAAGATGTTAATACATCCCTCAACCAATTGGTTAATAAGGCAAGTGAGTGCCTCGATCAACCTAAGGAGATGAAAAAGTTGAAGGCGATGATTGAAGGAATAACATCCAAGTTATTTGACACCTTGTCATATTGGGATCGTATCTAAAAATAGATTGAATAAATTGAGCCTAAATTTTTGGCTGAGGCCAAGATCGAGACTTAGTTTAGGATAGACTAAGAACATAGTGTGGGGTGATGTTGGACCCTAAATTTTAACTAAGTGTTTTGGTTTTTCGGTGCGGATAGAATATAGTGCAAGATGAGTATGTTGTAGGAAGACCATGGTGTGAAACTAACAAGGCACAGGAAGACCATGTCATTAAAACTAGCATGGCACATGAAGACCATGACATGGAACTAGCATGGTGTAAGAAGACCATGGTGCAAAATTAACATGGAACAAGAAGACTGTGGCATGAAACCAGTGAAGTACAAGAGGACAAAGGTGCAAAAGATAATAGCATAAGAAGACCAATCAGAGATAGAACATAACTATGAAGAACCTGAGAGCGTAGGACTTGGTGTAATAGTGAAAGACTTGGGGAGTGTGAGGGAAGTGAGAAATGGTTGAGGAGCAATTGTCAAAGATAAAGTAGGCTTTTATCATCACACAGGTTTTATACTAGCCCATACAATGAAAGACACTTGGTAGCAAGGATCTAATATCAAACAAGAATATAGGGGGCACAAAGGCCTGGGTCTTTAAGATAAAATAAGTAAATTATTGCCATGACTCTTAGTATACTATAGATCATTGACCAATCACTTATTTGTCATAAATAATGTAATTACTTGGTTAGGGGAAAACAAAATAAATACCCCTTTTTAGATATGTGTAAGGTGGCTGAATATGGATATTATATAATGACTCTTTATGATAATAAAAAATTATGAAAGTTACAATCAGTTCCGGTGTTATGCTTAAGTTAATTGATACTTAAAACATTGACAAAGGGATGCATTGAGTAATATATGGATTATAATTCATTATAAGATTTATAGAATATGCTTTGTACGTGTTTGTATAATCAACATATTGAACTTCATGGCATTTATCTTCATATTCGTGTTTGTTGTGATTAATGAGACAAGGTCCATAGTCATATATTTATTTTTCTTGTATAGATATGGTTTAAGCTATAAACAACCAGAGCATGTGTGCACAATCTAAATATATCTAGATAAAGGTGATAAAAAACCAAAAAATACCCAGGTGGTCACTTCTCAGTGTAGTGAATATTTTGTATAGGAAAGTTGCATTGAGATATAGACAATAGTGTCGACGTAAGTGTTCATAGGATGATGTAAGTGCCAAAGCACCTAGAAAAGATATTTACAAAATCTAATGACTAGTTCTTGAACATCATAAAGCCTATTTGCACACCTGTACATCTCAAGATCTACTTGTACATAATTACATATGCTAAGTATTGTTTCTTCTTTGTGATTATGTAATCAAAATACTATTTGGTATTTTACTTTATATATTTAAAATTTTACATAATTTAGCACTATGATTGAGTATTATAAATTGAATTGTTTAATTGGGTTGCTTTAGGAATAGTTTAGTTCATTATTGTTTAGGCTACTCCCCCTTAACTCTTTCCAAAAAAGGTTAAACACATTTTCGCATTATGATCTTATCTCATCTGCCCAATTTGCCTATCGTATGGATATTGCATATAATAATGCCTTCATGGATTCATCTCTCCTAGATAGTGCATCTACTACTAAAATACATGTTCTTTTTTATTTATATGATTTCAAAGTCATATCCTAACATTTTAGTCACCCATTTTTATTGTTATTCAAATATAAACATTTAATCTAAGAAATATTTTAAACTATCATGATAAGCCTTCACCTTAAGTGTTTACCCATCAGATAAGGTATCCATTTTTTGACTAAGTGAAAAGCCATCATTCCCTTCTCATAGATAAGCTTTAACAAATTATTGCCCTTGATTTAACGAATCACAAATAAAATGGATTTCCCTTCTTACATGATTACTACCCCCATTCCATATCCTAACACATCACATTTAATAAAAAAAGTCTTTGTAAAATATGGGGTATCTAAAATTAAAGTGGTGCACACATCCTCCTTTAGTTTCTAAAAGGCCTTGGTGGTAGTTTTGTTCTAGTGGAAGGAATCCTCCTTCAATAAAATTGTGACTGGTGTTGTTATGTTATTGTAAATTTTCACAAACTAATGATAATAAAATGTTAGCCCCTAAAATCCTTAGAGGTTATTTAGGGTTTTTTAAACTTTCCATTGTATCGTGGTCTTGATCTTGTGAATTTATACTTTGATGCCTTCATGTGAAATGATGTGACCCAAGTACTCCACCTCTTATACTCCAAAAACACGATTGGAAGGTTTTGCATAAAGTTGATGTTATTCAAGAATTATCAGTACATCATTCACATGCTACAAGTGTTATTCCCATGTCTTAATATATATTAATATGTCATCAAAAAATACCAAGACAAATTTCCACAAAAATGTGTAAACACAATGTCCATCAAACTCTAAAAAGCAGATGGTGCATTTGTGAGACCAAAAAGGCATTACCGAAAATTCAGAATGGACTTCATGATTTTTGAAAGTTGTCTTATGGGTATCCTCATATTTAATCCAGTTTTGATGGTAACTATAATGAAGACTAATTTTGTAAAGTAGACAGCACCATGTAACTCATCTATAAAATCATGAATCACCATAATAGGGAAATTATCTTTAATAGTGTAATTGTTGAGTTATTTGTAATATAACATCCTCTAGGTATCATACTTCTTACGCACCATGACTATAGGGGATGAATATACATTTTGGCTATGTCTAATAATACCTACCTCTAGCATATCTTGTACCATCTTTTCAATCTCACTCTTCTACATATATGGGTACATGTATGGTTTGATGTTTGGTAGTTGACTCCCTAGGAGTGATTGAATGACATAACCATGTTCCTTTTTTGGTGGCATTGCTCCAAAACTATTTGAATGGTTATCAAATATATTTTATAGATTAGGTTGTGTAGACATCTATTTTGGTTATATTTATAAGAAAAATAGTCATTCTACAAATTGTTGTACCCCTATTTTTAGAATATTCTACATCTTATGAGAACAAAATAGCCATGGAGACTTTTCTTGTAGTTCACTAAGTTTGAATTTCCTACCTTCATAATGAAATCACATGAACAACTCCTATAAATTGATCTCTATTGTGCCCAAGGTTGTGAACCTTTGGACTCCCAAAATGATCTCTATCCCACCCATGGGAATAAAAAAATATAGAATATTCTAGACTATTTTATCCCATAATAATTTTAATACTATTTCATTTCCATAAACAATTAATTATGCTACCATATGTAATCATGACCATAAAATCTAGACTTGAGTAAATAAAATAGTTCAAGCATGTTGACAACTTATTTTTAATGGAGTTATGTGTACTCCCAAAGTCGATCAACATTTTTACTTTTTGACTCTCAAGGAAACTGACAACCTTAAGGGTTTGTGGAGTGTTTGCCAAGATCACTATATTAATCGAATGTACCAGTTTGAACAAGAGTTAAGCAATTACATACAATAGTTATAAGTAAATCAAAAGTAGAATAATTCAAAACTAAGATCAATTTATCTGACACACTACTTGAATAAGTCACAAATGAATAGTGAATGTTTAAATCCTAGGAGAGTGAGTGTTTAACTTCTCCATGAATAGTGGTTAAAGAGTCTGGAATAGGCATGTAACTTTCATACCCAAAATAACTAGTCAAAGAGTAACTTTAACTAGCTAATAATGGTGGTAAAATGTAATTGCATATGACTAAGTACGCCTAAATAAGCTAAATCCTCATGTTTAGGAATAATCCAAGTAAATAAGTAAATACGAGGAAAATAATATCCTACACTAACACCTCCCATTATACATAACTTAGGTGGGTAAAAGAAATGGGTCCTGGTAACATGGCCTAATGAGGTACCCAAGTACAAACATCTCTCACAAAGTGGAGAAAAGGAGAAAACTTGTAGGAAAAACCTCCCCACCCCGCAAAAAGAGAGAAAATAATAAGAGAGGGATAAAAAACCCATTAGAAGCTATAACTCCTTGTAACCACCTTATATCCTCCAAAGGAGCTCTTTTGAGTGATTGTGGATCAGAAGCAAATGTAATGAAGAGTGGATCACCTTAGAATAATGATTGTTTCCACTAAGTGCCTGATGGATTTCTAACTAAGGTATGCTTCCTATAAAAGGAGATGTAATCCTCATTCATAGTAGATGAGCCAATTCCTCCATACAATGATGGTGCAATAGAATCAAAGGTGAAGAAGGAATGCAGAATGCCCTGTAACTATATACTAGATTGGATAATATATTATGAGTCTTGGATCAATGTACCTACTCCCTATAATGTTTGAAATGGACCAAAAGTAGGTGCATCAATAAAAATGTCCTCAAAATCTAGAAGGTGATAAGAATATGGTGTAGGTGTGTCCCCATCACAACTGTAGTCATCTGTGTTAGAAGAGAATTCCTCATCATTAGAGATGCACTCAGGCTTAGAAATGTCATGAAGTCCAAGTGAGTTTGATGAATAATAATCTAAATGGTAGTTAGGGATAAAGTGTGAGAATGTATGCAATTTAATTTTATGATAAACTATTCCCATGTAATTATAGTATCATTGTGAAACTCTTTGACACACACTAAATATGGAGTAAACTCAACTTGCATGCCTAGACCAAGGTGAGTAATCTGATAGACTGATATGAGATTAATTGAAAGTGAGGGAATACTTAGAACATTATTGAATGTTCCACTAATCACTTTAATATACTCTCTCCCAAATACCTGTGTATAAGTGTCATCACCTGGTTCAATAGTGGAGATGTCACATGGTTCCAAGGAAGTGAACTCTACTTATGAAGAAGCCATGTGATATGATGCCCCATAATTAATAACCCATGTCAAAGTTAGAGGTACAAATACAACCATGGCCCTACCTTTTAATTTTGCCTTACCCTATTATTTTGTCTTTTCTTTACTATTATCATTTGCCTTAGAGGATTCTAGGGTTGATAGACTCAGGAACACCGATATTTTTCTTCTCAAGAAGGTTAGTTAGGTGGTTAATATGATTTTTCAAACATTTTATTTCATCATTATTTCCTAAGAAGTACCCACATTTGATCCTCTCTTTTTTGGGATTAACACTAGAATATGAGGTCTCATTGGTTGATTTGAAAGCGAGAGGATTTTAATCCTTTTCCTCTTAATCCTTTTTATTCTATTTCTTCTCCTTGTTATTTGAAGTCTTTGGTTTCCCATTTCCAAAAATTAAATCATGTGATTTTTATGACTTTTAATGTACCCATTTATATTAAATTATCTTGATCTTGAGTCAATTCATCATCAAAATGATCTAAAGAGGGAATTTTCCATGTGGCTCCAAGAACACTTTTTGAGGCATGAAAAGTAGAAACAAACATAATAGTCTAGACTTAGTTTGGAGAGTATAGAAAGCATAAGTTGATCATCTTTTTTATCTATTCCACATTATTTTAACTAAAATATCAAAGACTTAAACTTAGTGAAGAAATCATGTAGGGTCTCAAAACTACTATGCCTCAAACTAATGAGCTCATTCTCTAGTTCATGACCTCTCATCACATCTAGCTTCCCAAATAGCTTTTCTAGTGTGATCCATACTTCATTAGGATTTTTTTTAGATTCAACATGAAAGAGTAGATAATGAGACACAAAAAACACAACAATCCAAAGGTTTCATCACAATGATTAAACCATTTAACTTTTTTGGTAGTGGTATTTGGTTCAGTTTGAGTGACCATTATAATGTGATGTAAACCCTTCCTTCTCAAAATGGTTTGAATTTTATATTTCCATTCATGATAATTAAATGACATGAGTGGAATTATAAAATTAGGATCCATAGTGAAAAAAAATTGTTGCATAAATAAAAAGAAGGTAGGAACATAAAGAAAAGAGGAAAATTCACACCACAACAGACCTAAAAATTATTTTTGATTAACCCCCCAGATTTTAGTACTTTATAATTTTAGTGAGATTATAATATAAACGGTTCTAATGGAATGAGCACAATGAAACAATCACTTTTGAAAAAAATGACACTTAAATCTAAGTTTCCTATCAAAAGCTATTAAAATTTTCATTTTTACCATTAATGCCCCATTTTAAATATTTGTACAAAAAAATTAAATGGACTTTTACTAAAAAATAGTCTTATTAAAAAAGGGATGGGAAGATGTGAACCATATTTGTGGTACCACTTGTATGGCTGCCATTTTGCACATATTTGTAAAAATATAGATTTGAAATGCCAATGCAGAGAGAGGAAGTTCCAAATGGGGAGATGGAATGCCAAGATGCCCATGCCATGGTCCAGATGTCGCCACAAAGATTTTCATGCCCTTAATGGGGAAATGATCAAGATGCCAATGGAGAGGATTAGGCCATTTGAATGCCTTGATGAGAACTCATAGTTTCCATGTAGATCAACATATGAAGGCCAAATTGAATCTCCATGCAGTTGTTTATTAACAAACACAGCTCCTAGAATACACCGATGAAGATAACTTCCAACAATAGTATATGAAAAAACTAGTTTTTTTGCAAATAATGAAATCTCATCATTGGAAAAAACTAAAGGTAATAATAAAACCAAACAATTAAATACCAAATTGGCTCTGATACCATATCAAAGTGTTCACCAAAATCACTAAATTAATCGAATACATCAGTTTGAGCAAGAGTTAAGCAATTACATACAATAGTTGTGAGTAAATCAAAAGGAGAATAATGCAAAACTATGATCAATCCATCCAACACACTACTTGAATAACTCACAAATAAAGATGTACAAATAGGAGAGTGAATGTGTAAATCCTCTGTGAATAGTGGTCAAATAGCCTAGAATAGGCATGTAACTCCCATACCTAAAATAACTGATCAAAGAGTAACCTCCACTAGCTAATAATGGTGGTCAAGTGTAATTCCCTATGACTAAGTACACCTAAGCAATTTAAATCTTCATGTGTAGTAATAATCCAAGTAAATAAGTAAATACAATGAAAATAATATCCTACACTAACAATGTTAATATCTAAAAGTGAACAGTGTGATATAGTTGGTTGGATATCTTCTGATTCCTCCTCTGGCTCATCCTCACCCTCATCTACTACTTCATCATCCTCTTCTTCTTCATTGGCACCTTCAATGTAGAAAAATTATTCTCAACACATTTAAGTCCTTTGATGTATTTGTTGTAATATTTGAAACATAACCTTTTGGCAAATTTCTCTTCAATTTGTTGAAGAGTCAATGTAGTAGGTTGAGGGAGTGATTGCGTTAGAATAATGTGTTATCTACTAGTAGTGAATTCCTGTCATTTGAGTGTATCTCTTTTTCTGGCTTGTATGAAAAAAACACAAACTATGATACTTAACTTGGATTAAACATGTGAACATCAAGTTGGATGACATCATTTAATCCCCACAAGAATAAGTCATATAGGTTATCCTCTATTATGTTGTCCATGTGTAAAGATAGGTTCTGCAATTACTGAATATAATCCTTGACAATCCCTATTTGTCACATCTTTGATAACTAACTAAAGTAGTTATATATTACACTATTGGGTTAGTGCATCTACAACTCATCTGTGAACATTGACCAAGTCACCTTAAGGCCCTTAATTTTATTTTGAGCACATAATCATTTATACCAAATGAACTTATTTCATTCTAAATACAGATATGCCATGACCACCTTTTGTGCACATGGGGTATGATGTAAGTCAATTTTTTTTTCATTTAATTGATCCAAGTGACTGGATCCTTACCATAGAACTTATTCACTTCAAATTTTGGTAGCATGTCTCATGAACCTGAATTTAAACTAGGATTGTTCTAGCTAGGAGAACTCGAGTATCTAGATGAAGAGTTATTAGATGGTGGCATTGTGTGTGTATTAGTCAAAGACATTAAGAGATTTTACACTATCATATTGAGAATGGTTAAAATTCGTTAGAATGAGTCTATTTCACCTTTAAGCCTATCCAAATGTTATTTTTTAGCCATGCTTTGCACATCAACATGGATTTGGTTAACCAACTCATAAACCCTTATGTTAGAGGTTTTATACTCCATTTCTTCCTTTCTAGGCATTTGGGAATTTATAGGGTTTAAGGTTTTAAGTCCTAAAAAATGTAATGGTGGCTTATCTTATTGAGATCAACTCATCGAGATGAATCCAATGACTATTATTTTACATAAGGATGATAAAAAATTCTAGAGTTAAATTTTTTTTACGTTGATAGAAAAATAATTTCCTTCTAGATGGCAAGTTATTGTTTTTCAATCCTTTGATTCACACAACAATCACTATGCTATATCTAAAAATAATTATGCCACATAAATTTGTCCAAATCTAAATTCTTATATCAGTTTTAATGAAATTGCTTGGATAAATCAAATCAATTTATCATAATAATAAGACCAAAATAAGCATAAGCACACCAATATATGAAAACAAAGCAAAATATTTCATTTTTAAGACTGAGACACTTCGAGGGGTAAACCTCCATAACCATGTAATAAGAACATAATTCGTAATATGATCCTCAAGTACTAACCACTACCTCATATATATATGCTACTTAAGCCATGGTTACTCTATAGATCGACCCTACTAACAATATGAGAACAAAGGGAAATGTGACAAGATAAGGTAAAATATTATGTAGGCCATATGTTGGCCACACATATCCCTATACATGCTATAGGTTAAGGGATAAAAAAACTCATAGTATATATACGTTCTCACTTGACCTGTTATCCACCATAACTTTGCATCTAGGATGTGAGTAAATGAAAACATGTATAAATAAAGGTGTATTGTGGAATAATAATTAATAATACCACAGTCATCAAATGTGATTGTTAGTTGTTGTAATTTTGTATCTTTTAGTGTATCGACAATATTGTCTATAGGAGGAGCCTCCTGAGTTCTAGAAGCATAATAAGTTACAGTAGGATGTGCATTATAAGCCATATGAACTTTAATATTAGTCTTGGTTTCTTGGGTTGCATACTTTGTAAATGGATATGAAAATATCTTAAGTTTCAAATTAGGTTATGCAACTAAATAATTTGTAGGTGTATTAACATCATTAACCTCAATGGTGGTATCCTGAATTAAATCTCATATATAATGTCTCAAACCATAACATGTATTATTAAAACATCCTACACATCTATGCAAATCAAAGTATATATTGACATTTAACCCCTTAGGTTGTGCCTTTGTGATATCAACCTCCATTTACAGAGGGAGAGAGATTATATTGCATTGAAGTAGCTTTTATAACACATTATGAGGAGATGCTGATAATTATATAAATTTACTCCTTTGAGGAGATAATCAAATGAACCTATTATTAGGTTTGGAAATTACATTAGCTGTTGTTTTAGCCTCGTTCATAGTATCATTTGTCTTTGATTTTAAAGTTAATTTGATTATAAACTTGGCATTAGAAGATATTGGAATATTAGACCCATACTTCAGCTTATCCATAACAAATAACTTAAATTCATGTTCTTTAACATATGGAACATGTCAAAAAAAAACTAGAAGTGTTTGAACATAATAGACTCATGGATAGGAGTAAGTAAACTTTACTTGAATATGTTTTACAATTAATTGTTAGCCATTATATTTGTCATTTTAGAGAGTATAGTCTTATAACAAATCATATAGTCATTAATGGGTCATTAGGTCCTTTCTTGAGCTTTGAAATTTGAGCATATGAGACCTTCTCACTAATATTGATAGAAAAGCAAGCTAATAATTGGCTAGTCAAAGGATTGAAAGTATGCACCAATTGGAAATGGATATCATAAAACTATTGTAAGGTATAGTCCTTATGGATTTGAGGAAAAATACTATTTAATAACTTATCACTACGAGAATAATCTAAGAATGTTGCATGGAAGGCTCTAGAATGTTGTTTTGGATGACCTTTAACATCATGTGGTGTAAGCTTAGGGGAAAGAAATCATACATTTAAAGGATAAATATAAATATCTATATCCAAATGGTTGTGTAATAATTCTTGAGAATTGTAAAATGCACTGCTCTATAAGAACCTTGATTTAGTTAGGAAACCTCAACTTGAAGATTTGAGAAGGATTTATATAAGATCGTGAGTAGTAGGCACAAGAGACTATTTAGAAATGGATGATATCACATAAACAACAAGCGTTAGAAGCTTTGCACATCAATAACCATGGAAATTTGAGGACTAACATGTGTTGCCCCACACCATAGGTGGGCATCACATGTGCAACCATAAGTTTAGACACATGAATAGTAGTGTTAGGAATAATGGTTTGAACACCTATTGTAGAATCTATGCCTCTAAAAGGTGTATTATCATATTTAAAGATTCCATTATGTTATTCCTCGTATGTGTCTTCCTTAACATTCTTTGCATTATTAACCTCTAGGATAATGTTCAAGATTTTATCCAAGTCATTAGGCTATATACAAATTTGAGTTCAAAAATTTGAAAGTGTTTCTATTTATGAATGATCTACACCATTAAGCTCATCGTGAGGTATTCTACCATGAAATTCATTATTATGTTCATTATCAACTTCATAATAATTTTCAAGATTAGATAAAAAATTTGCTAACATGTTCCTTTACATCGATGTGTTCCTTATGAACATTTTCATCTACATAAGAAGGAACCTATATTTCATCAATTTTATCCATTTTAGATTGCACACAAATGTGGTTGGAGCAAAGGAATCTAATATAATTAATAACAACATCACTTTCCCTAGCACTTTACCTTATATGTATAAATATCTACCTTCTTAGATGGCATATAATATGTTCATGAAAACATCAAGAAATCTAGGCAAAATGCATAGATTACTACCTATTAAGGTGAAATTAGAAATCAGATATGAAACTAAAACCCTAACGCAAGATAAATATGAGTTGCTAAGAAGAAAGATGAGACCCTAGTGTAGAAACACCTAGGATTTGTCATGCTTAAGAGAATGATAAGGTTCACTAGAATGTTTTACTTATTTTTTGATTAATGTGATCTAAATAAGATAAAAATCATGAAATTTAGATTATGTAAAATGGAGCTTAATCATACAAATCTAAAAGTAAATAGATTGATATTTCACTTACTAAATTTATAATTGAAAAAGTTATGGAGGAGAGATGCACTTAGCTAGTTTTGAATTTTTATTGCTTACTACGTGCTTGACAGTCCCTAAAAATATTTTTTGTTTACTCTGTAATCACTTAGATTATGAAACATGACCTCAATGCTTATGTGGACATCGTCGGTGAATATCAAACCCCTACAATGATTGATATCGTCTATGTTAGGATTAGTTTTCACATTGTGTAAATTTGGCTATTTACCAAGAGGTAAATAGTAATAGGTTTGTCAATTAGTATTTGGTAGTAATATTGTTATAAATAATATTACAATATTAGGTTAGAATATAATATTGTTGAGATATATTGTTATAGGTTATAACAATATATCGTATATAGAGTTTATATTATCAAAGAGATTTTGGGGAGATAAATTAATGGAGAGAATATAGGAATGAGGTTCCTATAAATATGTAACTCCTGTATTATTTTGTATTCAGATAGTATGAAATAATCAGAGCAAAATATTATTATGTGATTAAATTTTTGTGTGTGCACTATTCATATTTGTGTTTGGCTCTTTGAATTTACAATATTGGTATCAGAGTAAGAGGTTCTAATGGGTTAGTTGTTTTAAATTTGTTACAGGTGCAGTCCTAGCTATGTGTATGGATTGAAAGCTATGAATATTTCTTGGAGCTTCATATTGTGTTCAATGTTTTCCATCAAACACAAACCTATGATGTGTGGTGTTTGGCTGAACTGCATGAGTTGCAAACAAAGATAGAGGATCAAACTATTGTGCATGCAATGTTTATGTATCAAAAGAAGCTTTGGGAAAAATACACTTTGCTTGAGTAGTTGTGTAATGATTTTTGCATGCATTATTTTTGTAAGAGATGTGCCCTTTGTTAGGGATATCAGTAAATTAGATATCATGTAGAGTTTAATCTGACCATCATTTTCACTAGTGGAGAGAATAAACATGCACTGCCTCGTAATTCATTCCTCATAGAGCATTATGAACTACATATAAAACATTCTAATCGACCTTGGTTCACCACATGGCTTGTACACACGTTATGATACATTGAACAAACATATTTTTCAAAAAAAATTGTACTATGGCATCAATATTTTCTACACGATCAAGTTAGTATCAGTTCTATATTTGCCCCATTCTCTAGTTTTACCTTTTGGAAATTGGTAATAGACTAGATCTTTGCATGGCATCTTACCTTATACAACTGTACATTGCCCTCCATCATAGATGTCTCATTTGTGTCGTGTAGATCCTCTTGCACCTTTGCTATCATTTGAAGATAATATCAATAGATCGGTTGTGGAGCCATATCTCTCTCAAGTTAAACTATCCATCCATGACTCACCATCTCAAGTCTACATGTTGCCACATTGCAAGAAGTGCATCATATTGATCTATGATTGTTTTAGGTTTAAGTTTAGTCATTTCTCTTTAGTTATTTAAGTTGTTTGGTATTTTATGTCTATACTATATAAGTCTTCAATTGTATTTTGTTATTAGACTTTGTATTAGATTTTTAGATTTAATGCATGGTTAGAATTTTGTTTTATAATAATGTAGTTGTAGTAGTTTGGAATTTTAGGAGATTTTTTACATATCTTATTTTAATCATTTGGAAAAGTGTACCTAGTTTAGTAGTAGTTCAAAAGTCAAGTTTTATTTATTTGTTTTTTAAGTCTTTAGTTTATTGAATGTCAATATTAAAAAAAAAAAAAAAAAGTCATGGTGAGTCTATATATTTGGAAAATCAAGTTTTTTTAATGGTCCATGATTATTATTGTAAAATAGGTTTTAGTCTATTTTAGTTGTTTACGTCATGTCATTTTGTTAAATTTAAAAGTGTCAAAAATGAGTCAAGAGTCATTTTTTACATTACGTCATTTTGCCAAAAGTCCTATGTCATATAATTCAAAAATTGAAAAAAACAAAACAAACAATTGCCTCATGGATGTATTTTTGCATGTACGCAACATCTAAAATATGAAGGGGTTCCAATTTCTATGGAAGTAACCAATAAAGAACCTATCAGAACCACAAGATCATCTCAAAGACAAATTTGCTGAGTAAGCAACATCTCTTATTAATGGTTGGAGGATACATAGAAGTTGGAGGTCTTTTAGTAACCTCTCGTCAGCTGCCAATGATGAGGCCGCACCAATGATGTGGTGAGATTTTGTGTGGTGTGTTATTTTTAGTTGTGTAGATTTTAGTTTTTTCAGTGTAGTGTAGTAGTTACATTTATTTTTTAGCATGTGTGAAAAATAAGAATAGTTGTACTTGTTCACTTGTGAATAATATTCCCATGTAACCCCTTTTGTATATTTACATTGGAGAATATTGATCTAAAAATCATTGTAGTAATCATGATGAAAGGTTAGTGGTAAACCTATGAAAACTATGTTGTAAGGTTAGTGGTAAACCTGAGAAAACCATTTTGTAAGGTTAATGGTGAACCTAAGAAAACCATTTTGTAAGGTTAGTGGTGAACCTGAGAAAACCATTTTGTAAGGTTAGTGGTGAACCTAAGAAAACCATTTTGTAAGGTTATTAGGAAACCTAGAAAACTAATTATAGATGAGTGTGAAGGAAGAAATATGTGATGGCACATGTATGGAGAGAAGATCATGAGCACATGGAGGTGGCACACTACAATTAGAAAATGAGATATATTGTACCATGTAAAAACTATGAGGGGGAATGTTAGCATTAGTTTTTAAATTGTGTAAATTTGGGTATTTACTGAGAGGTAAATAGTAATATGTTTGTTAATTATTATTTGGTAGTAATATTGTTATAAACAATATTACAATGTTAGGTTAGACTATAATATTGTTATAGGTTATAACAATATATCGTATATAGAATTTATATTATTAGAGATATTTTGGGGAGATAAATTAACGAAGAGAATATAGGAATGTGGTTCCTATAAATATGTAACTATTGTATTGTTTTGTATTTAGATAGTATGAAATAACATAGTAGAATATTATTGTGTGATTAATATTTTCTATGTGCACTATTCATATTTGTGTTTGGCTCTTTGAATTCACAATAGTTTATGCTTTATTAATACTATCCCAATTTATTTATAGGTTTGTACCACTTCATATCACTATGTCTGCACCTATAGATGATTTCTATATATATATATATATTCCATTAGTCTTGTGCATTGATCCTTATTTTTATTCCCCTTCATTTGAAACCCTAATTATAATTTTGACACAATATGACATGGAAAAAAGGTTTAGAAAGTTAGGTTAGATAAATCTATAACTCCTCATTCAGTGACTTAGTGTTGCCTATGTTACAATACTCTGAATAAGGCTCAAACTACATATATTTATCCCACCTAGGTGTGTGTACACACCATCATGACCATGCTAGAATGCAATTCGATGTTCATGTTTTAACACTTGAAAGCATGTAACTTTGACCTTGAATTTGTGTTTAGAATTAGCTTTAGGGCTACTCCTTTGAGGGGGTTTCAGATGTGTATGCTTTTGTGATAATGTTTCAAGAGAGTACTAATAGATTTCTCAAGTTTATTAGGAATTTCTAAGATGAGTGCTAGATTATTATAGCATTACACTTGATTTGTGTTTATATATGACTTTTTAATATCCTCCTTAATAATAGACCTATTAAATATGTCTAGGCTGACCTAATGTAGATGCCCCAATTTGAAAAGTAACTATTAAGTGTTCATATAAAGTATCGATAGAGGTATACACATGTGGAAAACCAAAATTATTTGAATTTTATTGGTTCTATCCTAACAAGGAAAATCAATGATCTCAAATACGGTGATAGTCTACTTATGATTATAGAGTATTGCACATACTAGGGTGATCTTGAATATGTGTATTGGTAATTTGGGTGAGACAAGATAATAAGATGGGTAGATAGATAGGGGAAAGTGTGTAAAATATTCAAAAGTGTACATAATGTCCAAGTATGTCAAAGTGTGCCAACTTTAATGTTTCCAAACATCTAATATCAAATTAATGTGTTAATTAAAATGACACAAAAAATCAAGAATTTATAAACCTTAAGAAAACTTAATTCCAATTTACAATATAGATTCAATCTAACCTCAAGGGGTTTAAGAGGGCATTGGTCTACCAAAATGTTTTAATTAAAAGTGCACAATTTAGTTATAGGCAAAAAAACATATAATAAACTATTGTAAACATATGCATAAGATAAATCTGAATTAAACACAACAGTATAACATTATAAATAGATTCAAAATTTGAAAAAAAAATAAAGATTAAGATTCTTGGAACTCAAAAAGAGAGGTTCTTAGAGAAATAAATTTATTATGGCTTACTTGTGCATTAACAAAGGCTTAAACTTAGTGAAAATAGGGCCATGAGTAGTCCCAAAGCAAACTTAAAAAAAATGTGTTGATCAAAGAAGTACCAAAAAATAATCACAATCAAAATTCTTGATTATGGTCGTTACCAAGACTGTTGGGTCAATTTTTCAATCTAAGGTTTGATTTTGGTCACTAAGGTTTGATTTTAGTCCAATATGGTAGATTGAATTGAAATGTTTTAAGCACCTTTGTGATGTAGGAACATCCTTCTAATGATGACACTAGTATTGTTTTATTTGTATAATTTTGGCTTGATCAAGATGTTTAGTGGTCATGTAACATGTTTAGGATGTTTTAAGGGGATTAAGGAGTCATATTTCACACTTGAGAATCTTCTCCAAGTGTCAAAGTTTGTTTAGAGTGGCTAGACTTAACATTGGCATTTTCCTACCAATTTTACCAATTTAAAATTTTGAATTTATTTGTCATGTCTTAGGTTCTAAATCATGTTCGAATAAGCCTCAATGTTGTAATGTTGTTGTTTAGGATATATAAGGGGTTAATATCACTTCACTACATATTTGAGTCATATTAGGAGTCTTTCATATAGGTATGATAGGAATTTGGGGTTGGTTATGAACCTCTCAATGTTCTTAAAAGGATCAAGAACCATTGTAATAGTTATATGAAAGATAAAACTTGTCAATATTGATGCTTGAGATAGTTTTTTAGATGATGAGTTTGAATATGAATAAATACTAATCCGTGAAAATCAATGAAAGTTACTCAGTTTACAAATGAATTGTTTGTTCATTGTATTTTCTGTGTTTTGTATTAAAAGAAGAATATTGAGTTTGCAATGTGAGTTGAAAGACTATGTGGAAAGTTTATTTGATCACTCATATGAATTGGTAAGATTTAATTTTAATTAATTAAGGTTATTTATATGTTACTTAGTTATCTTTATACTTCTGGGGAAGAAATCAAAACAAATCCTGTAGGAAACTATGTCTGCATATATAATCAAACCAATAATTTATGTTGAATGATGAATAAAGGCATAAAGAAATGAACCCAATGATTGATAAAGGTGTAAGGTGATTGTAAAGACCATAATAATTCATCATAATTATTTTAAATTTGTTTGAAAGTCCAAAACTTCAAATTTATCCTTCTTGGGTTGGTCACAATCTGTAATACCCTGTGCTAGGGTTTTCAAATACAATCTTAACTTGTTGGAGTTGCCACTAGTGAAAAATAACACACATTGGTGATTAGTAGGGTAATAATGTCTACTAAGATACTTATAAGGTTTGGACCAATATAGTATGGAGGTGTACGGATATAGACGACTGTGTGTGTCATAGGGCAGTGGAAACCTAATTAGGCCTAGATAGAGCCTTGAAAGGGATTGAAAGAGTGACTTATAAGTAGAGTTAAGACATTAAAATTCATATATGGATATAATTAAATATATGGTGTCACTAAATAACCCTAATTTATCAATATTAAATTTCATTTGATCGTACAATTTAAAAAGGTTAAAAAAAGGCTACAAGGAAGCCTGTCACAGTGAAGAAGCAGTGTATGTTGGGAAATTTGTATTGAGAGGTTATGTGGGTTAGTAAAGAGGAAAAAGAGAAATTTAATGTGTATGATGATGTTCATCATAACCCTAAACAAATAGTGAAACCCTGAACCATGTATTGAGTAAGTTTGCTTATGAACCTTTGTCAAAGAGTTGGCATATAGAAACAAGACAAGTGTGAGTTGTTTGAACTTTTGTGAGTTGTTTGAAGTTTTTATTTACATCATTTGGTATAATAAATTAGGAGATATTGGGATGATGTTAATAAAACATGGTATCTAGAGGACATGGAACAACAACATCCCAAAGAAGGTTACAGGCAGTTGATGCATTAGTAGTTGAAGTGAGAAACTTGCAGGCTATAATGCAAGCCATGGAATTAGCTCAGAGGAGAGAGATGAATAAAGGATATGTGAGTGAAGGAGAGGATGAGTTTCCTCAAGAATAAGATTTAGAGGAAGGATTGGAAGGTAGAGTGGAGTAAAGGTTTATAAGATCAATGATAGGTGTGACTTCAAAGCCCAAATTAGAGGTGCTAATATATAAGGGCAGTCTCAATGTTGAAGAGATGATTGATTCGATAAATATATGGATAAATAATTTGAATATGAAGAGGTTAATAAGAAAAAGAAGGTTAATTTTTTAGTGACAAGGTTAAAATGTCATGCATCTTTATGGTGGGATGGAATATAAGAAGAAAGAAGAAGGGGAAAAGAAAAGATAAGGTCAAGTGACAAAATGGTGGCCAAGATGAAGGGAAAATTCATGCCTAAAGATTATCAGACCAAATTATTTAGGAGGTTGAAAAATCTAAGACAAAAAGACATGTCAGTGAAAGAGTACATAGAGGAATTCTACAAACTAACTATCAGAGCAAGACACATAGAGGATGATGCAAAAAAAGTTTCCAGGTACATAAATGGACCGAAGTTTAAAATTCAAGATGAAATATGTATTTTATCACCAAGAATAGTAGAAAAGGCCTATAAACCTACATTGAAGGTAATTTTTTTTTTTAATATAAGTAAAATCCAATAAAATATATGGAGAGGAAGAAGTTAAAGAGGTAGAGGTTAGCAAGAAGAAAGAGGACAACCAGGTAATAAAAATCAATGGCAAACTCATAGTAAGGAAGTTAACAATAGTTCTAAAAGTACAAGTCAACCTAATAGAGATGGTTATGGATTCAGAGGTGGAAGACCTTATGTAAGAGGAAGAGGATATAGTGGATTTATTGGTAAATGCTTCAAATATAATAAGTTTACAAAGTTTGCAGGACATAAGTCCTATTAATGTCCATAAGACCTTCAAGATGGAAACTCTTGGAGTGAAAGTAGGAACCAAATATTTAAAATAAAAGAGGAAAGTGTGGATTAATTAAAAAAATATGTTTAAGAATCTAAAATAGGAGAGAATTTTCTGATGAGGAGTGTTCTATTGAAGTCAATCCATGAAGAGAAAGAGCCACCGCAAAGAAAAACATTGTTCAAGACTTTGTACAAGAGTAAAGGTAAATGTTGTAAGGTCATAGTTGATAATGATAGTATAGATAATATTGTATCTTACATAATGGTAACTATGTTAGGATAAGAATCAAAGAGCATCCAAATCTTTACAAAGTCACCATCAAGTCCTGGTTAGTGAATAATGCCATGTAGACTTGTAGATTTGTGGTTACAAAGATAGAATTTTGTGTGATGTGATCCTTATTGATGTTTGCCATATCATACTTATTATAACATATAAATATGATAGAGGATATATGCATGATGGTAGAGCCAATAGATACACCATTGAGAATGATGGCATTAAGCATACACTACTTCCCTTGTAGGATAGTCAAGCATGGAAAGATGTACAAACTACAGTGATGATGTTTGGTGAGAAAGAGTATGTGCCAAAAGAAAAAATTATAGCATTGAAGTCAAGGAAGTATCAATGGAAGATAAGTATCAAGAGGAAGAAGGTACAGTACAAGTCAACAAAGAAGTGAGAAAAGGATGCAATAAGTGACAAGAATTTTGAGGTCTTAATTGTAAGAAACTAAGAGATACTACAACCAACCAAGGATGATGAGGTGAGTGACACATTAAGTGAGTTTAAATAAATGTATGATATATTTAATATAAATTCTGATTTGGCTTGTGAAAGTAAAGTTTTGTCAAAAGATCACTTTGAAATTTTGATTACAAGGTTGTCTAGTTAGATATCATTGATAAGTAATGTGGAGTATTTAACAGAGTTTGGTAAGAAGATAAGCATGTTGAGAGAACTTTTGGCTGACCAAATAATGAGTGAATAATAGAAAGAGAGAGAGAATACAATTAAAGAGGTTGATAATATTGTAGAGGAGAAGATGAAACACTAAGCAATACAAGAGGCAATAGATGCAACAAAAAAATAATTAGAATTTGGAGTGCATGAATGTGAACTTCAAGACAGCAAGAAAAAAATTATATTGTTTAACTTGTTTATTTCATGTGTAGGTATTTTAAGGGAGAAGGACAAAAATATTTTTTCATTGATCAGTTTGAAGAGCAATATACAAAAGGATAACCTCAAATAAGGAGGCAAGGTAACATTAGTCAAGAAACAAGGAGGTCTATGTTCCACTCATAGGCCTTTGGATCTAGGAGGATATGAAGTTAATAATTTGGAGTTAAAAATAGATAGATATTCTGAGGAAAATATCAATACAATAACAACTAAACTTTCATGGAAAGTTTCTTTTTGCACCTCAATAGTATGATGCAGGAGCATCCTTCTAAGGATGACACTAGTCTTGTTTTATTAATACAATTTTGTCTTGATCAAGATGTTTAGTGGTCATGTACCATGTTTATGATATTTTAAGGGGCTTAAGGAGTCATAGTTCACACTTGATAATATTATCCAAATGTCAAAGTTTGTTTAGAGTGGCTAGAACTTGACATTGACATTTTCCCACCAATTCGCTAATTTAAAAATTTGAATTTGTTTGTCATGTCTTAGGTCCTAAATCATGTTTGAAGAAGACTCAATGTTGTAATATTATTTAGGATATATAAGGGGTTAATATCACTTCACTACATATTTAATTCATATTAGGAGTCTTTCATATAGGTATGATAGGAATTTGGGTTTGGTTATGAACCTCTCAACATTCTTGAAGGGATCAAGAACCATTGGAATATCTATAGGAAAGATAAAAATTGACAATATTGTTGCTTGATATAGTTTTTTGGATGATGAGTTTGAGTATGAATAAATACTAGTCCAAGAAAATCAAAGAAAGTTACTCAATTTACAAATGAACTATTTATTCACTGTATTTCCTATGTTCTATATTGAAAGAAGAAGATTGAATTTGCAATGTGAGTTGAAAGACTATGTGGAAAATTGATTTGGTCACTCATATGAATTGGTAAGATTTAATTTGAATGAATGTGGTTATATTATACTTATTTATCTTTATACTTCTGTGGAAGAAATCAAAACAAATCATGTAGGAGATGGTGTTTGCATATACATTCAAACCAAGAATTTGTGCTAAATGATGAACAATGGCATCAAGAAAGGAATACAATGATTGAAAAATGTGTATGGTGATTTTATAGACCCTAATAATTCATAAAAGTTATTTCAAAGTCTAAAAATTCAAATTTATCCTTCTCAGGTTGGTCACAATATGTTAATACCCTGTGCTAGGGTTTTTAAATACAATTTTGTTTTGTTGGAGTTGCCACTAGTGAAAAGTCACACAATTTGGTGATTAGTAGGGTAATAATGTCTAATAAGAGACTTTGAAGGTTTTGGACGAGTACAATATGGATGTGTATGGATACAAATGATTGTGTGTGTCATAGGGTAGTGGATACCTAATTAGGCCTAGACAGAGCCTTGAAAGGGATTGAAAAACTAACTTATAAGTAAAGTTAAGAAAAGAAAATTCATATAGGGATATAAATAAATATAGGATGTTATTAAATAATCTTATTTTCTCAGGATAAAACTTCATTTGACCATACAATTCAAAAAATTAAAAAAAAAGGCTATAAGGAAGCTTGTCACAGTGAAAAAGCAGTGTATGTTGGGAAAGTTGTATTGAGAGGTTATGTGGATTGGTTAAGAAAAAAAAGAGGACTTGAATGAGTATAAGGATGGTCATAATAATCCTATATAAATATTGAAACCCTGAACCATGTACTGAGCAAGTTTACTTATGAACCTTTATCAAAGAGTTGGCATATATAAATAAGACAAGTGTGAGTGGTTTGAAGTTTTCCTTTGCATCACTTTATTTATTCCTGTTAACCAAAAATCTTATTTTTGATTGTATTAATTCACTATATATCCCTCATAATTATTTATTCTTTCTCCCAACATGAATCGGTTCCAAGATACTTTGTAAGAGTATAAAAAATGGGTATAGTTAAGAGGGCCTACCTCAGTTAGACCCATGTTATTAGATAGTTTGGCAATCAGCACTCATGCAGTCCAAAAGTAGTTTAGTGTAATATCAAGATCTTTCCCATGTTAGTGTAAATTTATAAATACACCTTAGCACTTGAGTTTACGTAGGCTAATAAGTGATTTCCCTAGGTTTTCTTATTTTTTATATTAAAAAATAAGTACATTTGAAATATACATCTTACAACAAAGTCCAAGTTGCATACCCACATGGGTCATGCTTGAAACCTAATTTACATGGGTCTTTTGACCACATGGGATTTGGACATCCACTTTGATTTAATATTGTAGTCCAATCACTAGCATTTGTGAGGACCTTTAGGTTATATAAAAGCAAGCCTCTCTCCCCCTCTCATTTTCACAACACAACATGAGGAGCTATGTGAAACCAAAGGGTTTATTGTATTATTTATCAAGTGATGAGGATAGTCATTATGTTTTTAATTTGATCTTGTGTGATTCAGTTCATGTGGTTATTGATCATGTGTCCTAAAATTTGTCCACAATTTTCAACATGGTACTGGAGCCATGAAAGGCTAGTTTCACTATTTTTTTTACTATTTGGAGAAGATCAAACCTCACTAGCATGTCCATAGTAGTTGAGATAGGTAGTTTAGCCTTTTATTTTTATCAAAATGGACATTTACAACTCCATATCTGTATATCAAGGTCACATGTTACTACTCAAATTCTAGAAAATTGGTGCAATTTCAACCATATCTAACCATATTGATGGTCTAGAGCAACTGATTTATGGGGTGTAAGATCTCATTTCATGGAAAATAGCTCTAGTTTGCTCCTGAATTATGGGAATTTGTAGGTCAATTTTGATTGTCCATGGGTAGGTGGGTTTGATTTATTCTTTAATTTGGAGTGTTTTTACAATTATATAGGGTTTATTTAAAAATTAATTATTATTTTTATTTTAAAAAAAATATGAAAAAGCTTTTTATTTTATTTTGAAAGTAAAAGGGGTATTTTTAAAAATATTTGTTAAGAAAATTAAAATAAAATAACATTGGAAGGGCTGAGCCATTGTGGTCGTGACCCTTGGTCACCACCCAACTATCTATTCCCTTTTTGAATACCATCAACAACCTGACCATATCCTTATTCCCTTGAAAATTTCCCCTCACTCCCCTTGCCATCTTACATATCCCCTCTACTATTACCTTCTCCACCCAACTACTTCCATTTCACTTAGCCCGATGCCTCATAGCGACCTTGTGTTTCCCCATTGTTCATAACCCCTTCACTTGGCTTGCACACAAAAAGTGCCATTTGTCCACACCAAATTCACCCCACCACCTTTTACTCCCATCGCCATCACTAGCAATATGCCCTCAGATACCCATGGATATCCCCTACCATTTGACTAAGATTAACATTAGTGTTTTGGTGTTGGAATTGATGTTGGTATTGACATTAATGATATAATTGAAGCATTAGAATTATGTATTTTATTCAACCCCTCAAACTACCCCTACACTATTTTATTGACTACTTGACCATCTAGACACTACCTAGTTGCCATTATTGACCTAACCCTTGTAATGTCAATGTAGTCACTTCCTAGATGCTTCTCTTTCAATTTTATTTTTTTATTAGTAAAAGAGGGGTTGTAGGGGTCCTCAACCCTTTCATTAATAAAAAAGAGATCTTACTATAAGATCTAATCTTCCAAACTAGCAATACCAAAGTTACTAGAATTACCTTAAGGGCAACAACCAAAGATTCTTAAAAGCTTAAATAAAAAACCTAAAAATGAGAAAAAAATATAAAAAATAAAAGACAATGCGCTACCCAAAGGAGACTATTTGAAAGCTTCACACAAAACACCCAAATAAAATACATTTTTTTCAACTAAAGTATCACTTCTAAAGCATTAAAACTAAACAATATTTTGTATCAGAGATCAAAATGGGCCAAATAACAAGGGTGAGATATTTTATGCAACTCTTCCATGGTAAAAATAAATAACTTTTTGTAGCCAAACCCAAACCATAACTAAAGGAATTTTGAATCTCAATTTTCCTAAAAAAGTAGCCTAAGAAAAAATAGAGAGATGAGAACCTGTAAATTCTGAAGCATAAAAGAAACATCCCCATAAAATAAATAATACAAACCATGATACTATTTCTATAGCTAAGTATAATATATTTCAAAGAAATATCATATAATCTTATTTGCAAAAGAAAGTGAAAAAATTGCCCTCAACTCATCTAATGTACCATAAAAAAGCCACCCAACAACCTTGTTGAACCTTGATGAATCATTCACTACAAATGTATGAATCCTTCAACAACCATATGCTTATGAAAATGAAGGGTGTAATCCAAACCAAACAATTAATAAATAACAACCACCTAGACTCCCAAAAAATTGGCATTGCTAAGTAGTCCATCCACTGATGATAGGTGGGTGTAGATACTAAAATCTAATTATATTTGACATCTTAGACTTGTATAGTCGACAAATACCAATAAGGGCTCTACCCTTAAGTTATAGACCTTCATGCTATGGAAAGGTTCACATTCACCATCTCATTAGGCCTAACTACTTATATTATGGATTGACCTTATCATTTTGGTGACTTGGATCTCTTGTACACTACATAAATCTTAAAATATGATTTATATCCTTCACTCTCAGTTACAAACCTTCATTAATTTTTTGCTCTATTGACACTTGCATTTGCATAGGGACACTAATGTAGATGCTAGCATCTGAATTCCTTATTTAATGCTCATACTTCAAAAGTCATCCAAATTGTCAACGTTTTGAAACATATGGGTTGGCCTATTTGTCTCATCTAACCCTTTCGTGAGATATTTTCAAAAGGTGTGTTATAGATACAAATCAAAGCCTACTCATTATTCATCTAAAAAATACCAATCAAGCACCTATTCAAGCTCATTCAATCAATTACACAACTGAGTTTTACTGCCCTATTCTTCCTTATTTATATATCAATCATATGAGCAGTCATATTATAGGTTTGAAAGATTCAAAGAACATCCCATAAATAATATTTGTCAAGTTACCAGCTAGATCATTTCATGCCCTTGCATATAACATATTATAACCTTAAACACATAGAAGCCCACACTTAGGGAAGAACTACATATTTCTAAGTCCCTCCTTGGAGTATTGGCTATGTAGGCAATGCTCATTGACAAAGCAATCCTTGAGGTCAACTTGACTTTGTGAGCCTAGTAACCCATTTTTGGTAAGGTGACATAATGTACGATGAATAATTAGGGTTTAAGATATATACAGTCATATAAAGCCTATGCATGTGATCCAAATATATTAGTATAAAGGTGAAAAACCCCTAAAAGGTCCAAATGGTCACTTTTTAATACATTGAATATCTTGTATAGGACAAAAGCATTGATCCATAGATAGAAGTCTTGATGTGAGTGTCCACATGTCGATGGTAGTTCTAGGATAGGATAAGTAATATTTCTAAAATATGATGATGGGATTACGAGCATCAGTTTACCTATTTTTACACCTATACATCTCATATCCAATGTGCATTTGAAAACCAACTAAGTATTATCTCTTCTTTAAGTTGTAATTATCATATTATCAATTAGCATTATAGTTTTTGTATTTGGTAATTTTATAGATTCAGTATATTGTGTTATTTGAATTTATTTAATTGGTCTGATTTATAATAGTTTTATTCATCCATTTGATTAGGCTATTCTACCCATTAACCCTCATCTAAACTGTAAAAATGTTTAAACATTTGGTGAACTCGACCTCTAAGTCTTCTCATGCAACTCTTAGTTTGCTTTATAGTTTTTAACCTTCAATGGTTTTTTATTGTTTTATTTATTTAGATTTGCTATATCATTTATATACAACCTAGGCATAGTCTTAGATTAGGTGGTGTTCTTATTGAACAACTTGAGCTATCCCTTGGGCCACCTAAAATGTCTCAAGCTAATACCATGTTAAATTCTACTAATAATGATAATGCCAATAAGAAAAATAATGAAAAAAATATTATAGAAGATGAATATGATCATGAAGATAATGAAACTCATGAAAATAATGAGCATGAATGCGTAGATTAAGAGCAATTTAAATATATTGCATTATTTTGAGAGTGCATTTGTTAAAATCCTTAAAATCTCCATAAAATCCTAAATACTACATTACAAACTAAAAAAATAAAAGTTGTTAGTGAACAATCATTACTCTCTATTGATACAGATGTTGGGGTTAGTGGATATGCCTATCACGTATCCATTCAAATCTTCCTCCCCTCAAGTAAAACATTACATACTACATCTAGTGGGAACACATGATATGTTTTCAAACCATTGTTCCCCAAATATCAAACAACTCTTGCTACATATTCCATGGGAACAATTATGAATTCAACTCAATTACCAATTTCAATGTCTATATCAACACAAGTGGTGTTTTCATCTCCTTTGGTGACTTTTCAAATCTCAAATCTAAATCCCAATGGGTGTACTATGAAAACTCTTCTCCAAGTTATTAAAGCTTTGGAAGATAAATTTACCGACATTGAACAAAATGATTTGAAATCAACTCATGCTATTGATTCACAAGATGTATTACATAATCACCTAGCACTTAAGATACCTTTACACCCTTTTCTAACTAGTTTTATTGCACCCAAGTTCATATTTTATGATGGCAAGGGTGATCCTAAAGTACATCTTAGATCTTTATATGCAACATGTCTTGATTAGGCTTCAAATGATAAAATTTTGACCAAATTATATCCAAGAAGCCTAAAAGACTATGCTTTAAAATGGTTTTATGATCTACCAATCTAATCAATGAAAGCATTCAAACTTATAATAGATTAATTTATAGCACATTTCTCTATCAACATCACTAAAAAGATGTCATATACATAAATTACCAAGATCAAACAAGGAACCAATTCACTTATTAACAAATATGTTTTGAGGTACAAAATAATGCTAGCCAAAATGAACAATCCAATGGCAGATAAAGAGCTTCAAGACATATTTAATCAAAGTTTGCTTGCACCTTTAAATGAGTCTATTGTCTTCAATACATGTAAATATTTTTATGACTTATGCCATATTGTTCGAGATCATGAAATGAAAATGATGTCATTGAACAAGCTTAAGTATGTAGCAAACACACCAACTACATATACTACCAAGTTTAATATCAAACCAAGGTACAAATTTAATCCTATAGAACCCAAAAAGCAAGAAACCACAATGGTAAATGTTGTGTTACAATAACCCAATTAGATTGTCTTATCTAATGTACCTAAGAGAAAATTTACATGATTAACTGAGTCTACAACTTCGTTAATTAAGAAACTTGCAGTGTCATCTCATATCTCTCCCTCCTCCTATATATATTGATACGAGTTTACCTCTACCAAAAGGATATGATGTTAATGCATATTGTGACTATCACCAAAGCACTATACATTTGACAAACAAATGTTATACCTTAAAACACAAGATCCAAGACCTTACTAACAATCAACAACTTAGCTTTGATGATGCTCCAAAGGATTCAGGGTTATAAACTGGTGATCATCAAAACCAAAATATGTTTAACAATCCATTACAAGATCATTCTAAGAAAAATGTAGAAGTGCAAATGGCATATAATGCACATCCTCCTCCACCATATTATGGGCACCCCTTATATGGGATTATTGAAACATTTATACACATTATACCTCATATGGTTTAGAGAACTTCTATTACATTTGATGACAACAAAATTTTTGATGATGTTATAAATATTCACTCATTATTTATTTGAGAATACCTTGATAATTAACCTATACATAGTGTTATGGTTGATAATGGTTCTATTGAGAATATATGTACTATGATGTTACTTACACATTTGGGATATACACATGATGATTTATACCCTTCAACCAAAATGGTCAGAACATTCAATGGGGCATCAAAACAAGTTATTGGTGAGATTAATTTACCTTTACAAGTTGGTCCAACACATATGATCACTACCTTTTCTATTATACCATACATGGGAGTCTTTGATATTTTATTGGGACAACCTTGGATACACAAACTCTGCATGGTACCTTCCACAGTGTATGGGTATATTAAACACATTCATACTAATAGAGTAATTATAGTTTCTAAAATTCCATATGAACATCCACTTGCACAAGTGAATTTCACTCTAAGATAACTAATTATAAAACCTACTGAGGTTAAACATGTATGAAAGGGTAAGCAATAGGAAATCCCCTTCCATAGGTAGCCAATACTTGAGAGACCATTGCACTAAAGATACACAATGGACTCCATGGAGTCCTCATCTACACCTATATGACCCACACAATTGCTAAGAGCAAATAAACATGTTATAATTACAACTATATCAAAGAAACCACATAACACTAAACAATGGGTTCCAAAAACCACTACTCCTTCTATTACCTCTTCACGACCACAAAGTCATATGAGACATACACAGAGTACCACCAATTTTACAATTCCAGATATGACACCTATACATGCCCCTTAATAGTATTACCAATTTTATGTACCATATTTTGAGTTCAGAGCTTCCTATAAACATTCACTAGATGGGATCAAAGGCTATAAATTTCCTTCCAAAAAATCCAAAAATACAAAAAAAAAATGTTTCAATAAAATACAAAAACATTTCAATAAATCAAAAATACAAAATAATATTCAACATACACATGTTTATTAGCTCCTTGGCATCTATGTTGTTTACTTTATGCTAGTAGATAACATATCATTTCTTTTTTATACACATATATGCTTCACAGGTACTTGAGTGTGATATAGACATACATTAGATCCATGATACATGTACATGCAGATGTTGGACCTTTCATCTTCCTACATGACACACTACGTTGGGGGCATCTTGATTCTATTTGATCACATTGATACCAGTTATATTATTTTATGATCACTTTTACAATATCATGTTGAGCTTATATACTAATGCTTACACACATGTCTATACTCATACTTACATCTTATATCATGTATTTGATATGTTATATTACATGACATTTTTTGATAACACATATATGCAGAGACTTGTATGATATGCTTATGCTAGTTATTTATACTTCATTTATTCACAATGTCACTTCCTTGAGTGTAATTCTTATTTGATACTGTCTTGATTGAGGAAGATTTGAATATGTTCCTTGATTGTGGGCCCCTAGGTCATTGTGTGCTATTTCTTTATGGGTGGACATTTGAATATAGCCTCCCTTAGAATGTGTGACATTTGAACATGCCCCTTATTTGTAGTCTTTTTAAACCTCTTTTGTGTGACATTGAGTGCTCTTGTGCGTGTGTTTGATTGTTTGCTAAGCTTGTACTATTACTTTCTAGACATTGCCATGATCTATATCATAAATATTAGGTCCTGTTGTGATCACATACTACAAGATTCATTGATATATCTACTTAGACATTAATGTAGGATCATCCATTTTCTTGAGTAATCTTACATTGCCAAAACATAATTAGTTTGCTTTTTATTTTAGCTCTTGGTGTGTTTGGAGGAAGTTTATTACTTTTTTTGCTAGTCCTCCTTGTTCTTGGCATGCTCTTTGGTGGTTCATCTTACACTCCAAATTTCATATTTCATGGTATTGGTACAATCTTCAAACACTTTTAATTACATTTAGGTTTAACCTCCCCAATTGGGTATTGGATAAATAAAATACTCATTGCTTTAGCAATCAAGTTTTATTCCCTGAATTGGTCTATGATAGTTCATTGTGATTTGTGCCTTTGTTATTTAGATTGCAATGATAGATTCAATCTTGAAGAAACATTATGGTTACTGCCTATGTTATTCATGTCTTATTTTCTCAATTAGAGTTTCATCTTTTCTTTGGAGACTTTTGTCTTTTTCATAATCATCAGGGTTATTTAGTAAGTGAGAAACTACATGGGCTTACATGTGATGTTTTATTTTGCTCATAGGATCTTTTTGTCTTATGCAGTATTGTGAAACCCATATAATTTTGTGATTTCCAAGACCATGGCAAAGTTTTTGGCTGAACTTCAAGCTCGTTCACAACAATACTTATTGTTAAGGGAAAGCCACATAAGTTTTCATGCATTCAAGTTTTTGGACAGTGGTAATCAGGTGTGTAAAGTTCAATTGAGTTTTGAGAGAGATGAATAGGACTTTAGCTTATCAAGTGTTTTATGTAGTGATACTCAATAAGTTGAATCCCATAATAGTCTTCTTTATCATGGCATGTGCTTATAGTGTTGATGAAGCTTTCATTGGACACTTGGGTTATTCACAGTGCTATTTGGAATTAAAAAGATCACATAAATATTAGTTCTATTTGCTTTGGTACTTGACAATTAAACTTTGACTAAGTCTTTAAGCTTGACAATTTTTGTTCATGGTGGTATACAAGATTTGGAATTTGATCAGGATAAGGTTTGTACATTGAAATTACCTTTAAAAAAGTCCAAGTAAGTCTTCATTAGTTATAAACTACTTGCCAAAACTTGATAGGGTAAAAAATGGTACAAAATCATTAATTTATTTTTATTACATGATCAAAAGGTTGATTACACTACTTGTAGATGCTAAACAAGTTTTGGCATTTATTTAGTGTTGTTTTGTACATGTAATGCTAGAGATAGCTATTGAAATGTCAGTTGGAGATGAAAAGACATTGGGGGAATATAAAAGGCTTTCTTTATCATCTTAAAAGAAAACTGACATTTATTGATGCTACACCCTTAACCTATGGCATTTCTAGGGATATGTGTGGTTGGATTGTGGCTTACATACCTCTTATATTATCTTGTCACATTTATCTATGTTCTTAGTAAGGTTAGCATATTAAATAACCATGGTTAAGTAGAGTATATATGTAGGAGGTAGTGGTTAGTATTTGATCATCATATTGCAAATTTTTCTCATTGCATTATTGTGAAGGTTGCCCCCTCGAAGTGGTTCAATTATATTTATCAAGCATATACTCTTACATCAATTATTATTGTGTATTTGCATATTCTTCTCTTATTTTTGTGATATAATATTATATTATGAAAATATCTAAGTAATTTCATTACAGGTAGTATCAAATCTTTGATTTGGGCAAGTTTATACAACATTTTTTCTTTAGATCTGGTGTTTCACGTCTCCTATAAGCTGAAGGATTGAAAAAAAAACTTACAATCCAAGAAGAATTTAATTTTTTCATCACTGTAGTATTGTTTGAAGTGTTTTTTTGATAAAAATAAAAATAAAGAAAGTTTGGAATTTTTTAACCTTGTGTAAATTAGTAGTCATTAGATTCATCTCTACAAGATGATCAAAATTGTATGTTCTGCTAATACACTTTTTGGGCCAAAATTTTTCACCCTTGTGCACATTAGTAGACATTGGATTCATCTTGGTGAGGTGATTGTAATAGTATCATCTACTAATATGTTTTTTTGGGGCTAAAACCCTCATAGGGTTTGTGCATGGCTGGTCCTAAAACTCATGAACATGGGAAATGGAATTAAAATCCTAAAACTACTCACAAGGATGACATCGTATCTAAAACTTCTTATCCATGTGTATTAGAGGTAGTTCAACAAATTTAGTTAGAGTTATATGGCATGGTGTGGAAAGATGACCTCGATGTGGTTAAAGGGGACATCATGAGGATAAGAGGGGACTTGAATGGCTTGTGAGATGAATTATAACAATTAACTAGGTAATTTTACAACTTTATAACTTGATCCTTGTAAAATAACTCTCCTCCATTACAGTTTAGTTCTTTGGATTTAAACAATCACACTGCCAATCTAGGTTTGAAGCTAATGTTGTTAAAAGAGGACTTGAACAAGTTTGATCATAATGATCCACTCACATGGATCACTCAAATTGAAAATTTATTTGATCTACATTAGACGCCATATTTATAAAAGGTGTTCATGGCCTCTTTATATTTAGAACCTAAGCAGTTAATTTGGTATCGATGGTTGTGTGCTCAAAATAAAAATAAGGGTCTCTTGGTTTCTTGGTTTGTATTTTATGAGGAGTTGTAGCTCCACTATTACAATAATGTTTTAGAGAACTACTTTATCCAAATAGCAAAACTATGCCAATAGGGACTGTAAAGGATTATATTCATCAATTTTATAATCTCTCCTTACATGTGGTGGACATCACTGAGGAAAATCTGATTGACCTATTTTTGGGTGCCCTCAAAGATAATGTCCAATTGGAGGTTCACATGTTTAGATCTAGTTCAATATCTAAAGCCATCCCAAACGGACACATAGTAGAGAAAAAGAGATTACCAAACAAAAAAAATTCACTAATGTATCTGAACACAATTTCCCAACACCATCCCTCCCTTAGCCTACCAGATTGACCCCTCAACAAATTGAGGAGAAACATGCAAAAGATTTGTGTTTTGGCTTTGATAGCAAATGGAGCAAATGACATTATTGTGCTAAAACAAACTTACTTTACATTGATGGTGCCAATGAGGATGATGAATATAATGAGGCCTCAGGTGTAAGTTTGGATAAACCTGAGGATGAATTTAAAGATTCTCAACTTATTATTTCCTGTCATGCAATTTTAGGTATTAATACCCCTCAAAATATTAAGGTGGTGGGTTTCCTAAAGAAACAAAAGGTGACTGTGCTGATTACCTCTGGGAGTACACATAAATTAATTAACAATAAGTTGGCTACTCATTTGAATAGTTTCATTTATGCTCTAGAATTTTAGGTCATGATTGTAAATGGTGGTACCATCAACTATTCAAAAAAATGCCATAGTATTAAGCTTACTATGGGAGACTACTAATTAGAATCTCCTATGTTTTTTATTCCCATGGTAAGGGCTGACATTATTTTTGGAGTGCAATGAATCGCCACTTTGAGCACTATTGAGATGAATTTTTAGGAATTATTCATGCACTTCCATTCAAAAGGCAAGACATTTGAACTATGTGGATTTCAGACTAAATATACACAATGGGCTAGTTCCCATTAGATGATGAATATTCTCATAAAAGGTGTTGAAGGATTTTTGGTGTGCTTATTTTCCATAGAGGTTTAACCAACCAAGGAGTTTACCTATCCTGATTTATAAATGGTACTAGATGATCATTATGTTATTTTTGGTGACATGTCAAAAGGAATTCCATGAAATTGAGTGAATGATCATGCCATCAAACTAATTCATAGAAGTACACTAGACCCTATAGGTGTCCCTATACCCAAAAGAGTGAAATTGTAAATATGATATACAAGATGTTGGAGGTAGGAATCATCCAGCATAGCCAAAGTGAATATTCCTCCCTAGTGGTCATGGTGTAGAAGAAAGATGACACTTAGAGGATGTGCCTAGACTATTAAGACTCAATAAGTACACCATCAAAGATAAATCTCATTTTTGAGTAATTAATGATTCACTAGATGAATTACATGGTGTTATTTATTTTACCAAGTTAGTATTCATTCTAGATATCATCTGATTCAAATATGCAAAGAAGACATACCTAAAACAACTTTCATAACACATAAAGGCCATTATGAGTTTATGGTCATGCCTTTTGGCCTCATAAATGCACCATATACAAATTAGAGTTTGACGAATACTATTTTTAGGCCATTTTGAGAAATTTCATGTTAGTGTTTTTTGGTGACATCCTCATTTAAAGTTAAAATTAGGAAGACCATTTGAAGCATGTGAAATAGGTACTCTCAATTCTAGAACAACATTAGCTTTATGCCAAACCTTTCAAATGTGATTTTGGTGTCCAAGAGGTGGAGTAATTAGGTAATATTATTTCATAAGAAGGAGTGCAAGTTGATCCTAAAAATATCCAAGTGATGATGGAGTGGAAGGGTCCCAAGACCCTGAATAACCTTCAAGGATTTTTGGGGCCAACTATTTACTGTCATAGGTTTGTTAAAAATTATCATAGCATCACAACCCCACTCACATATTTGTTGAAAAAATACTCTTTCTAGTGGATTGATACAAACACAAAGGCATTTAAATAGTTGAAAATGGCTATGTGCATTACTCCAGTTTTAGCTAATCCTCATTTTTCTAAAACTTTTGTTGTGGAATGTGATGCATCATGATATGGAATGGGGGTTATATTCATGCAAGAAGGTAGACCTCTTGCATTTGAGAGTCATAAATTGAAGGGAAATAATAATATCAAACTTATCTATGAGAAATAGATGATGGTAATTTTACATGCAATTAAGCAATGAAGACCTTATTTGATGGGTTATCACCTTTAGGTAAACATTGATCATGATAGCCTTAAGTATTTTTTGAAACAACAATTATCTTTTGAAGAACAACAAAAATGGGTGACTAAAATGTTAGGATATGATTTTAAAATAGTTTATAAGAAAGGAAAAGAGAATGTGATTATAGATGCACTATCCCTAAGGGATGAATTAGTTAATGCATTATTATATGTAATTAATTACCATTCTGTAAGAAGATTGTCTAAAGGAACCAAGATCAAAATGGGAGAATGAAAATGCTACCCATGACTTGATTCAAAATATTCAACAGGGTTCTCAGGGATCTAAAAAAATTACATGGAAGGGGAATGCATTATGGTATAAAGATAGATTACACCTTCATAAGAATTCTCTCCTCAAACATAAAATCTTTTAGGAACTTCATGCATCTCGACTAAGAGGTCACTTAGGAATTTTGAAAACATATCATATAATCAAGCAAGATTTATTTTGAGAAGGACTCAAGGGGGATGTATAGAAATATGTGGTTGAATGCATGGTATGTCAATAAAAAAAAGATGAAACCATTAAGACCCCATGTCTTTTTTAACCTTTATCCATTCCTAGCCAATGTTGGGGGGTAGTTTCCATGGATTTAATTACTAGGTTAGCGGTCTAAAGGTAAAAATGTTATCATGGTATTTGTGGATCGACTCATCAAGTATGCTCATTTTTTTTACTTATCACAACCATTTTTTACGAGTACAGTAACTTTCACTTTCTCAATATAGTTCATAAATTACATGGTAAGTGATCGAGATCTCATATTTACTAGTAATTTTTGGACTAAATTATTTGCATGTTTAGGCACCCAATTAGCTCATAACTCATCCTATCATCCTCAATATGATGGACAAATAAAGGTAGTCAAAAAATGTTTAGAAGATTATCTCCATTGTTTTGCTTCAAGTAAATAGGGTAAATGGGTTCATTGGCTACCACTTACTGAATGGTGGTATAATACTTATGTTCATAGTTAATCTAAAAATGTCTTCTTTTTTTGGTCTTGTATGGATATCACCCCCCATCCATTACTTCAACCTTGAAGGTCCATCCCAAGGTTTAAGATATTGAGGAACACATTCACCATCAACATGAGGTAATTGCTAGTTTGCAAGAAAATTTAGCGATGACACATAAACAAATGAAGCAACAAGCAGATTAACTCTATAGTGAACAACATTTTGACAAAGGTGGTTGTGTTTTTGTATGAATACAACCATATAAGTAGATGTATTTGAAGTAACAAAAAAAGGATACAAAGTTGTCTCCTAAGTATTATGGCCCTTATTAGATCTTGCAAAAATTTGGTAGTGTGGCTTACAAGCTGGAATTCCCCTAGTCCACTCGCATACATTCGATATTCCATGTATCTTTCTTGAAGAAGTTTATGAGACACAAAGTTTCTACTTAAATTGAGTTACCTAAATTAGATGATGAAGGTAAGGTTATTTTGGAGCCTAAATAAATCTTTCAAACATGCACTAAGCAACTATGGTCCAAAGAGATTAAGGAGTATTTGATCAAATGGAAGAATATGCATTATGAATATGTAACATGGGAGGGTTAATCATTTCTATAAAAATATTTAGGGTTGATTTAATGTTGAGGACAATGTTGTTCTTAAAGGGAGGGGCAAGCTATACCCTTAACCTATGGCATGTCCAGGGATATGTGTGGCTGACTTGTGTCTCTATGTTATTAGTTAGGTCAACCTATAAAATAAACATGGCTAATTAGAGTATATATAGGAGGTAGAGGTTAGTATTTGATCATCAAATTATGAATTCTGCTCTCATTATTTTATTGTGAAGGTTTCCCCCTCAAATTAGCTCAGTTATATTTATCAAGAATTTTTCTCTTATATCAATTATTATTGTGGATCTATATATTCTACTCTTATTTATATGATATAGTATTATATTGTGCAAACATCTAAGTAATTTCATTTCAATTGAGGTGGTTCTTGGTTTTTGAATGGGATATCAGATGAAATCTGTCATTTTTATCTTTCTTATTTGTAAAGGAGTGTTATGCTATCAGTTTAAATTCATAGGTTTGATAAAGTCCTGTAGGTGTTGTGTGATTGATTCCTCCTTATTTTTGTAATTGAATAAGCCCAATATTTATAGAACTAAGTTAGTAATCTGTTGTGATTAAGTATATAAATGAATATTTATATTAAGACATATAATTATTGGATGAAATACTTATGTGTCAATTTAGAGTTGTGAACCCTTGTAACATGGAAATTAAAGGATGGCCTTAAGTGGTCTCCTCATCATGTTTGTACCAAGTGATATCAGAGCAAGGTAGTGTCTTTGTGATTGTGATTGTGAAAACTCCTCAATGAGTGTTGTAGGCTATGAGAGAGAAGTATACATAGAGATTTCAAGTTGTTGAGAAGCTTGCATAGGTGGTTATAAGTGTGTGAAAGCTTATAAAAGTGTGAGGGATTTTTTAAGAGGCTTAATTTGGAGTCCATTACAATTTTTGGAAGAGAATCCTATTGAGTTGTGGTGAGAGATGATACACAAGAAAAGGGCGCATGAGATGTGCAAATTAATAGAGATACAAACAGTTTTCTAGGCAAGACTAGATATGTCTGGATAAAGTGATGATAGTAAAACTACATGTGATGGTGAAGAGGGAGAGTTGATGGTGGGGTTGTTGTACCTACAAGTGCAGATTAATTCTTTGGATAGAGGCCAAACAATGGAGGAAAAAAGGCCAATAGATGAAAGAGACTAGATAAGGTTATGGTGGATAAAAGAGGTAAATCCTTAAATGGAATTTTATTTTTCTATGGAAATGAAAACCTAGAATAGTTCACAACTTGGATAATTGAGCTAGATATGTGTTTTGAGCATATGAGTATTATTGACCCCATGAGGGTGAAAGCTACGTGTAAATAGTCGAGTGGATTTACAACCATGTATTAGAAGGATATTCAAGTAAGGTAAAAAAGGAAAGGTAAATGGAAGGTGTGTGATTGGGAACATATGACTTCCAAGATGTTGGGTCAATTTTTGCACCAAAAATAGCAACCAAGATGGTTGAAAATTTTTTATGTGAGGAGGTTGGAGAGATTTGGTGAGAAGCATATTGCCAAGAAAGGACATACAAATGAGAAGCTACCATGTGAATAACCAAATACTACTTTGGGAAGTATCATGGAGGTGTATAGGTGCATTAAAGAGCATGTTATTATGGAAGACAACAAGGAGGTGAGGCTTCTATATGTAGATCCTAATTTTAATTTTTAGAACAATAATGTGTATGAGAGTTATGAGTAGCCCATAGGTGGAGAAATATTTGTGAAGGATGGTGGAGAAGTGATACATTATTAATTTAAATTTAGAGATCCATTGTGTGATGATGGGAAAGCAGTTATGAAAACCCATGAGTGTGTGAATTATGATTTTTCATTGGTTCATGATAGCAATGAGGTCACCATTATGATTTTTGATGGTATTAAGGTTGAGGAAAACCAAGGAATGATGCATGTTTCTATGAATGAACTAGGTGATTTGAATTAAATTTGTAGGCATGTAAATTTTAAGGTAGATAAAGAAAGCAACCAAGTAGAGTTGTAGGTTTCCATGATGGAAGCATTGGATGAGGTTGTTATGCAAGTTAGTGCACACAAGCATATGCTATTCAAGGTTCAACCATGTGTAGAAGCTGAAATTAGAGGTATAGATGAAGTTAAAATAACCTTCAAAGGTGTGGAGAATGGGTCATTGGTAGCCCATAATGTGAGTAAAAGTCATGAACAACATGATAGTAGTGAAGATGAGTTGAATAACATGTCCATGTGACATGATGGAGTGGTGAGTGAGTTGTTGGACCTGATATGTTTATGCATTATGTAGGTCCAACCATAGAGATATTAGTGAAGAAGAAGACTAAATGGGGTGCAATCCAACGTGCTCATTTATATGCAAGGTAAAGTGATGAAGCTAACCAAATGATTAATATGGAAACGATGATTGAGGAGTTGCTTGGTGATGATATTCCAACCTTGGGTGAGTGTCTTCAAGTTAATATGGATATAAGAGAGAGTGATAGAGCATGGGAATAATTTTAGTCTCAAGGAGATGTGTAGGTGAATGTTCATTTTTATTAGTGTGTGGAAGAAGAGCTATCCCAAGAACAACAAAATATTATCCTAGAGAGTGGGAAAAATGATAGTGAAGGATTTAAGAAGCAAAAATTAGATATGGAGAAAGATTGTAGTATGGAGGTAGATAAGAGGATGCAATTGAGTTTGAGATCAGTGATGGTATGTGTAGAGGAACCTAATGTTGTAAGTGTAGAGAGTGAGTTCCTTGAGCCCAATAAGTGGAAGGAGTTGCTAATGTGTATGACAGATCAAGCATGTGAAGAAGATGTTGAATTTTTAGTTGAGATGGAGAGATTACTTGATATATAAATGTAGACAATGAATGATGTGAAGGTAATAACTATCTTTGAAGTGATTTAGATGATATGGGCTATTAGTTGGATGCCTAAGTGTATGTTAATTTAATTATTATACTATCAAGAGTACACGATAAGATTATGGCCATGAGTGAGCAGTTGCAAACATGGATATGTAATGTTGTGAGTGATCTAACAATTAGTTGGACAAAACCAATTGGGCTTTCACTGGAGGCCGATGGTTAAGAGTGGGTTTCATCCCATAAGTGAGTTGATTGAGAGTTGGTTATGCCTTTGGTGGAGGAAGATGATCTATGGTGGGCCAAATCTCATAAAGGAGAGAGATTGGTGTGGATCAAATCCCACAAGGAGTGAGAGAGAAAACATAAATGGGAAGAGAACATGTCTAAAAATAGCATGTAGGAGATAGAAATGGCAAAGAAAAATAAAGAAAAATTAGTTGATTTACATGGTAGGTTGGAAGGGGATTCCATGGTCACTTTGCCTCATGATCAAAAGAGCAGATTTTCTACTTATCCCATCCACGTGTGTTAGAGTTCATAATTTTGAACCTCAAGTGTCTAATGCAAGAACATCCAAGGTCTTGAGAAATATATAATATATGGATACTAAAATATGATTATATATGGCATCTTAGTCTTGTACGCTTTATAAACACCAATCAAATCTCTACCCTTTAGTTGTAGACCTTCTTTCTATAGAAAGTCTCACATTCACCATCTTAATGGGCCTAACTATTTATCTTATGGATCAGCGCTATCATTTTGATGACCCATATCCCTTGTACACTACATAATGCTTAAAATATGATTTACATCCTTCACTATCAATTATAGACCTTCAATAACTTTATACCCTACCAAAAACTTACATTCATAGAGGGACACTAGCATCAATGCTAATGTCTAGATTCCTTATCTACCATTTGTACCTCAAAATTCATCCAAATTGAAAATCTTTTGAAACATATGGGTCAACCTATTTGACTTATATAACTCTTCTATAAGATATTTTCAAAAGGTGTGGTATAAATGAAAATAAAATCCTACTCATTATTCATGTAGCTAATACTAATTAAGCACCTATTCAAGCTCACTTAATCAACTACACAACTGAGTTATATTGCCTTATTTCTATATCAATCATATGAGTAGTCATATTTCAGGTTTGAAGGATTCAAGAACAACTCATGAGTAGTATTTGTCAAGTTACAAGATAGATCATTACATGTCCTTGCATATAACATACACCCTTGTACACACATAAGCCCATAGTTAGGGGAGAACTACATATGTATAAGGACCTCCTTGGAGTATTGGCTATATAGGTAATGCTCATTAACAAAATAAACTTTCAGGTTATCTTGCATTCATGAGGTTACTAACCCATTTTTGGTAAAGTGACATAACCTATTGAGAACACACTTATAATGAGAGGAGGGAGGGGGGTAAATCAATATAAGGTAAAATTCTACCTTTTCAACTTGATTATCACAATAATTTCAATCACACAACACCAAAAATTAAGAACAAAAGATTTACGTGGAAACCCTTTCAAGAGAAAACCAAAGAGAAAGGACTGCTTGGATCTAATGTCCAATTTAGCCATAGATAAAAATTCTTCTTAAATTTTTTTTAAGCACCAACCTACTAAAGATACCAATCCCCACTACTAAGCAATTTGTAGGCACCGACCTACTAAACACCCCAATCCCCACTACTAAGCACTAAGTAAGAAAGAGACACCCATCTCTTTGATTTAAGGCACCGACCTCCATTGAAACAATCTTTCACTTTACTATTATTACTTCATCAACGAATGATGGCAAAATCAATTTCCTCTTTTCTCCACAAAAATCTACTTATGCTCGAATGATAGAAAGAATTAATTCCATTCTTTAAATATGAATGTGTTTGTATGATATATATTTTTATTCTCCACACACTTGCTTCCTTCTCTTCTTCACATATCTCACACTTTTTATTTTATTCCATACTTTCTATCCAACTTCTCTATATATTTATAGCTTCCTTATGCCTTTTCAAAAGGGTGTGATTAATCCCAAGGGATAAGACATCTCCAAAGGTGGTTGGTCTTTCATTTTAGATTGTCATTCATTAGACTTGGGCAGTGATTCTTATTTCCAAAACTTGGATTCTAACAAAAGTGGTTGGCTATCATTTTGTACAAATGAATTTAACTCCATTTCAACACTGTTCTTTATTCTTCAATCATTGATCTTCACATTGGGTGAGTTCATAGCTACTGACTGGGTAAGGCTAGAACTACTGGATGAGTCTATAGCTATTGAGTGAGTCCAGAGCTCTGGGTGAGTCTAAAGCTACTGAGCGAATCTAAAGCTTTGGGTGAGTCCAAAGCTACTGAGCGAGTCCAGAGCTCTAGGCAAGTTCAAAGCTATTGATCAAATCCAAAGCTCTACGCCAATTCGAAGCCACTGAACTAGTTTAAAGATTTGGGTGAGTATAAATCTTACCCTTCACTTTTCCCTTGACATAAATGATAATATTCTAACAATATCCCCCTTTTTCATTGATGGCGACCCTATAAATAAATAATCTATTAAATTCAACAAAAATATAGTTCTCCCCCTTTCTATAATTCTCCCTCTTTTTGGAACTCTCTCCCTTTAACATCAATGGCAAAGGGATGTTCTAAAATAGATCATGGGAAACATCCGTGTCAAATTCTTCAACATCACCACAACTGAAGTATTGTATTTTTGATCTTCCATATCCTTTTTCATAAGGACTTCTTCTCTCATTTGATCTCCTTGAATTTGATCAAACATGGGATCTTTAACATCATCTACATCCATCTAGATTATCTCTAGCTATTCAAATGGTAACTCTTATTTTCCACTTCCATTTATGTCTACATATCATGCTCCATTTTTTCATTCACATTCCCAACTTGATCACTTGCTAGATCTAAGCTACTTTCTACAATCTATAAATGATGTTGGCCCATACTTGTTATAAGCTATTCTACACTGTGACTGATTTCATTCTACTGTAGTTTCTACAATATCTGTGATTCCTTTCACAGTAGAAACTCCAATTCATAATGGATTCATTATCTATGATCAATATACTACAATCATTGAATTCTAAGACACAAAATTTTATTTTCTTCTTTGTTCCTGCTTCTATAATTTATTTCTAATAACATAACCATCACTTGCATCATCACTCTCACAAATAATATTCATTAGCCAATCTTTCTCTATCTTTTGATTTCATATCACCAAAGAATCTATGGATTTGAAAGATAATACAGTGATTAACTCCCCCTAAATTGGTGCATTTTATTCTGAACTTAGTGATACTTCTTCCACATGAAATACAATTTACACAAACATAGTTCTCTCCTTTTCTTGTTCTTGCAACCTCTTCTAACTATTATAGGTTCTTCCTTTTGCTTTCCAAGGGTGTCCACCATCTGGTTTAATCTACGAGGTTCCACAAAACCAAAATTGTTTCACTTATACAATTTGGCATTGTAATCTACTTGTTGTCACTTGGATTTGCACCCTTTGAAGAGATGTCTAATCTCTCCTCATCCAAGTGGCATAATGAAAACATCTTTAGGATTTTGGGGAGCCTAAGGATGAGGTGAATATCTAAATAGGGCTAACTCCCTTGATGTACCACTTTGGATTACAACTATGCCTAAAATTTGAGGGGGAAAAGGAAGAGAGATAATTGAAATAAAACTATTCTAAAAAAGGTGATACACCAAATAAGATGATGACTTCTAACTGAAAACATGCTATACATGAGAACAAAGGATTAACCAAACATACACTCTTTCAATTTGCATCTTCTTACATGAATGTTACTATGAGGTTATGTATGATTGTGTAAATATATGAGGAATAAACAAGAAGCATTTAATGACACTAATTAATAGACTAACTCACTAAATCCTTGACATTTCTTATAACACTTCACATGCCATATAAGAAGAAGCTTTCCAACTATAAATATGATGCAAGAATGAGACAACATGCTAAGGAATCCATAATATTCACTAAGAAAGATCCAAAATTCAAGTAAAAGAAACTAATAATAGTCATGAAGAGGTAAAAGTCATTACTATTATTGATCAAATGGTATGCAAAGGAGTAGGGCTTCGCCATACTCAGGTGGAGCATCAGTTATAATGGCCAAAATAGCTAGTTCTTATAGAACTTGAGAGAGAGAGAGGAGAAGAGAGAATTCAAAGGGTCATAATAAATTTTTTAATCAGATAAAATTAGTTAATTTTACATGAGAAGAGGATTTGAGATGAACCATGTATGGTCAGGAAGCCCAAGTGTCCATCCAAGTCATCAAACTCTTACAAAGTGGCATAAAACTCCTCATTTTGGCTCAGAAAACTACCTTCATGATTTGGACCTATTTAAACATCCAAAAATTGATTAGGGATAAATATCATGATTAGGATTAAGGGTAATGGTAAGGTTTTTATACACACCTTTCCATGCATTGGTTGTAGTCTTGGTCATCTGGAAACACCTGGAAAGTAGCTATCATCATCTATAATCCAAAAAACTCCTCCTTCATGCACCCTGCACACTTGGCCTCAAATTTGTCTTCAATTTTCCATGAATATCCATTAAATAGAGTGAAGGACAATTTTAAATACCCTCCATTCCATTATAAGCATTAGGCACACCTTAATATCAACCCACTTGAAGTTTTCCACCCTTCTCACTAGCTTGTCCACTATACCAGTTTTGACTAGCTGAGATGAGAGCTATTATTTGGAAACTTAGGAGTTTTTTTTGGGAATTAAATGACAATATTTAGTTATTAAAAGTCCTAATATTCCATCCAAACATTATTTCATCTTTAGACTCCTCTTGTAGCCTACATAATTCACAAAATTGTCAAGAAAAGTTTATTTTGTACCTTGTATGTACAAGTTCGTACAACTAAAAGGTATGGGAGGGAGCCTGAGTGAGTCCTTTTCAAGGTAAAATAACTTTAATGAGAAAAATATTCCATTATAATTCATCTCCATCTTCATTTATCCAATCAGGTCTTGATTAAGGGTTTGTAAGGGTTTTAGGCCTATTTTGACTTTTAAGCTTTGTTCATAAAACTCTGACATCCAAATTAAAAAAAAATTCCATTAAAGATGATGTTAAAAGACCTTGATAACACCTCTAAACTCATTTGGCATCCATACAATGCCTCATGAAAGATATGAGCATTTGATTTAGACCTATTGAGCTTGTTCTCTTATTCTTTGTAGGTCTGAGTTGGTTTCTGAGCCAAAAGTGACCTTATTGATGATTTATTTGAAATTTTAAAGCTTTATAATACCTTTAATGACCCTATTAACATGTTTCAACATGTTATATATCTTATCTCATGTTATAAGTGTGGAAGACCCCCCATTTGGACACTAGGCCTAATGTTGGTCTTATAGCCTATCTGCAATTTTTGGTGCTTTAGACCTTCCTGTTTGATTTCATTGCATTCCCTAAGATTATACATATATTATATTACCATAAAAAAATTATACCATTAGTTGGAAATTCCATATAGGTCTAAAAGTGAAAGTGACTTCTTGTTTGGATTATAGGCATAACCATGCCTCATGACCCTGTTTGCACTTTTGAAGGTCTAGACACTTTATGTCAATATTCTTACCTATTTTATTAGTTTAAAATATTTATTTAGGTTTAATATATCCTCCTGAACCTCTTATAAATATCCATCACCTCCTGAAGAATCCCTTTGTCATCCTTTTCCCAAAACTATTAGAGTTTGCATTGAGGGGAGTGCCCCCTATCTGAGATAAAATAGAGGGAAATCCACTATTTCATTATATTATGGTGAGTATCTTGGGATATTATTCAAGTATTATATACCATATAAACAAAACCTTATCCCCTGTTTAGGTCATTTGACACTCCAAAGCTTCAAGTTCCAAGACTGGTTTCTAGGCAAAAGGATTGTGTGCAGGAAATCTACTTTAGACTGTGTTTTTCATGTTTAGAGCTCCATTTCATATCCTATATACATTAAGAGAGTGTTATTAGGATAAAATTATTTTATTTAAGGAATAAAAATCCTCAATCATCCCTCCAAAATTGATACATACTCCTCATACTCCTACGTAGCTTAGACTAAGCATAACCTTGATTGTGTCAGCCTCAAAACATCACACTTGTAGGTGTATGTTTGTATGATTACAGATGATATAAATCATAAAATACCTATATTTTAGCTTATATGATCATATACAATTATTTTGACCCATTGAACACTTTTTTTGAGCTTAGACCATCACTTTGGACCCTAATCCTACTCATTGTTTGTGATAGTCAACTGTAATGGCTGTAGGTGCTCATTTTTAGATACAAAGATTTGTAGGTGGTGTCTACTAGTATCATGGGTCCTCTTAAGATATTATAATATACATTTATAGTGATTTTAACTTGTTTAATCACTCTCCTTGGCTAGATCATCACTTAAGCAATGTCTTTAGCTCACTATTTATCTCAGTCAATAGTAGACTATGCTTTTTTGCCTTGAAAGGGGGTCACTTGTAGGTTTCATGAATTTTTATCTTGATAAAACATATACCAAATTATCCTTAGTCCATTTTTAAGTTCCTATTATACTTTTTACCCCTACCAAACTCTTTAAGTCATGTTTTTTGTCTGACTAGTCAAGACTGCTTGTATAAAATATTTACTATGTTTCCTTTTTTAACAATGGCATGTAGGTGTAGATTTATCCTTAGACCTAGTTATGATGATAAAAAAACCTTATTTAAGTTTGAAATTCACCTATCATAATTATAATTTTCATGTCCATTTTTTAACTGAGATCCAACAACAAGGTATCTATTTGCTTCATGATCATCTTCAAATAGCCTGTAGGGCCACATTATGAGGAAAAGGAACCTGTAGGTAGACATATGGGGCCTCATACAATATATCATATATTTTGAGTTAAATTTAAAATCATTAATGTTTACTTAAATATTTAGAGACACTCACATAAGGGGCATAATCTAAATTGCAACTTTAGATTAAGCCTTGAAGGAGGCAGTATCGCTGTAGGTGACTATGTTTTAGCCAATTGTATGGACTGGTCCACCCTTGGTAAGTGAAAACCATCTTAAATGTCCCTCATTGATTATTTACATAACAATTATGTTTATAATAGTGAAATTAGACCATCCCACCCTATTATTATTCTTTTAAACTCATTCATTTATTTGGGAGATCAACTTGGCTCACATGGTTGTAGACAATAATGAGTGATTTCAGTGTCTTTAAGAGTAACTTGAGGGATTAAAAAAACCAACCTATCCAACTCAAAAACCTTAATTATTTTGTAATATTATATTACTATGTGGGATCTTTAAAAAAATGTACTTGAAGGCTATATAGATCAATGCAACATTGTATAAAGATGCCCAAAAAAGGCACTGGACCTCTGGTTTGATAGTTTTGGGAAATTGTCCCAAAATGTCACAAGTTTGATCCAAGACCATTTTTGATTATTTAGTTGATAAAACCTAATTAAAAATTATTTAAATTCATTACCAAGAATTTTTAGACTTTCCAAACATTAGAGAAATTTTAAACACATTTTTCATGCTCTTCCAACTGATGGCAGGCCATACAACTGCTGTAAGTTGCTATTTTGTGAATTTACTTGCTCTCTTGTATCTTTAAGTAGATATTTGGAGTTTTATTTGGAATTTTAGATGAATAAAATTCATATATGGGAAATAATACATCAATTCACTTTCTTTTGGAACCATAACATAGAAAAAAACCCTAGCAATTGGAAGAAATGACTGTAATTCCACTACTTCACTCTTCTTTGCAAACTAAGTTATTTGGATCATAAAATCAACTAAAAATGTGAAAAAAAGTATGGAGAAAATTATAAAATAGAGTAAACACACTCTAGAACCAATATAAACAAGTTAATTATATGGACCTTCCCAAACAAGAGTAAAACTTGCAGGATGCATAAATTAGTAAGAAGAAAAACATAGTCAACTTCACGAGGATGGTTCATGAAGCACATGCCACTGTTATTAAAAATATTTATATGAGAATGAATATATTTGATTTTAATTTAACCTCCCCAAGGTGTTTTATTTTAAACCTCCTTTTCTAGTCTTACAAAAAAAATTTGAAGACTGCTTTTGCTCACCAAGAAGGGGGAAAAAGGAGTAGAATGGTTTTAGCCAAAAAATGACACTTCTAGAGAATTTCAAATGTGGATTTGAGCTTGGGGAATCTGAAAATACATACCATGATATTATCCCATGTGTCACACTTCCCCATGAGTTGCATAAGTGCCAAAATAACCTTTTTTCCCAAGAAAACTACCCTTTCCTCTGAAAAACTTGCCACCTTTTAGTTATGTTAGTTGATTAAGACCTATTGAGACACATGGGACATGATATCATATTTTTGAACCTTCACACTTCCCAATAAATACATACAACTCATTAGATGCCCATTTTTTGACCTTAAAATGACTATAATGACTAAGGACCAAGGCCAATACAACATTAAATGACATTAATTAACCTATAAAACATCTTGTGACATATGTATTAGACCCTTAAAACACCCAAAACTCAAGTTTTTACCTATAGGGGTCCCAATTTGACCTTAAAGTCAAATTTGGTCAACAAATTGGTGACTCATAGGGGTAGTATGCCTACTATACTAACTAGACCAATAACCTTATCAGTCTATTAGGATTAGGGAGTCATCTAAAGTCTGAGATAAACAATAAAACCTTTAACCATAGGATTTGATGAAGACAAGACCACTTTATTACCTCAACCACACAAAACAAATGACACACACTAAATAAAGCAAACACACTAACAAGACACACATGTGCTCAAATCAATTAGGAAAAATATGAAGCAAACAAATATATAAAACTAAAAACTAATCATAACTCCATTTTTAAGATTAAAAGGAAATTTTCTTGCATCTTCTTCATAAGATGAAACATGGTGTAACACATGTTTTATTTTAGATTGAACACTTAATGGATCAGACCTATTTCTTGGCACCTCAAATGCTATGTTATCAAGTGGACCATCTTAAAATATGTTTGAAATGTAAAATTATTCCTCTTACATCCAAATAACCTCAAACTTCTCATATGTATCTTCAATTACAACCTCAAATGGTGATTCAATAAGGCATACCTTCTTGACTTCCATAGCGCTCTCAATAAGACTGAGTTTACTCTCAACTGTAAGTTCTTCTAGCTCATCAAGGAGATTTGAATATTCTTCCTAATATTTTTCATTGTCCTCTATAGAAGCCTCTTTCTTCACCTTGCCATGTACTTGATTCTCAACTTGCCAAAACTCTTCAAGCCCTTGAAAGAACTCCATTTGTAACCGCTAATCATCCTTGTCCTATTTATCATGTAGAGCCACTACCTCTTCAATATTATCTTCTTGATGTATGATGTCATCAAGATGGTTTTATTTAAGTTCTAATTCATTTGATGGTGATTCAAGATTAGGCTAAGGTATTGGGTCCTCTTCAAGAACAACATCTTGCACATAGGTCTCAAGAGAGTTTTCTAGGGCTGTAACCTCTTTAGGAAAGACTTGAAATTATTATCCATCCATAATAGCACAATAATATTTATACATGAGATGATTATCGACAAATTTTTGATTAGATGTAGAGTCTTATTCAAGGGATACAATATCTTTCATCTCCTTCTCCTTCATGGTAATGCCAAGAATATGCATCTTGAAATCATGTGACCTATCCCAATGTGGTTTCCAAGGAGGTAGGATTTCTTCAAGAAAGAGTTCTAAAATTTCCTCAACCAAATGCTATTTTCTAGGTTCCCATACCATAGGTCCATCAAGGCAAAGGGTGATGGGATGAGGATAATATGAACTAGTTGGCGGAGATGAAACATAAGACTCAAAATCAGGCTGAGAATGAAAAGTAAGAGGTTCTTTTAGGTGTTCTTATGGAAAGGGAGGTAGACCTTGGGTTAAGATAGCTTGGTTATCTTCCTTCCACTTGAAAATAAATTCATACACATCTGATTTATCTTGAACACTTTCTTGAGGATGGGTAGATGGGGTGTGTTTAGGCATATGATCTTCTTTAGGCTCTAAAGCTTCCATCACACCTTGACTTAGCAATCTCATATTTAACTCTAACTCTTCAATTTTCTTGGCTAGGTTCTCTTGGAAAAGTATTTCTTGAAGTTCATAGGAATCATAATGATCATAATGAATACAAGAGGGCTGACATGGAACACAAAAAACTTCTTTAAGAAGGGTAGGAGGGATTTGTATAGAATCAAGCTCCTTCTCAGCTTCACACTCTTTGTCAAGAATTTTCTATTGTTTCTTTCCCCATGAATCCACTATCTTATTCCAGCTTAGAATGTTAAGATTATAAGTCTTTTATTAAGGAAGGGTGGGAGGGTTTTATATAGGATAAATCTCCTTCTCAACTTCACACTCTTTGTCAAGACTTTTCTCCTTTTTCTTTCCCCATGACTCCATTATCTTATTCTAGTTTAGAATGTTAGGATTAGAAGTCTCTTTTTGAGGATGTGGGGATGAAATGTGAGAGGGTAATGAGGGATTTAATTCCACTTCCTTTATTTCTAACATGGATTAATTCATATGCATATTAGCCAACTCAATTTGCCTATCAAGATTAGCTTCAAAAATAAGGTTTCTCTTTTCAACTCTCTGTTCCAACTAATTGGGAAAAGGATGAATTTGATATCCTTGATTGAGCTCATGAGTAGGGATAGAATATGGCTTATAGGAACTTGTTGAAGTGGATATGAAGGCTGATAGTTTTTGTGACGTTGCCTTTCACGAACTCTTAGCTTATCCTCTAAGGAAGAAACTAGGCCACTCACATCAAACATCTCACATGTGAGCCTTTACCAATTAGCTCTCTCAATAGGTGCCCAATCTATTTTGAACAGATCTAATGCATATTTTTCCTTTATTATAAGATGACTAGGGACCTCTTGATCACATCCCCTTTGAGTATTAATATCAAACATGTATGCCTTATAGCTCAAAAGTGGTTGCTTGAAGGTGGAAATGGATTGACTTGAGAAGTAGCTAGGTTGATTAGGAGGAGAAAGACATTGAAAATGATAGATATAAGATTGATACACTTTATGAATGGATTGATACACTTAATTTTTAGGTTGATTAAGAACTTGCTCTTGTTGATAGGGAATGGCACAAGCTTGAAATATCTCACCAGCTTGGTTAAAATAGTACTCAACACCAAAATTAGCCATGAAACCTCATTCAAAGCAAGAACATAAAGGAAAATGTTACCAAAAATATTCAAATGATAAACTAGGATGCTTGACCAACTTATATAGCTTCAGAGTTGCTATTGATGCTTGAATAGATGCCTCCAATGGCTGATTGTTGAAATATAACACCAAACATCTTCCAACCTCTTAGACCAAGAGTCACACTGGGTGTGCCAAAAACTATTGTCACTTGGATTTGCACCATTTTAGGAGATGTCTAAGCTCTCCTCATCTAAGTGGCATAATAGAAACACCTCTATGCTTGTGGGGAGCCTAAGGATGAGGTGAATATCTAGATAGGGATAGCTCCCTTGATGTACCACTTTAGATTGCATCTATGCCTAAACTCTGAAGGGGAAAAGGGAAAGAGATAACTAAAAGAAAACTATTCTAAGGGAGGTGATACACCAAATAATATTATGACTTCCAATCAGAAACATGTTATACATGAGAACAAAGGACTAACTAAATATACACTCCTTCAAACTACATCTTCTCAAATCAATTTTACATTATGAGGTTATGGATGAATGTGCAAAGCTATGAGGACTAGACAAGAGGCCTTGAATGGAAACAATGAATATAATAACTCACTAAATCCTTGAAATTTACTAGAACACTTCACATGCCCTGTAATAAGAAGCTTTCCAACTGTAAATAAGATGCAAGAATGAGACAACATGCTAAGGAATCCATAATCTTCATTAAGAAAGATCCAAAATTCAAGTAAAATGCACTAATAATAGTCATGAAGAGGTAAAATTCATTATTATTATTGATCAAATTGTATGAAAATGATTAGGTATTATCCATACCTAAGTGGAGCATCAGTTACAATGGCCAAAATGGCTAGTTCTTATAGAACTTGAGAGAGAGAGGAGAAGAGAGAAGTCCAAGGGTTACAAGGACATTTTTAAGATGATAAAATAAATTCATTGTGTATGAGAAGAGGATTTGGGATGAACCATGCAAGGTTAGGAATCCCAAGTGTCCATCCAAGTCATCAAACTCTTGTGAAGTGGCATAAAACTCCTCATTCTGGCTCAAAAAAATCCTATTTTTTTACCTTATATATACAATTACATATAACTAAAAAGTATGGGAGGGAGCCGAGTGATTCCTCTACAGGGTCCAATAACTTTCATGAGAAAACTATTCCATTAGAATGCATCCCTAGCTTCATTTCTCCAATTGGGTCTTAACTAAGGGTTTGCAAAGGTTTTAGGCCTATTTTGACTCTTAATCTTTGTTCATAAAAATATGATGTCCAAATTTCAAATAAATTCCACTTGGATTATTTTCAAGGACCCTGTTAACACTTCTAAACTCATTTGGAATCCATTCAAGGCATCATGAAAGATATAAGCATTTGAATTTGACCTATTGAGCTTGTTCTCTTATTCTTTGCAGATCAAAGTTGGTTTCTGAGCCAAAAGTGACCTTATTGATACTTTATTTTTAATTTTAAAGATTTCACATACCTGGAATGACCCTATGAACATGTTTTAATAGGTTATATATCTCATCTCATGCTATAAGTGTGGTAGACCCCCCATTTGGACACTAGTTCTAATGTTGGTCTTGTAACTTATCTGCAATTTTTGGTGCTTTAGACCTTCCTATTTGATTTAATTTCATTCCATAAGCTTATAAATATTTTATATGACCCTAAAAACATGATCCCATTAGTTAGAAATCCCACATAGGTCTAAAATCAAAAGTGACCTCTTGTTTAGATTCTAGGCATAACCATGCCTCATGAGCTTGTCTACACTTTTGAAGGTCTAGACCCTTTCTATTAGTATTATTACATATTTTATTGGTTTAAAAGATTTTTTTTGGTGTCATAAATCCCCATAAACTTCCTATAAAGATCCATCAGCTCTTGAAGAGTCCCTCTGTCACCCTTTTCCCAAAACTATCAGCGTTTGCATTGAGGGGAGTGCCCCCTGTCTGAGACAAAATAAAGGTAAATCACATATTTATTTAGATTATGGTGAGTATATTAGGATATTATTCAATTATTAGAGACCCTATGGACAAAATATTAGCCCCTATTCAGGTCATTTGACCCTCCAAAGCTTTAAGTTCTAAGACTGGTTTCTAGGCAAAAGGACTGTGTGCAAGAAATCTACTTTAGACTATGTTTTTCATGTTTAGAGATACATTTACTATCCTATATCCATTAAGAGAGTGTTATTAGTATAAAATTATTGTATTTAAGGAATCCCAGTCCTCAAGCATCCCTCCAAACTTGACATATACTCCTCATACTCCTACCTAGCATAGACTAAGTAGAACCTTGATTGTGTTGGCCTCAAAACATCACACATATGGGTTTATATTTGCATTATTTAGGATAAAATAAATGATAAAATAAAAATATTGGATTTTACATGATCATATACATTGCTTTGGACCCATTGAACACTGTTTGAGCTTAAACCATCACTTTGGACCCTAATCCTACTCATTATTTGTGACAATCAACTGTAATGGTTGTAGGTGTTCATTTTCAAATAAAGAGATCTATAAGTGGTGTATGATAGTATCATGGGTCATATTAAGATATTATAATATCCTTTACCAGTGATTTGAACTTGCTTACTCACTCTCCTTGTCTAGATCATCACTTAAGCAATGTCTTTAGCTCACTGTTTGTCTTAGTCAATAGTAGACTGTGCTTTTTTTCTTGGAAAGGGGTCACTTATAGGTTTCATGTATGTTTATATTGAGAAAAACATATACCAAATTATCATAAATCCCTATTTAAGTGCCTATTATTCTTGTTACCCCTACCAAACTCTTTAAGTCCTGTCTTTTGTCTGACTAGTCAAGACTGCTTGTACAAAATCTTGATTGTGTTTCCTTTTTAAACAGTGGCTTGTATGTGTAGATTTATCCTTAGACCTTGTTATGATGATTGAAAAACATTTTTTAAGATTGACATTCACCTAGCATATATATACTTTTCATGTCCATGTTTTAAGTGAGGTCTAACAACAAGGTATCTAGTCTATTTCACGATCATCTTTAAATAGCATGTAGGGCCACATTGTGAGGAAAATGAACATATAGGTAAATGTATGGGGAAACATACAATATATCATATATTTTGAGTGAAATTTCAAATAATTAATGTTACCTTCAATATTTAGAGACACTCACATATGGTGAATAATCTAAATTACAACTTTGGATTAAGCTTTGAAGGAGGCAGTATGGCCGTAGGTGACTGTGTTTTAGCCATTTATACGGACTGGTCCACCCTTGGTAAGTGAAAACCATATTCAATTACCTCTTCAATGTTTTACATAGCAAGTATGTGTCTACTACTACAATTAGACCATCCCACCCTACTAGTATGCATTGAAAATCATTCATTGATTTGGGAGATCAACTTGGCTCACATGGCTTTATATAACATTGAGTGGTTTCAGTGTCTTTAAGAGCAACTTGAGGGCTTAAGAAAACTAACCTATCCAACCCAACAACCTTCCTTATTTTGAAATATGAAAAGCCTATGTGGGAAATTAAAATAAAAAAGTACTTTAAGGCTCTATTTATCAATGCAAAATTATATAAAGACATCCAAAAAAGGGCTTGGACCTCTATTTTGATAGTTTTGGAAAATTGTCCCAAAATGTCACAAGTTTGCTCCAAGATAATTTTTGCTTATTTAGTTGCTCCAACCTACTTCAACCTTATTTAAAGTGATGACCAATCATGTTTAGACTCTACAAACATCATAGAATGTTTAAACACATTTTTCATGCTCCTGTAACTGATGGTAGGTCGTACAACTGCTGTAGGTGGCTATTTCATGTATTTACTTGCTCTCTTGGCTCTTGAAGTGGATCTTTGGAGTTATATTTGGAAATCAAGATGAATAAAAGACATTTATAGACAATAATACATCACTTAACTTCCTTTTGGAAACATAACACAAAATAAAGCCCTAATAATTGGAAGAAATGACTATAACTCCACTCCTTCACTTCTCTTTACAAACTAGGTTAGTTGGCTCATAAAATCAACTCCAAATGTGAAAAAAATAATGGATAACATTAGAAAATTGAGTAAATATACTCTATAACCAATATCATCAAGTTAATTTTATGGACCTTCCCAAACAAGAGCAAAACCTACAAGATGCACAAATTAACAAGCAGAAAAACATAGGTCAACTTCATGAGAATGGTTCATGAAGCACATGCCACCATTATTCAAAATATTTATATATAAATGAAGGTATCTAATTTTAATTTAACCTCCCCAAGTATTTTTATCTGAAACTTCCTCTTCTGGTTGTACCAAATACAAACCTAAAGACTACTTTTGTTTGCCAAGAAGGGGGAAAAAAGAGTAGAATGGTTTTGGGCCAAAAATGACACTTATAGAGCATTTAAAACATTTATTTAATCTTTAGGAAAGTAAAAAGACATACCATGATCTTATCCAATGTGGAATACTTCCCCATGAGCTGTATAAGTGCCAAACTCACCTTTTTTTCCAAGAAAACTACCCTTTCCTTTGAAAAACCTACCACCTTTCAGTTATGTCAGTTGATTAAGATCTCTTGGGACACATGGGACATGAAATAATGTTTTGGAACCTTCACACTTCCCAATAAATATATATAATTCATTAAATGCCCTTTTTTTGACCTCAAAATGACTAAAAGGACTAAGGACCAAGGATAGTAAAATATTAAATGACATTAATTAACATATAAACACCTTGTGACATATGTATTAGACCCCTAAAACACCCAAAAGTCAAGTTTTTACCTATAGGGGTCCCAATTTGACCTAAAAGTCAAATTTGGTCAACACTACTAAAGGAGCAAATGGATTATAGTTTCTATTTGAAGATCCATAAGAAATTATGTTATTGTTCCATATAAAATCATTTATTGCATGTGTCCTACAATCTCTAACTTTATGACCAAAATGATTACAAAAATGGCAATAACCATAAAAAGAACTCTAAAACTTGGTCATATGTGCCTGCCTTAGAGGAAATGATCTTTTGAATGTATTTTTATGCTTGTTGTCTTCATGAAGAATTCTAGTTTTATGAAGAATGTCATTTTATTTCTGCTTGTTGATAGGACTTTTGATAGGGATTCAACATAACTCTTTGGTTTTTCTTTATTTGAATTCTTTGGTGCCTCATTGAAATCTTCTTTATTTTCCATCTTATTTTCCTTATATCCAAGACTAGTCTTTATAAATAGTTACCTCTATCCATTTATAATATCATCCAAAATTGTGGTACTCTTCTCAAACTTAAGACTCGTGTTTAGTTGAGCCATCATTTTCTCTAGTTCCTTCCTCAAGGAAACAATTTTAGACTCTAGCCCCTCACAATTTCCTTCTTTTGTCTTCAATTGGATTCTCACGTCTTCTTTTATCCTTTTCGCCTCCTCTAGTTGAATTCTAAGGTTGATAATAGTCTTTTATGATTCCTTAGCACTTTGTGACATTCTTGTTTTTAAAACACAATTCTCTTCTTCATATTTTTGAAGCTGTAATTTTTGTTTCAAATTCTTTTTCTTAAGCTTCTTGATCACGCTTAAGGCACAAATGAGTTCTCCTTAAAGATCCACTTCTCCCTCATTTTCATCATATTTTTTTGCTTCTAAATCCATCTCTTCTTTTCCTTCACTCACAAAGTTGTCTTCATTTTCCATGACATCACTCTTTATTTTTATTGCCATTAACATAGTTTCTTCTCTATCATTATCTGATATGCTCTCATCACTCTCCTTAATTGAGCTACTATCCTTTTTAGAATAGAGGCTTTTCTTGTTCTTACCAAACTTTTTCTTATATTCATTTTGTTTGAAGCTTTTATTATATTGAGGTTTGTTTTCCTTATTATTCCTTTCCTCATTATCACTATCATCCTTATGTGACATTTATAAAAAAAATGTCCTATTTTACCACAATTAAAAAACTTAAAAGGTAGCTTGCCTTTGTATTTTCTAGATCCCCTTTTAATCTTTCTAAAAAATAGGGACTCCTCATCTTTTTCATCACTGGTGCTATCACTTGATTTAGACTCTCTATTTTTCCCTTTCTTTGAAGCTTTGAAGGCTACTTCCCTTTTTGATGGCTTTTCTTTTTTTGTTCTCATTTCACAAGCCATGAGTATCCCATGTAGCTCATAATTTATTAATGAGTTTAGATCCTTTATCTCTTCTATAGCAGAAACTTTTGCATCAAAGCTTAAGGGTAGAGACGTTAGTACCTTTTCAATTATTACAGATTCTTCAACTTTTTCACCAAACTCTCTAATGGTGTTAGCAATCTCATCCGCATAAAGCATATAGGCTGAAATGTTTTCTTTGTCCTTCATTTTCAAACTTTTGAATTATTTTCTATGTGTTTAAAGCTTAGCTTTCTTTACCTTGTCATCACCCTCATAGATGGTCTAAAGTTTATCCTAGATGTCTTTTGCCAAATTACAATGCATTACTTTGACAAATTTTGATTCTGATAAGCCACACAAAATTACGTTCATGTATTTTTCATTATTTTCACTTGCCTTCTTTCCTATTGTATTCATTAGTGGAGTTTGTGGTGTTATATACCTAGTTACTACTGTTTGCTATATATCAAAGCTAATGGATATTATATATGTTCTCATCCTTATGCTCCAAAATGCATAGTTTGTTCCATTAAATAATGGAGCCTTGTTTGTGGAAAATCCTTCTTGACTAGCCATGTGTGCTCTTGAGATCTACCTTCCAGTGGTTAGACTATTTTTGAAGGAACCTACTCTGATACCAATTATTGAGCACACACTTATACTAAGAGGGGGGGGGGTGAATCAGTATAGGGTAAATTCCTACTTTTTCAACTTGGTTATTACAATAATTTAAATCACATAACATCAAAAATTAAGAACACAAGATTTATGTGGAAACCCTTTCAGGAGAAAACCACAGAGAAAGGATTGCTAGGATCCATTGTTTAAATCTACCTATAGATAAAAATTCTTTTTAAAATATTTGTAGGCACCAACCTATTGGAGACACCAATCCCCACTACTATGCAATTTATAGGCACCAACCTCTTGGAGACACCAATCTCCACTGTTAAGCACCAACTTAGCAAGAAACACCCATTTTTTTAATTTGAGGCACTGACCTCCATTGAAACAATATTCCACTTTACTATTGTTGTTTCATCAATGAATGATGACAAATTAAATCTCTTCTTCTTCTCCACAAAAATCTATTTATGCTTGAATGATAGAAAGAATTAATTACATTTTTCAAATCTGTATGTGTTTGTATGATATATCTTTTTATTCTCCACACACTTGCTTCCTTCTCTTCTTCACATATCTCACACTTTTTATTTTATTACATACTTTCTCTCCAACTTCTCTCTATATTTATACCTTCCCTATGCCTCTTCGAAAGGGTGTGATTGATCCAAAACTCAGAAGCTTTGGTTGAAAGATAATTTAAGAAATAAGAAAAACATAATTTTAATAATTCTATCTTTGAGAAGAGATGTTTTATTGCTCAAAATTATAGATACAACATATGCCTATCTCTAAGAAGAGATGTATTTATACATATTTTGAAGGTAGTAGGAGGATGTGGAAGGTCACCAATCTCGAGGGAGATTAAGTGGTTCGACTTCCATGATTCACAACAATACAAAATTCAAGGAATTACTATTTTTAGAAAGTTATTAATTTTAAACTGCACTACTAAAATTATAATTTTTGGGACACTTACATTTAGTTTTTAGTGGTCAAAACCCATTGAGTGGATCTCGGTGCCATCTCATGGTGTTCCCCTCATTCTTAGCTTTCCAACTATTTAAATAGGGAGTCAAATGGAGCTATGGTGCAAAAGTTATGGCTCCCAAAAGTTCTACCACCAATTGGGGTAGAACCATCCCCTGAATTGTCACCTAAAATGTTTCTTGGATCAGTGATTTACCCTAAGGGATATGACCTCTCCAAAGGTGGTTGGCCCTTTATTTTAGATTATCATTCATTAGACTTGGGTGATGATTCTTATTGCCAAAACTTGGATGCTAACAAAGGTGGTCAACCATAATTTAATACAAATAAATTTAACTCCATTTCAATGTTGCTCTTCATTCTTTAATCACTACTCTTCACATTGAGTGAGTTCGTAGCTATTAGGTGAGTCTGGAGCTACTGGGCAATTTAGAGATACTGAGTGTGTCTAGAGCTCTAGACAAGTCCAAATATACTAAGTGAGTATGAATATCTAGGTAAATTTGAAGCTACTGAGTGATTTTGGAGCTCTAGGTGAGTTTGAAGCTACTGAGTGAGTTTGAAGCTCTAGGCAAGTCCAAAACTACTGAGTTAGTCTAAAGATTTGGGTAAGCCCAAAGCTTAACCTTCACTTTGCCTTTGACATTAATGATTATATTCTAACATAACCTAAGGTGAATAATTAGGGTCTTAAATATATATAATCATACAAATCTTATGTGCATGATCCAGATATATCCATAAAAAGTGACAAAAAACCCTAACAGGTCTAGGCGATCACTTCTCAATATAATGAATATTCTACACAGGATAAAAACATTGAGCCATGGAAAACATATTGATGCAAGTGTCTATAGGTTGAGATTAGTGTTAAGGCCTCTAGAATTAATATTTATAGAATATGATAGTGGGATATGTAGCTCTATGAATCTGAATAGAACCACCAGTGTTTGGTAGGGTGCTAAAGCAAACCACTAAGAGGCTAGAAGGCTCAAGGGTTCTATGGGCTACATAAGGTCTATAGTGGCTATCTAGTTTGCTATCTTGCACCAGGCTATAAATAGACTTTAAAAATAGGTTAGGAATAACATTAATAGGCACACAAAGTGTGCTAATTACTCTAACAGGCCAACCATAGTGAGGCAAGTAGCTAAGACTAGACTATGGGTTGCATAAACAAAGCAAAAACAACAATACCAAATGAAGAGAGATAATCAACAAAATGTAAATCTAGAAGCTAAGGCACTTTGAGGCCAATTGAAATAAATTTTAAGAAATAAATATGTTTCCAAACAAGGGTTCAAGAGTATGTCTATTCTATTTGAGCTATCCTTCCAATTCAATACTATTATTTTCTAACAATGTAATGCTTTAGCTTAGCAAGAGAGAGAGAGAGAGTGTTTAAGTAAGTTTTATAGGTTATTTTGAGCATGTATGTCTCTACTGTGCAATGAGAAAGGGTTCTAAATAGATCAATGATATGCAACAAAGGAATATTTCAAGTAATGAAAATATTCTTTAAACATGTACAAATACAATAAACTTTGGAAACTACTCTAAGCAATATACAAAACAACTATTTCACTAAAACAATTCAAACCTTAACATATACACTACACAAACAAGGGAGTTTCAATTTTCATAGCAAAGTTCCCTTAGGTCAAGCTTAAATATGAAGAGTAGATGTTATACCAACAAGGAATCCACGCTAGGAAGTAATGTAGGAGGAAGACCAAACTATGTGCAAGCTAAAGTTCAAACCAAGAGCCAAAAGCAAAGGAAAAGGTGAAGTGAGAAATTTCAATGGTGTAAGAGATCCAACCAAGTGCTTAAATAAGGTGCAATGCTAAATGTAGGATCTTGGGATCAAGCCACAAGGAAGCAAGAATAACTGAGAGTAGCAATGGAGTCTCCAAGCAAGAGTGTAGCAGCACATGGGATTCCTTATCCCCAATCAAGCTCAAGAGTACCAAGAATGAATCAAAAGATATTTAAAAAGGCATGAGAGTCAAGAGAGGGAAGAAGAATCAAGAGAGGATGTAATGACAAGAGAGAGAGAGAGAGAGAGAGAGAGACTCAAAATGAATGATAAAGAGGCATATATCCTAACCCAAATTTGTCAAATGACCTAAAACTAACCATTTTTTGGCCATTTAACTTCATTTTGGGTATTTTAGACACATTCTTGTTAAGCATAAAATATACTGATGGGGGGGTGAATCAGTATATTATATATATTTTTACTTAATCAAATTATTTTTCTTTAACCACTAACCACACATTCAAGATATGCAATAAAACTAAAACAATAATATGCACCACATAAGAGAGAGAGAGACACCATATTTTTATGTGGAAATCCAAAGTGAAAAAAACCATGGAGAACAATCTCAAGTATATGAATGAGCACCAACTCAAATTACAAAGTTCACAAGCACCAACTTATAGGAGCACCAACCCCTTTGCCGAGCACCAACACAACAACTATTTATGAGCACCAACCCACATGAGCACCAACCCCTTGCAAAGATTTTTGAGCACCAACCCACAGAGCACCAAACCCTCTGTGTATAAAACACAACTATCGCTCAATGTTACTTACTCAAAAAATGATAGAACTCTACAGCATCTCTTGATTTTATCTCTTCAAAAACAAATAAAGACCATGCACTCTCTTGCATATAACAAATGGCTTCTCAAGCCTTTATTTATAGCTTTCCAAATGACCTTTGGCATTTACCCTTTATGACCCTTCAATCTTCATGAAAAATGGTGCCAAACTTGCATGACCCTTTTTATCCTTGCATTTGAAAAGTTATATGGTGACCCTTCATAAGCAAATGCATCCTTTCTTATTTTGTTTTTATCTTGATGACTTTTTGTATTCCTCAAAGTGTCCCTTCATGGAAAAATATGCCATACCATCTTTTGTCTTCACATGGTGACTCTTGAAATTTCTCAAGATGACTCTTTATGAGAAAATACGTCCCATTCCTCTTTTGTCTTTACCCCATACTCTTTGACTTCTCCATGGGCCCTCTTTTGACTTATATGCAGCCACAAATATATTTGTTAATATTAAATAAATATTAACACACATTATAAATATTAAAAACATCATTAAATATAATGGAGCCTTTATCACCAATGCTAAACCTTTGACATCAATGACAATATTTCCAACAATCTCCCTCTTTGTCATTGATGGCAACCTCAAATTGAAATTGCCACATCATGAAACCTGCACATACTACCATCTGAAAAACATATAGTAACTCCCCTTTTATGTAGAAACCTGTACTTATTCCCTATACCTATTCTACACCTATTTTTGTACCTATACCTATACCTATTCTTCTCCCCCTTTGACATCAATAACAAAGGGCCTAACCTAGAGCTAACACTTAGCTCCCCCTTAACTGATGCTGATCTTCAATGGCAGGAAATAAAATAAATTACTCCCAACTTCTCCTGTAGATACTCAAATGTGTCTTTTGGTAGTGCCTTTGTGAACATATCTGCAATCTACTCTATAGTACTAATATATTCCATCTTAACCTATTGATCTACAACCTACTCTCTCAAGAATTAATATCTAATGGGAATATGTTTTCTTCTTGAATGCATCACTAGATTCTTTGAAATATTAATAACACTTCTGTTGTCACAAAAAATAAAAATAGGTTCATCATATTTTACTTTGATATCTTCTAAATTTTGCTTCATCCAAAGCACTTGAGTACACCACAATACCACTGTAATATATTCTACTTTAGTTGTAGAAAGTGATACTAAATTTTGCTTTTTGCTTAGCCATGATACTAAGTTATCACCAAGGAAGAAAGCTCCTCCACTTGTACTCTTTCTATCATCCAAACAACCTACCCAATCTAAATTTGTATAAGCAACTAAAGTGAAATCTCTACCTATGGGATATCACAATCCATAATCTAATGTCCCCTTGATATATCTAAATATTCTTTTCACCAATTGAACATGACTATCTTTTGGATCTGACTAATATCTTACAACCATACCTATTGCATGCATGATGTCTGCCCTCGATGTTGTCAAATATAAAAGACTACCAATCATAAATCTATACAAATATTGATCTACAACAGGTGAATCTTCATCCTTGCTCACCTTATTTCCTGTACTCATTGGTGTGCCAATTGGTGCACAATCCTCAAAACCAAATTCTTCAACATTTCCTTGGCATATTTACTTTGAGATATGAAAATTCTTTTTTCTGATTGAAATATTTTCAATCCTAAGAAAAATGATAATTCTCCAAGTATAGACATCTCAAATTCTTATTGCATATTATCAAAAAAATCTTTTGGTATCTTTTCAATGTTTCCTCCAAAAATGATGTCATCAACACATACCACAACAATCAATCAATTTTTACCTTCTATTTTTATGTAGAGATTACTGTCAGCAAATCCTCTCTTGAAACCTTGATCCTACAGGTACTTATCAAGTCTTGTATACCAAGCTCTATGAGCTTTTTTCAATCCATACAATGCTTTATTCAATCTATATACATGGCTACTAATATTTGAGAGAATAAATCCCTCAGGCTGCTCAATGTAGACCTTTTCTTCTAGATTCCCATTTAAGAAGGCAAATTTGACATCCATCTAAAACACTTTGAAAATTTTAAACACTGCATATGCAAGAAACATTCTAATAGCCTTTAGCCTTGCCACTGGTACAAAAGTTTCTTCAAAATCTATTCCCTCAATCTGAGCATATCCTTTACATATTAATCTTGCTTTATTCTTGGTCACTTCTCCATTTTCATTCAACTTATTTCTATAAACCCATTTATTTCCTATCACATTATGCTCTTTTGTTCTAGGCACTAATTCCAAAGTATCATTATTTTCTATTTGATTTAATTCTTCATCCATAACCCAATGCTTATCATGTCTAGCTTCTAAAAAAGTTTTAGGCTGAATTTTGGATAACAAAGAAAAATAAACTTGCTCAAATTCACTTACCATCATTCTTCTGGTGTGAATTCCTTCATTTATGTCCCTAATGATGTCACTTTTATTATGATTTCTTTGAACATATTTGGATGGGGTTTTGGTGTCCTTTTTCTCCTTTTTCTCATCTTCATCTAAATCTTCAAAATCTTCCTCTTTAATGATTTTAGGAATATCTACTGGATCACTAATTCTTTGTGTTCCATCTTCTTCTATCTTGACACTTGCACTTTCAACAATTTTTTTAGTTATGTTGTTATAACATTTATAAGCTTTATTTTTTCAAGAATAACTAAGAAAATACCTTCATCTGCTCTAGATTCAAACTTACCAAGTTTTTTATCAGTTCTCTTTATGAAGCATCTACTGCCAAAAACTCTGAAATAATCAACTATTGCTGGTTTATCTTTTCATAGCTCATAAGGAGTCTTATCACTATTGAATATTAATAATACTCTATTATGAATATGCATTGTTATATCAATTACCTCTCTCCAATATTTATCTGGTATCTTAGATTCATTTAGCATTATCCTTTCCATCTCCTGAACTATTCTATTTCTCCATTCAACTACTCTATTTTGTTATGGAGTTCTCACTATTGAATAATGTCTCTTTATTCCATGGTCTTCACAAAGCTAAATAAATTGATTTGAGATGAATTCTCCTCCTTTATTTGATCTTAGACACTTAATTTTTAAACTAGTTTCATTTTCAACTAATGCCTTGAATGCTTTGAAATATCTGAAAGCTTCTAATTTTTTCTTTAAAAACATTACCCAAATCATACGTAAAAAATTATAAATAAGCAACATGAAATATTTCTTACCTTGAGTAATTTGAGTTCTCATAGGTCCACATAGATTAGTGTGAACAAGCTCTAACATCTGAGTGGTCGAGTACTCTTTTGTTTTGAACTGCCTTCTAGCTTGCTTCCCATGCTGACAAGGTTCACAAAACGTGTCAGATGGCTTTGTAATTTTTGAAAGGTTTTTAACTACTTGCTTCTTTCTGATGTTGACAAGATCATCAAAATTTATATGTCCCATTGTCCTATGCCATAGACAACTTTCTTCAATATGACTCAAACAACATCTTTGACCTTTGATGTCTGATAACATATACAAATTATTACCTGTTCTCTGAGCATTTGCAACCAACACATCTGAATATTTTTTTCTAATTCACAACTTTATACATAAAAATTTAGTATGTGCCCCTGATCACACATTTGACTTACACTCAAAATATTATGCTTAATACCTTCTACATACAAAATATTTTTAGTTTTAGTTCTATCATTATCCAAACTTAGTGTACCTTTTTTAGCTATTTTGGCAATAGTATAATCTTTAAATTTCACTGTGACACTATTGATCTTCTTCAAGGTTGTGAACTTGATTTTGTCTCTTGTCATGTGCCTCGAACATCCACTATCAATGAACCATAGATTTTCTTCATTTTTTGCATGCAAAACTATCTATACCAACATAGTTTTTTCAGGTTGTTTCTTCTGCCATGAACTTGTCTGAATTTTCTTCTTGATGAATGGAGCCTTGAAACTCTGGTCCTTCTTGACTGACTCAAACACACTTCTACAATACCAAGCTATGTGTCTAAAGTTATTACACTTGTAACATATTATGGCCTCTTCATTAAATCTTGATAGAGGAGCAAAAGAGTTATGGCTTCTGCTTGACTCTCCATGACTTTCCTTCTCCTTATTTATGAAATTATTAGCCCTTTTTTGACATTCTATTTTCTTATGACCATATCTGTTACAATAAAAATAGTAACCATAAAAATAGGACCTATTTGTGTATCTCTAACTTGATTGCCTTTTGTAGCTCTGTTCCCTCCAGCTTTCTTTGTTTGAGATGTCCTCTATATTCTTATTTTTTCCCCTTTTTATTTCTTCTTTTGTAAGAGATTCAACATAGCTTTTTCCTTTTTCCTTGTCTATGAAGGTAGTGGCCTCCCCTTTCTCTTTTTCAAATCTGATACCTATCTTATTTGACATTTATCTTTGACTTTCTAATATCTTATTCAACCTATTAGTGCTTTTCTTAAATTTTGAATGATTGGTCGCTCTATCATTGATTGCTTTAATTATTTTCTCAAGATCTGCTTTTAAAGAAGTAATTTCAATAACATAACTTTCACATTCTTTACTTACTTTTTGGAATTGTGCTGTTAGATCTTCTTCATTCTCTTTGGCGTCTTTAAAGTATGCCTGTAGATCTTCAATTATTTCCTTTGACTCTTTTTCACTTTTCTTGATTTGGAGCTTTAATCTTCAATTCTTCTTCTCAAGAGATTTTAACTCTTTTAAGTCACAAATGAGTTTTCCTTCCAGATTTACTTCAACTTCATCTTATTCTTCTTCTTGATCATTTGTACTTTTGCTTACGGAGGCATCTTCATGTATGGAAATGAATAGAATCTCTTCTTCTTTTGAATCATTGACTCCACTATCTTTAGCTGAGATAGGATCTTTAGAATACAAACTCTTCTTCTCGAATCTCTTTTTGAATTTTTCTTTAAAATTCTTCTTATATGTATACTTTCCTTCTTCATTATCACCATTACCCTTATTTGGGCACTTAGCTACAAAATGTCTAATCTTTTCACAATTAAAACATTTAAAAATTATTTTTCCTTGATATTTACCTATGTCTTCTTTGACTTGCGAATGAATAGAGCTCCATTGTCATCTTCATCACTGCTAGAACTGTCACTTGATTCTTGAATCTTAGCCTTCTATTTCTTTGATGTCTTGAAAGCAAATTCTCTCTTTGAGGGTTTTTCTTGTTTAGTCTACATCTCATATGCTATAAGAATACCGTGTAGCTCATCCATCTTTATCTTGGCTAAATTATTTATGTCTTCAATTACTGAAACTTTTACATCATATCTCAATGGTAGATATCTCAAAACTTTTTGAACCACAATTGATTCTTCTAACTTTTCTCTAAGACCTTGAATCTGATTAACTATTTGATCAACCCATAAAAGATAACTTACTATATATCCTTCCTCTTGCATCTTCAAACTCTCAAACTATCTTTTGAAAGTCTGAATCTTAGCTTGCTGAACCTTTCCATCACCTTTATAAGTATTCTCAAGTTTTACCCAAGTTTTATGAGTAGATTTACATTGCATAACTTTAACAAATTCTAATTTATATAAGCCACATAGAATAACATTTAAAGCTTTAGCATTATTTTCACTTGCCTTCTTTTCTGCTAGAGTAGTTACAAGTGTCTGTGGCTCTTCATATTCCTCCACCATTACTTGACATATGTCAAATCTAAGGGACATAAAATAAGTCTTCATCCTTATGCTCCAAAAAACATAATTTTTCACATCAAACAAAGGTGCCTTATTTGTATAAAAACTTTCATATGATCTAGCCATCATGCTTTCCCGATCGACTTTCAAGTTGTAAATTTTTTTCCAAATAAACCTGCTCTAAAACCAATTGTTAAGCATGAAATATAATAAGAGGGGGGTTAATTCAGTATATTATATATCTTTTTAATTAATCAAATTATTTTTATTTAACCTCTTAACCACACATTCAAGATATACAATAAAACTAAAATAATAATATGCACCAAACGAGAGAGAGAGAGAGAGAGAGAGAAGAGAGAGAGAGAGAGAGAGAGAGAGAGAGAGAGAGAGAGAGAGAGAGAGAGAGAGAAGAGAGAGAGAGAGAGAGAGAGAGAGAGAGAGAGAGAGAGAGAGAGAGAGAGCATATTTTTATATGAAAATCCAAAGTGAGAAAAACCATGGAGAATAATCTCAAGTATATTAATGAACACCAACTCAAATTACAAAGTTTGCAAGCACCAACTTGCAGGAGCACCAACCCCTTTACTAAGCACCAACACAACAACTATTTGTGAGCACCAACACCTTGCAAAGATTTGTGAGCACTAACCCATAGGAGCACCAACCCTCTTGTGTATAAAACATAACAATCTCTCAATGTTGCTTACTCAACAAATGATAGAACTCTACAATATTTTCTGCTTTTCTCTTTTCAAAAACAAATTCAAACCATGCACTCTCTTGCATATAAAAAATGGCTTCTCAAGCTTTCATTTATAGCTTTTAAAATGACCTTTGGAATTCATCCTTTGTGACCCTTCAATCCTCATGGAAAATGGTGTCAAACTTGCATGACCCTTCGTATCCTTGCATTTGAAAAGTCATATGGTGACCATTCATAAGAAAATGCATCCTTTCCTCTTTTGTCTTTATCGTGATGACTTTTTGTATTCCTCAAAGTGTTCCTTCATGGAAAAATACACCATAACTTCTTTTGTATTCACATGGTGACTCTTATAATTCTTCAAGATGACTCTTTATGAGAAAATGCATCCCATTCCTCTTTTATTTTTACCCTGTGACTCTTTGACTTCTCCATGGGCCCTCTTTTGACTTATATGCAACCAAAAATATATTAATTAATGTTAAATAAATATTAACACACATTAGCTAATATATGAATATTAAAAACATCATTAAACACAATCGGGCCTTTATCACCAATGCTAGACCTTTGACATTAATGACAATATTTCCAATAATTCTACCTAGGCCACAACTTTGGTGAAGGAAACATTTGGCCTAAGATGTGGGTTTCCTTCACACAAGCCACATCCTGGGTCAAACAAGGTCTAGGGCTGGTAAATAGGCTCTTGGGAGGCCCTAGGATATCTCTAGAAAGGCTTGTCTTATGTGCAAAAATTTCAATATGAACTAGGGATGTATGGGGGGTAGGAATATGATGTGAGAGAGGTCCAAGAAGATAGAATATGTCTTAGAGTAGGATGACCAGGGTTGGTAGTATGCATGTGAGTTGATGTATAATCATAAGGAGTAGGGTCATGAGAAGTATGATTACATATGCCCTTGAAGTACAAGCAGTCAGTGTTTGAATGAATAAGGAGTGTTGTGTAGTACCTAAAAGCTACACCAAAGAAAAGAAAAGGAAGAACTATAGAGATAAAAGGAAACATTACCTACACTTACCAGCTAAGAATGGGAGTGGAATAAGTCAATGATGCAATCCACAAGTGAGAGTGCAAATGCTACATAATATAAAAATCCAACTCCATCTCTAGATTTAGCTCCAGATCTTACAAAGAAGGGACATAAGTGACATCAAATCAAATCATACTATCTAGAATGACATTCACTAGGGCATCAACCCTAATGTTCTCCTTGTGAGGGATATGGGTGAACTAGATGTCCTCAAAAAGGGAGAGCAAATCATGTATAGCCTCAAAGAAGGGGAACAACTTAGAGCTAAGGACAACTTAGACATTGGTGAGTTGAGACATATCTAAGAATGAGTTAGGGAATAACTAAACATAACACATGCCTAACTCAAGGGTGTTGGTTAAGGCACTAATGATTGCATGATCCTCAGTGGTATTATTCATCTCCTAGTAAGGAAGAAACTAGCCACAACAAATTAATGGCCCCACTAATCATTGATAACCCAATCTGTAGCTACTGGTCCTGGGTTACCCCAATTATCACCATCAATGTGAATCACCAGTGAGAGGTGCACCATAATGGGGTTGAGGATGCAAGACTAATGACTACAAAAAGGTGATCTCAAAGTGAAGTGGTATAAATGAGTTACATGATGGAAACAAATAATGAAATCAAGCCACAATCATAATAGTTGACCAACACTAACCATAGTGAGAGGTAATAAGGGAAAGTGGGGGGAAGTTTGGAGAAGATGAAGACCAATTGATAAGACTAGAGCAAGTCTCAAACCACCTCAACTAGCTAACAATTCTACCTACAACCACATTGAATAAGAGAGAGGGAGTTAGAATGGATTGATTGTATAAAATTAGATAAATGAATAACTAAAAGAAGCACAACAAGTAACTTTTATCCTTGGGTGCCCACGAGATGGGACACGAGCTCAAGAGGTCAATGGGGACCTAGAAGGGGTCTCAAGAACCAAAAATGGGGACAAAATGGGCCTAAATAATCCTTATATAAAAAAATTAAGGTTGATAATGTGCTATGAACATGCCAAAACCTCTAATATGGAGGTTTCATGGTTTGAAACACAAAAATGGGTAAAACACTCAAACAGGGCCCACAAGGTGCATCCAACAAGGAGTGCATGGGCCTGACAGGCTAGAGGAATAGGGGTATAAGAGATTAGAATAGTTTAAAAATACACCAAAGGAAGCCTAAAATAGAGAAATAGACCCCACCATTTCATCCAAAATGGGTTAAAACCTCTAAGATGAAGGTTCAGGGGTTTTGAGAGTAAAAACAAAGTGAAATAGAGGCCCAAAAAGGGCAAAAAAAATTTTATTGGCCCAGGCCATGAATTAGATGGGCTAGGCCATGGATTGGGAATTTCCATGCCATGGATTAGGCTATCTAGGCTGCATCTTTACCCATAAATATGTAGCCTGGACCAGAAGAGGCCAAAAAATGGGCCTAGGGAGCCCAGAACCTGCCTAGAACAGAAGGGAAAGGGGGAAATAAGAAGAGAATGTTTGTGAGCTTGTAAAAACATGTTGTTCTTGTTCCATGGCATGCAACAATGATCCAGGGCCATCTTTATCTATAGTGTATATGTGAGGAGTTAGAGTGTTAGAGGCAAGAAAGTCATCTCAGCCGATATAGCTATCACCATTGTGTGAGGGTCAACTATGTGAGAGTGTCTCAATACTGACCATAATAAGAGGCAAGGAGGGGTGTTAGGAGGCTCATGATAGATGAAGAAAATCTAGGGAAATATAAATCAAGTTTTAAGCAACCAAAACTACTAACCCATATCACTTACATACACTATAGACAAAGAGAGAGGGAGTTAGTAGAGGGCTAGCTACTAGCAAGTAGTAGCCCAACCAACTAAAAGAAGCAAAATACTCTACTTATATCCTAAGGTGAATATAAGAGGAAGTGCACAAGACAAATAACAAATGAGACCTATAAGGGTTTCATGATTGATGCCATAAGAGGGGAAATCCACCAAATAGGGGCCCGATGAGGGTGTTCCAGTAAGCTATGAGGCTCACTAAAGCACCAAAAACCTAGGCCTAGGCCTAGTCCCAAGGGTAGGCCACCACTTTTCACTAAATAGAGGCCCAACCCTAAGGTAGACCACTAATTAGCCTATGAAGAGGCAAAATAATAGGGAAAAGGTGGGAGGAAGGAGATGGAACACTCATATCCTTAGGTCCATCAATCATGACTTGAAACACATGAGTGTCAAAGGTGGGGTCATTGTTGGTGAATGAGACATATAAACCCAAAAAATTAAGAGGTTGGTAGTGCATATGATGCACAAGCATGACCTTCTTATAATCCCTCCTCTCATTGATTAGGTTGGGTACTATACCATGGGTGGAATAATACTCAAGATCAAACTTAGCTACTCTAATGACATTAATAAGAGAAATGTTAAGAGAGCCAATACTCCAATGGGAAAAGCATGACATAAGGGGGAGATCAACATCTATGGAGAAATATTGGAAGAGGTCTCCAAAAAGAGATGAGTTGAACTAGCATCGTACAGTGGAAGAAGAAGTCAACTAATACATGTCAGACTCTAAAGGATTGAATGCTGCTTAATACTCAGCTGAATCACAATGTTTATTCTTGAGAAAATGAGATTTAGAAGCAGGGGGTGTGTGGGAATCCATAGAACCCCATGAAGAGACAACCAAAGCCTCATTTGAGGGCTTTGTCTTTATATAAAGCAAAGTTTAGGGATCTAGGTCAGCTTCCATAGTGTGAACCTCACCTTCATGCATGAACTGAACCATGCAAAATGTGGTCGATGTGGCCGATTGCATAACATCGATCGAGGGATGACTAAGAATCATATTATATGAAAGATCTAAATATAACACATAAAACTCAATATTAATGGTCTTTGGTCCAAACTTGACCTAAAGCTTCACATTCCCCACTAGTATAATTATGCCATTATTGAAATTGACATAGTTATGGTGAGAATCAGAGAGCTTCTTTTGATTGATCCTATGTCATTGAACACATGTAGGGGTATGATGTTCAATGCAACTCCTTCATTGATAATGCATTTCTTGGTGTGATAACCATCCACACAAGTTTTGATGTAGAGAGGGAAACAAGCCCTCTTTGCAAGAACTAAAATGTTTGGTAAAGAGGCTAGGTCAAAAGATAAATGGGAGAATGAGGGTACTCATGTATATCAGAGTTGAACAAAACTTCGACATCATCATGTAGTGAAGCCTCTCAAGGGAGACCAAACTTGTTGAAGATGAGACCCCTTTACTTAGGGCAAAGGTGAAGAAGGTCCCAAATGGATTGGGGAGGAATGTTATGCCTAAAGTCAAATTTGACCTTAGGATTTATTACCCTCATGGGTTCGATCAGGGGTCCAATACCATTAGTTTCTCTAACAATGTCAGTATCCTAACTGGAGTGCATGTTGATAAATCACTTGTACTTAGTAGAGGCTATGTCAATAGTAGAATAACCTTGTTACTCTCACACTTAGATTTCCCTCTTGGGTTAGCCTAGGAAGAGGATTTAGAAGAGGTGGAAGAGAAAGAAGGGGAATGCAGGACATTAGCCTTTGATTTCGTATTTTTCTTCTTCTTCTTCTTCTTCTTCTTCTTCTTCTTCTCCTTGTCATGTTTAGGTAGAATCTCCTTGAAAACATTCAACTTGTGGTTAGGTTCCATAAGAGGATAAATCTGAGACAGAGGTGAGGTTGCACACTAGACTTCTGGGTGGCATAATTATTATCATCGTGTCCCCTCATTTGATAAAAGTTGTAAAACTTGGTGAGGTCATAAGGAAACACCATTCATTATTTTGATATGATTGAGTCAAAAACCTTCTTTTTAGTTGAATTCTTACTTAAAGCATTGACCTTGTGACTTTCCTTCTTGTCCTTTTTCTCAAGAAGAGAATCAATAACATAATCATTGGTCTCATTATGATTATGATCACACAAAGAGGATGAATTTTATGTTGGTATAAGACACATGCCTATATGCACCTCAAAAAATTCAATCTTTAGACACTCATTAACAACTTCATCATATGAGGTGGGATCATGCTTTAGGACCTCAAGGTGAACCTACTACCTCAATGCTCATGTGAACATATCATAAAGCTGGCCATCTGAGAACTTGGTTCTGCATGTATGAATGGCTAATTCCACCTAATTAAATTTTGACTCACCCTTGGCTTGAGCCATGAAGGTGAGTGATTGGATTTCGAGGTTAAAAGTATTGGAGATATTAGAGTACTAAAAGAAGTCATCTAGAAGGAGTTGAAAATTGGAGAGAGAATCTAGTGATAGATTTTGAAACCAAATAAAAGTTTCAACTCATAGAGAACAAGTGAAGATATTCAACATCATGCCTTCATCCTATTCCCAATCCATACATGCCATCATGAATGTCATAATATGATTCATAGGTTTGGAGTCCCACATCCCATTAAACTTAAGCAATTCAAGCATAGGAGTAAGAAGAGGAATAACATGCACCCAAGGGGATATAGGATTTTGACAAAAATCTTCATAATCATGGTTGATAACAAAATGGTGATGAATTTTGAGAGGGGTTTTGTGATGGTGATGATGTTACTTATGCCCATGGGCATCACCATGACCATGAATATAGTGATGCCCATGAATATAGGGAAAATGATGCCATGGAGATTCCTGATAAGGAGGATGCTCATGATAAAAATCATCTCTACTACAGGGTGAATGGCCATAAGACAAGTGACATTCCTCATGGGGATGATGGGAAGACATGTCATGATCATAGAGGTAGTCATGATGATGAAAATCCCCATGACAGTGATCATGTGCCATCATATGAGGGTCAAATGATAGGCATTGATGCTCCTGATAGGCATCCCATAGATCTCTAGTTTGTAGATGATGATCAAAATTAGTATGGTCATCAAAAATTCTAAAGGAAAGACTAGGAGGATGGGATAAATATTCATGATGAAGATACCTCATTGACTGGGAATACCTATTACTCACAACATGGACATGTGGGGGTTCTTGCTATAGAGTATCCTACTAAGAAAGAGGTAGGGGACTCATATGAGAACTAGTTAAGGCATTCAAACTAGACTGGGTGTGATCTCTATCTCCAGAGGAAGCACATCACCTGATCCTAAGGGAAGAGGGATGTACTTCATTCAATTGAAGGCATTTAAAACAATCATCTATGATTACACATAACTCATCAGGCCCTAGCCACGTAAGAGGATCCTCATCACCTTGTATGGGTGGATGAGAATCGGGCTTAAGTCTTGGAGAGGTATCTTTGGACCAATGATGCTCAGACTTGTGGAAAGATGAGCAAGCCCATTGGTTATGGATTTGCAAATCTTGTCCCCTATAGAACATGAGAGGGTCAAGGTCATTATTGTAGGTTGAGATAACCTCTTGTGTCCTATGGTGTCTATGGTATTCTATTACATCCTTATCCTGCTCGAGTGAGCTTAGGGGCAAGACCCTGAATCCAATGGAATTGGCATCCCAAGGGTGGGAATCTAGCCATGGATGAAATGAAACAAGAGTAACATGGGAGACAATATAAAAGGTAACCAATTATAGAGTCAATAAGGAGGACACAAAACTAAAGGCAAGATCACATAACTAGAGGGAGAGCTAAAACACAACTGAAAGCAAAGCCTTGTGGCTATCAGAGGGGGATTGGATAAGAGAGTTCTAAAGCAGGTAGAACTAATGTGAAACCATATGTGAGGTCCCACTGGGCATGGAAAAATGTAGCTCCAAGAATCTGAATAGAGCCACCAGTGTTTGGCAGGGTGATAAAGCAAACCACTAAGAGGCTAGAAGGCTCAGGTGTTCTATGGGCTAAAGAAGGTCTATAGTGGCTATCTAATTTGAAAACTTACACCAAGCTATAGACAGACTTGAAAACTAGGTTAACGGGTCCAACCACAGTGAGGGAAGTAGTTAAGACTAGACTGTGGGTTGCATAAACAAAGGGAGAATAATAATACCAAATGAAGAGAGATAACCAACAAAATCTAAATATAGAAGCTAAGGCATTTTGAGGCCAATTAAAAGATGTTTTATTTCCAATTAAGGGTTTAAGATCATGCTTATTCTATATTTGATCTATCCTTCTAATTCAATACTATTGTTTTCTAAAAATGCAATGTTCTAGTTTAACAAGAGAAAGAGAGCATTTAAGCAAGTTTGCTAGGTTGTTTTGATCATGTATATCTGTATTATGCAATGAGGCAAGGTTATAAAGAGAGAAATGGTATACAACAAAGTAATATTTAAAACAATGAAAGTATTCTTTAAACATGTACAAATGCAATAAACTTTGGAAACTACTCTAAGCAATATACAAAACAACTATTTCACTAAAACAATTCAAACCCTAACATATACACTACACAAACAAGGGAGTTTCAATTTGCATAGAAAATTACCCTTAGATCAAGATTAAATATGAACTGTAGATTTTCTACCAACCAAGAACCAAGATAGGAAGCAATGTAGGAGGAAGACCAAGCTATGTGCAAGTTACAGTCCAAACTAAGAGCCAAGAGCAAAGGATGAGGTGAAGTGAGAACTTGTAATGGTGTAAGAGCTCCAACCAAGTACACAAATAATGTGAAATTCCAAATGTAGGAGCTTAGGATCAAGCCACAAGGAAGCAAGAATAATTGAGAGCAACAATGGAGTCTCTACGCAAGAGTGTAACAACATATGGGATTCCCTATCCCTAATCAAGCTCAATAATACCAAGAATGAATCAAGAGAGACTAAAGAAGGCATGAGAGTCAAGATAGGGAAGAAGAATCAGGAGAGGATGTAATGAGAAGAGAGATAGACTCAAAATAAATGAGAAAGAGGCATATATCCTCACCCAAATCTGCTAAATGACCTAAAATTAACTATTTTTTGGTTATTTGACTTCATTTTGGGCCTTTTAGACACACTCTACCCAAGCCACAGCCTTGGCCATCGCTTTGGTGAAGGAAAAATGCAACCTAGGGCATGGGTTTCCTTCACACAAGCCATAACCTGGGTCAAATAGGGTCTAGGGCTAGTCACTTCACCAACATTAAGACACTTGAGAAACACAAACTATTTCAAATATTTGAATTGGCCATTTAGGTAGGCAAATGCCTAATGAACCAAATTCAAATTTGACATTGCTCTAACATCTCAAATTTTTTCCTACACACCTAAAAAGACTAAAATAACCTACTAAAGACTCAAATCATGAAACTGGACTAGTATTTACACAAGTAGTGATTCTCTTGCATCATCACCCCAAAAACAAATTTCTTTGGTTCAAATGAAGCTTGTATTCTCTCATTCTGTCAAATATTATTTCAAGCACTTCTAGATGTTTTACTCTAAATTTTTATTTGGCAAGAATGCCATCAAAATAATCCTCCATGATGTCATGAAGCATATCATGAAAGATAACCATAATTTCTCTTTGATATGTGGTTCCATTGTTATTGAGACAAAAGGGAATTACTTGATAGCAAAAGGTGCCCCAAGGTGTTATGAATGTTGTCTTATTTTGATCTTCAGGGGATATTTTTATTTGGTTATAACCTAAAAAACCATCCATTAAATATAACATTTCATAACTAGTGGTAGAGTCCATAATCATGTTGATGTTGGGAAATAGAAAGTCATCTTTGGGACATGCTTTGTTGATATCCCTGAAGTCTATACAAACCTAGATTATTACTGATTTATTTGAAACTGGTAAAATATTTTATATCCAATATGAATAATGTATGGGATAGATGAATCCAACCTCCAATTGCTTCTTTAGTTCCTCCTTCACTAAGAGTGCAACTTCAGAATGCATTTTTCTAAGTTTTTGATTTATAGGTTTTGCATCTGGATGAACCACAAGATGATGCACCACAAGTGAAGGATCAAGCCTCAACATATCTACACAAGACCACATAAATATGTCAAAGAATTATTTAAGCAAAAGCGTTAATGTTTCCCATTCTTATTGAGTTAGAGACATGGCAAGTTTGACTATTTTTGGATCTTCTTCTATTCCTATATTGACTGGAATGGTGTATTCAACAAGAAGAATTGATCCTTATTGATATTTTGAGGGTAGAGGAGGGAGATTGAGTTCCTCCTCAAGATCTTATTCATGTGTTTTTGTTGTGGTACTAATGTGATTATATGATAATAGTTCCAAAAAATACGTAGAATCATCAAACTGTATTGAGAATCCCTTATTATGATCACATGTCGGGATATGATTTTTTATGCTCAAGAATTTAGAAAGTGATTCATCATTTTTAAAATGATCAAGTGTATGTTTTGGTTTTTGGTCCTACTATATTAGATTCAGAGATGTGAGGTCGAGTGTCAAAATAACATTTTCATGGAATATATTCGTTAGAGATAGGTCTTCAAAATCACTGTAGATGAAACCCATTTTAATGTCTAAAGAGTCTTCTTTAGACTCACTAGAAGAGTCACTTTGAAAAAGTGTGGTATTTACATTGAGTGAGTTAAATCCTATGACATGGTAAGCTTCACTGGATTTAAGTGTTATAGTTCTATTAATCCTTGTTCATGAAGACCAAGGCCCTTGCCTTTATAGTTCACTATTTTACAAATTATGGATTTGGCTATAGGGTAATTGTTGGTAACAAAATAAGTAGCTAGTTCATTAGAATAAATCTAGGATGGATTCAAATCTTAAATTTGTTCATTAGAAATATGACCACCTTTTACAAATGATGTTTTTCCAAATTTGTAAACCACTTGATATTTCTTGCAGTTGTGGGGCCTATCATGATTATTAGGAGACATGTGAATTGTGCTTACATAATTAAAATATTGGATTTCATATTCATCCATGCCTTTATCAATCATTTTAAATTGGGATGGAAGATATGGTGTAGTGATTTAACCTGTTAGGGTTTTACACATGTAATTCCTATGTTTGGTTAAAGGGCTAAGATGTCTAAATTAGTTAATTAAATATGAAGTAATTAAGTATTGATTTGTTGTGATTTGGACCTTGTTTGAATTTATATAAATAAAAAAAATAGGGATAAATAGAGAATTAGCTAAAAACTGACTGTCACAGATGATTTGGGTTCTGAAAGTTGAGATCTTCATAGTAGTTTATGTCGTCAACATGATTCTGGTGTTCTTCTACTCAGTAGAAAATAACACTCAGTTTGGATAATAGTGCCATCTATGTGTAGTGTCCTTAATGTGGCATTAATGTACTTTTTGTGGGACTATTCCTATTTTTAAGGAGCACCTATGCCTGTGTCTATATGTTTTATTCCTGCATGACCAAAACCTATAGCTTTGTATTATACCTAGGAAACTTGATTTAATGTGAAAAATATAATCTCCTTGTAAGTATGTCATAATCAATAATTTTATGTGTTAGTAGGATGAACTAGACATCCTCAACACCTCATTGTGTAGAGAGTTGCCTATATACTAATACTCTAAGGAGGGACCAAGTCTGACGTAGTTCTCCTAGCTAGTGCATGATGTATGCACAAGTGAATGCTAGAATGAGAGTGGCCTTAGATGCCTTGAATGTTATTGAGATTTAAAATTATTGAAAATTGGACTTAGGGCTACTATAGATGGTAATATGTAGAAACTAGGGAAGAATAGGCATCAAATACCTTAATTTTACATAATTTTGTCTTTGGTTTGAATAACTTTTGCATCTATTTTCCATATAGTGAATAGAGGTGGATTAGACTTGTATTTATAGGGTTATGTTACTTGTGTGATAATAAAATTAGCTTAGGTTGACCTTAGGAGGGGCACACATTTAAAAAAATATCCATTGGGAAGAGTTAGGGCTAAGGACAATAATGCCTAGTTGGGGACACTAGCGCCATGTGGCTGTAGTGTCCCAAATGTGGTGCTAATTTCATTTTCGTAGACTACTAAGAAAGTTGAATTAGGATCTAGGATGATAGTTCTAGGGTTGTTTCTTGACTAGATGTAGGTGACTCTAATCTACTGAATGACTAGAAATGTAAGCCTAATGCTCAAAGATAGGTCTATGGATAGCCTAGGGATAGGTTGACTCAAGAAACACTCTTAGCATCAAATTACCACTTTTAGGTGATTATATTTCCCCCACTTTATGATAGTAATGCAATAAAGCAAAATGACTAGTATAAAGGGAAAATAAGTGTACCTAGACTTACCTTGGAAGTGAAGCCCATGTAGCTGAGTTTGAATATGTAAATCTGGGTCTGCATATATAGAACATGTTCTAAAGTGATGTCCTATAATGAAACATGCAAAAATTATTCCTTACTTAAGAGATAAGCAAAAAAAAAGACTATATTAAAATGAAATAACTGAGTAAAGTTGATTAAAGAGAGGAAAATAATGAATACATCCCATTGGGTACATACAATAATGTATGAAACTGGTAATAACATGTGTGTGTGAATGGTGTATTGATCATATCATTGAATAACTTGAACTAAGCTGATCATATGGGTGGCTCAAGAACTCAATCCCATTTTGATTCCATCATTGCCCACCCTTACTTGGTGGATCTTGATTCTATAAATAACTTGGATAAGATTGTAAGTATGTCAAATCCTCTCATATTGGTGGCTCAAAAACTCAATTAAGCCATGAATCCATCATTACCCCATGTGTGGAGTAGATGCATATGTAACTGTACTACAAAAAATGCTAAAATTATCTAAATGAGTAATATAAATGTGTATTCAAATCTACAACCACTTGGGTATATTTGGTGGCTCTTGATCACTTGAGAATGCCAACCATTACAGATGGAGTAAGACATGAATTTGGTGACAACCTAGAATATGATAACAAGTGTATAGTGTAGATAATTACATGGAGTTCCATTCCATCTAATCAACTTGTTTAAAGCTTAGTATATGGAAACTATGTGTTGCGTACATACCCCCAATCTGGTATATGAGTATACTAAATATAAATAAAATATGTAATATCTGAACATGTGTAATTGATTTGAATGTGTGAGTGATCATGCCACACATGATGCCCACAAATCTGAGTAAATGATATGAATTTGAATTAAATTGAATGAATATGTGCTAAATCTGAACATAACTACCAAACCTATGATTGGATCTGCACAAATCTATAATGTACCTAGTGTACCAGCTTGAATGATCTAGACTGTCCTAAAGTTGGGACTAATGGACAATAGTGCCTTGTAGTAGAAATTATTACCCTATGGTACTAGTGTCCCAATCTAGGCACTAATGACTGCCTGGTCTAATTTTTATGTGATTTGAACTGATTGTTGAGTCTCTATTCTATTCTGTGTCTTCCCTAAGTATGATATTTGAAACTAAGCCCATGTGCTGAAATGTATATATGAAAAGCAATATAGGAGCTTGGTCTTTGTGACAACCCCTGTAAATTCCCCCTCTTTTGAGGGTAGTTATGAAATATGTGGAATAACTACCCTCTAAATAATTAGCTCTACAAAATGTGTTCGCCAGATCATGTGCATGATATTCTAATATAATGTAAAACATAACATCAAAATGTAAATGTATCTAAGCATAATTAGGAAATGTGAGATGTATTTTGTAATCTCGCATTACACAAGGGTGGTGAAGATAAATGTAAGAAATTTATAATAATAACAAAATATGAGTAACTACATAAGGGGATGGGGCATGATGTCCATCAAGGCTCCTAAGTAGGAAAGCGTGGATGCATGAGATCTCTCATGGCATAAAAAACTAGTGAGTGTGTGTTTAACAAACAAATACAAGTGTCATGGTGTAGAATCATACAAGGAAACAAACATACAAACACATGAGGCACATAAAAGATAGGTTAAGGGGCCACAATATAAGGGACATGGGCACATGTAAGTAAATCTAAGAATGAAGACATATAAGGACATGTTCAAATGTCCATATATGCAAACAAAAAATAATTTGGATTGGAGCCACATAAAATGACATGTTCAAATGTCCACATATAGAAGCATGAAAGATCACACATAATGGACATGGGCACATGTTTGAGGCATACAAATAGATAAGTGGTATAGAATCCAAATAATAATGGCATATTTAAATGCCCTCAAAATGGAAGAAGCATAAGAAACACAATCAAGTCTAATCTAGGAACTAAAAATGAAAGCATGTATAACTATGTAATACAAATCTATGTAAATGAGAAGATGCATATATACTAAGTCTAACTAGTGATAGTCGACAAAAAATCTAAGAAATGAGGAGGAATGATCAATATCAAGATAAATCAATGCATAAATTAGAATGTATAGTATGTAAGATAAAACTTGGTTGTAGCAACTATGTATGAGATGTCCCCAAGTGGGTGAATGTATCAATGTATAAACCTGGATTGGTGTAAATGCCCCCATTGGGTAGATGATAGTTGGTCTCAATAAGTGTAGTAGACCAAAGTCTTATCTGGAATCTACAAGCACTCAATAAGAACAATGAAGCATATGTGTATGATAAAATTGAATATACTAGGATAGCTAGCAATATACAATATCTAGCAAGTAGTAGAAATGTAAACATAACAATTCATATAATCTATAAAATTTTGTGTTTTTGAAATATTTGAATGGTTTTTTGTATTTTGACATATTATATTATTTTTTATTTTCTGAGTATAAGTTATGTACAAGCATATGAAAGTAAAATATGTACAAGGATCGAGAGAGAAAAAGAAATACTAGAAATGTAAATGAAATAAAATACAAGGAAAGTGTAATGTTTCTATAAAACCAAGATCACATCCATGGGATATGGATAATCAAATGATGGATCTAGTGGAAGATCATCCAGTGTTGGATACTAAGCCTATCCAAACTCAAATAATTCATCATCATCATGATCATCATACCAATTTGTATGTAAAAGTAAGGCCTTATCCTTGGCATGAATCTAGAATCTATGCATCCAAATGACATGCTGCTCAATTGTGTAGGATGCCTCTCATGCGATCCCAAGGTAAACCACATTAGAACACTAAGTATTTGTGTGAAACTTATGGTTCTCATCAATGTCATCATGTAAAAATGTGAACCATGTATCCAACGTGAGTGAATGTCAAGCATCTTTCTGACTAATCAAATGTAGCATCCATCACCTATAACCATGCACTACCAAGTGTAACTTTATATTGTTGTATTTGTTCAAAATGAAGAATAATGTATTGGCCACCTTGGGGCCACATGAAATTGGTAATGTAATATGTCCAATAGAGTCTTAACAATGTATATCATGTTGTATCTCACTCTTTTGATAGCTAATGTGGTGTAAAAATCCTAAAGTGCAAGTAATAAGATCAGAGTCATCTATATCCACATGTGGACGATATCTTTCTGCTACAAATATCTATATAGTCAATGGATCATATCATGAATATTTGTGTTACTGATGACTTTGTCATGGTGCTCATAGCTATGTAGTAGCTTATATCACTGGTGGTGGTGGTTCCTGTGGAGGCTATATAATCTGAATAGTGCCCTTAGCCTTAAATTTATTTATCTTATGTTATAGTACTACACATGTTTGTATCATAACCTATGAGTCTATGGAAGTGATAAAATGGTTGCCCTTCATGTGGTGATAATCTGCTAGTTGATGTATGTTAGACTATGGGTAATAACATTAATACTCTATCAAGTAATAACTATAATATCTGGTGTGGTCTATCTTGTGAGCTCCCTTCCTGAATCTATATGATTGAATTGATATCCATGGATGTGACCGTATGTACTAAATGGGTCAAGGGATTTGCTACTAACTATGGCTAAGTATGGGATCATATAGATGTAGAATCCTAAATAAGTGATTCTACTAGTGTAGGGTGAGGTACAATTGCCTTTGACTTATCTCTATATTCCCCTAGACTCACTGGTGTAAATCTCAATCCACATAAATAATCATCAATGTCTATAGGTGGTTGATCATCCTTTGTAGTGGCCTGTGAATCTATGTCATAATTATGAATGTAAGTCTCCTCTAAATTGACAAGTAGTGGTAATTGGGCTATGAGAATCTTATCATCTATCCTATATGAGGATGTTTGTACTATGATATGTTGTTCCTATATTCTTGATTAAGGTACCTATACTCGAATAGGCTAGTCATCTATCATCGAAGAAGGTAGCAGTGCTTAGAGAGGCTGATCCTCTATCATCAGTGAAGATATCTATGTTGTAGGATGTTATGAAGGTAGTATATGAACAATCTTACTAGACTCCCCCACCTCATAAGTATGCATCTGCTTAATAGGAATATGGTGAGGTGGGGGTTTGATGAGAACATGAGGTATCCCATTGGATGATGTACTCGGTGTAGGAAGCTTAGTAAGCCTGTAATATCAAAATGGCTGATTATCTACTAGACATGTGTATAGGTACTCATCATGTCAAGATTTAACACATTTGTGAAGAGTGAAAGGTACAATCTCTATAACATGTATCCAAGGTCTCCTGACTAGAAAATTATAATGTAAATGGTTTGACATGAATGAAAAGTGTGTATATAATGTCTTTGGTCCCACTGTAATATCCAATGTGATTGATCCCAATGTCTATCAAAGAATGTCATCAAACACTCAGATGTTCTTGTATGTTTTCTGAATAGATGCTATATCAACCCCCATGGTTTGAAAAAATGTAAGGTTACATATATTGAGTCCTGAACCACTATTGATGAGAACTCATTTAATAGCTATGTTGTTAATTTGACCTTGAATAAAAAGTGGAAAGTTTTGATCAACAATTGATTGTGAAGGTAAATCTTCATTGGAAAAATCTATCACATCATACATATCTTTGATATCATTCATGAGAGATTTAGAATAGGATGGCTCAGTATCACTACACATATATTATGATTAAGTGTTTGAAACATAATATCTTTAAATATTGTCACTTTTTAAAATAATTCCAAGATAAATATTTTAGCTAGTGTATTCTTCCACTGATCCACAATATCAAACTCTCTTTGCTAATCTCTGGGTGTTCTTGTAGTGTGCTGGGGATAAAGAGGGATGGTAGGGTTACGCTACTCCTATATAGGCTAAGGAGGCACCCCATTTTGCCTAGTGACAGATCGAATTGTAGGATCTACTATTTAATTGGGGTGAGTAGTAGAGGCGGGATGGGAGCAAAGATAATCAAATGGTCTAGGTGGAGGTGGCACAAAAGGAGTCTTTTGAGCCATTTGTTATCTAGTAGCAACTGGAGGTATCTCAAATTAATCCATATAGAAATGATCCAAAAGAAAATGGGGCTCACATGATGGAGGACCAATATCTAAAATAATTTTAGCTCAAATTGAAGCCAAGATAGGAGTAACATACATTTATACCTTTCTAAAAATAGTTGGCAATAAGTATGCTAAGAAAAGTGCCAAGCTTTGTACCATGAAATAAAAGATGGATTCTATCATGATAATCATGGTAGTAAGCTATAAATTAAGACTTAGTGATGGATGAAAATATGAACCCTAGGGTTTTCTAGGGTTAGGGTTTTGGAAACTAGGGTTTTTTTACAATAATTTAAATTAGATGTAAAATAAATTAAAACCCTAATGTAAAATGTGATTTTAATTTAGCTAGGTTGTCTAAATAATATTATAAAATCAAAAGTATTCAACCCTAAATTTATTGCACAAAATTTAGATGAATGCAAGCTAGGGTTTGAAGCAATATTCAAAGTAAGATGAGTTCACCAAATGATTTAACCTTTTAGGGTTTTACACATGTAATTCCTATGTTTGGTTAAAGTGATAAGAGGTCTAAATAAATTATATAAATATTCAATAATTAAGTACTATTTTTTTATGATTTTGACCTTGTTTGACTTTTTATAAATATCAAAAAATAGGGATAAATAGAGACTTAGCTAAAAATTAACTATCGTAGATGACCTGGGTTTTGAAAGTTGAGATCTGGGTTATAGTCTATGTCATCAACATGATTCTAGTGTTCATCTGCTAACTTGACAATAATGCCAGTTTAGATAGTAGTGCCATCTATGTGTAGTGTCTTTAATGTTGCACTAATGTCCCCTTTTTAAGACTATTCTTATTTTTTAGGAGCACTTGTGCTTGTGTTTGTATGTTCTATTCCTATGAGACTGAAACTTGTAGCTCTATACTATACCTAAAAAACTTGATTTGATGTGAAAACCTTAATCTCCTTTTAAGTATGGCATAAGTAATAATTTTGTGTGTGTTAGTAGGATGGACTGGACATCCTCAACACCCCGTTGTGTAGAGAGTTGCATACATACCAATACTTTGAGGAGGGATCAAGTCCGATGTAAATCTCCCACCTAGTGTTTTATATATGTGAAAGTGAATGCTAGAATGAGAGTGGCCTTAGATTCTTTGAATGTGATTGAGCTTTGAAATGCTTGAAAAATGGACTTAGGGATGCTGCAGATGGTAGTATGTAGAAAGTAGAGTATAAAAGGGATCAAATACCTAAATGTTACACAAATTTGTCTTTGGTTTGAATATATTTTGCATCTATTTAATAGAGGTGGATTAGATTTGCATTTAGAGGGTTCTATTGCTTGTGCAGATAATAAAATGAGCTTAGGCAAACCTTAGGAGGGGCACAAATTTGAAAATTTGTCCATTAGGAAGAGCTAGGGATAAGGATAATATCATATAGTTGGGGACACTAGCACCATGTGGTTGTAGTATCCCAAATGTGGTGCTAATTTTATTTTATTAGACTATTGAAAAAGTTGGATTAGGATCTGGGATGAAAAATTTGGGACTATTTCTTGACTAGATGTAGGTGACTATGGTTTTCTGAATGATTGGAAATATAAGTCTAATGGTCAAAGATAGGTATATAGATATCCTAGGGGATAGGTTGACTCAGGTGACACTTTTATCATCTAATTACGACTTTTAGATGGTTACATGTAGCTTTTGAAGTTGATGGTTGGTTGAATGCTTGGCTTGTAGATGGTGTATCTGTGGAAGTCAAGGTGGATGGCATGTTCAACCAACCACTAAAGGGAGGTGTTTGAAATAAATTATCAAGATGGATGTATTTTTTAAGCATAGGTAATTCTTCAACATGAGTAAATGTGTCTTCAGTAATGGGTAGATAATTTGATTTTTGGCAACACCCTTTCAATAGCTTGAAATATTGAAAGGGTTGAGGATCGCCTAGGATAGTTACTTCCATACCATTATGAGAACATTTCAAGCATTGGTGTAAAGTAGAGGATATGGAATTTATTGAATGGATACATGGACATCCAAGAGTCAAATTGTAAGGAACATCTAGGTCAAGCACATGGAATAGTGTTTCTTGAATGATAGGCCCCACCATCAAAGGAAGATATATAATACCCATAAATTACCATTCATTATTACCATAAGCCTTAGTTGTAATGATATTTGATTCTAATCCTACTGTAGGATAAGCCAAGTGCTTAATTATCTTAATTTACATACATTTAAAGTCGATCCATGATCTATAAACACCCTTTTTACCTCATATCTAGGGATAATGACTTCTATATACAATGGTAGATTATGGACAAATCCCATAAGGGAGACATTATAATGGTCCAACATACCCTAGTTGTTAGTGGATAAATTTACAAATAACACTTGAAAATTTAATATATTGATGTCTTACATGACTTGCAACCCTTGGAGGACATTATATAGGATATATTTACATATAGTGGATGTCTTAAAAAGCTCTAAAATGGATATATTAGCAGTTGTCTTCTTAAGATGGTCAATAATATTATATTTATTTTCCACATTAGACAAGGAAGCATTAGGGATGATAATTTTTATGAGCCTTATCATAATGACATAATCTTGAGCTTGTAAAATAATGATGAAGACATGATTATGCATGTAATCAACATAATTGATGATGGAATTAAAAATATGATTGGATTACATTACATTACTTGGAATATTTGTTGTTTTTGCTTAGCCTATTCTTGCTCATGTTTTGGGAATGGGTCTTTGTATATTCCTAAATTTTGATTATTAGAAGTGGTTGATGGTTAATTTTAGATAGTTATGTCCACATGATCTGTAATATCTTGGACCTAGTGTTTGAGCCTCATACACCTATTGGTTGATTTCCCCTTTGTCTTATGATACTCACAATATTCATCTTATTTTTACCAGTCAGGTTTAGGGACATTGTATTCAAAAGGATTGGTGATTGGTCAAACAATCATGTTTGCATGCGCCAAATTTTGAAACACTGATGCATAAGATTTTCCCAATTGGGTGAACTTATGTTTGTGGTTTTATTGTCTTTGTTGACTATCATGCATGGTAATGTTATTAATGGGTTATGTATGAACTTATTTTGTTTTAGGTAGGGTTTGTATTTGTTTTACATCAGTTACACCATCACCTAAAACATTCTTATTCTTGGAAAAAAGCTTGGGTTTTTCAAGTTGTTTCAAAGAATTATTGTTAGGTTTGAATATTTTAATAACAGCTCTAGTGATTAAAGTTCATTCAACTTGAACTCCCTTTTTAATTATTTCATCAAAGGAACTTTGAAAAAGAAGTTGCAAGTGATGACCCAAGTTTGAATTAAGGTTATTCATAAATATAGAAAAAATTTATGTTTCAGTAAAGGACCATGACAAATGGCTTGCCAATGACGACCATCTTTGTAGGAATGAGGAAAAGATATCACCGTTTCATTACTTAGTGTTATGTAGGTTGAGTGTGGTCAATTCATTTTCAACATTATATGCAAAATTCTAAATAAACTTATTGGATAGGTCTTTAAAGGTGAAGATTGATCCTTTGGGAAGAAATGAGAACCATTATAGGGCTTGAACCCTAGACTACGTGGAAAGAGTCTCAATATGTACTCATTACTATAAGTAACATATGCACATGCCAAATATAAGTCCTTAAGGTGTTCCCTTGGATCGCTCTTGCCTTTGTATTTGTCAAACCTAGGAAGTTCAAAATTCTTTGGGAAGGGTGTTGTCATGCTATTCAAATCATATGGGTAAGAAAAAATTTCATTGAACTTATACTATTTTTTCTATGAAAAAGTACCATCTTACAAGCCTAGGACCTTGTCCTTCATATTTTTACACTCTTGAATAAAGTGTGATGATAATTCATTATCTAGACTTGAAGACGTAAATAAGTTAGCAGTTTGATCCATGAATTGGTTTGTGTTAGTGTTATCTTGTGAAAATTGGTTAAGGGGTGGATTGTTAATGAATTGGTTATGAAACATGTTGGAAAAGGAGTTAGTATATTGTGAATGTGCAAAGGTGTTTGAATTGGTTGGGTTAGAGGAAAATTTAAGGTTTGTTGGATTTGTATTAGTGTTAAAACTAGAAGTTACTTTGTTGGGGTTGATATTACAGTTAAAATTTGGTTGGTTTGGGTGAGTGTTGTAGTTAGAGTTTGTTTGGTTTGGGTTGGTGTTAAAGTTAGTATTTGTGAATTTAAAAAAATTAGGGTTGGTTGGATAAAGTGTATTTGAGTTGCCTTGGTTTAATTTTTGGTTTGAAAAAGGATGTGAACCAATCGTTTAATTTGGATGAGTGTTACAATTGATTGGTTGGTTAGAATTAGTGTTAAAAGAATTGGTGTTAGTTGGTGTTTGATTTGAAGGCAATGAAACGAATCCTACAAAAGAACATGAATTAGAAAATTGGTTACCTAAAGTAAAATTTTGATTTAGATTGATAGGTAAATTTTAAGCTATATTAAATTTTGTATTTGTTGTTAATTGGTTGATGGGTGAGCTAGAATAGGTATTCAAGCTCAGATTTGGATTTGGATTGATGTTGTTGATGGGTGAACCACGAAGGTTCATATTTAGATTGATTAGATAACTTGAATGATTATTCAAGTTTGGATTGGTTTGATGATAGATTGGTATACTAGAATAAATATTCAAGTTTAGATTGGTTGGGTTTATGATTGGTAAAATTGAATGAATATTCAAGCTTGGATTCAGTTGATTTATGATTGGTAAACTTGAATGAATATTCAAGTTTGGATTGGAATGTTTGACGTTTGACAAACTTGAATGAATATTCAAGTTTAGATTGGGTTGGTTGATGAATGAGGGTGAATTCACATTTACACTCAAATTTGGATTGGGGTTGGAATTTGGGTTAACCAAAAGATTGTTTGTTTGATTGGCTTGGAGATTTGAAATCTCTTGATTGATGTGATGAGCATGGGTTTCCATAGAAAACCCATGACTTACTTGGGAGGATTCCTCATGGAGGATGGCTTTCCATTTATCTTGGGAGACTTGGGGTTTGGGATTGGAGGAACCTAAGAGAGCATTACTACCCTCTAAACAGCTTTGTGAGATGGATGGGTTATGAATGGGTGAAAAAGACTCTTTCTTATCAATTAAATATTACAAATTTTGGACATCAAAATTGGGTGGAAATTTAGCCCCTAGCTTAAAACTTGAATCAAAACTTTATTTTTGTTTGTCATGATGTATTGGTTTAATGAAGGAGGAAAAATGGCTTTGGGGCTACCCTCATCTTGGCTGCTCCTCCTTCTTCTTCATGGTTATGGATTTCATGTCTTTCAAGATGATGACTTTGGTTTTATTAGCTTCTATATTATAAGGGATAATTTCCAAAAGGCTCCTCCCTTACCCCATGATTGTTAAGCATAGCCATGTTCCTTGTGATGGGTGGTATTGCTAGAGGAAGGACTTGACTCAAGAACACAATAAGGACTTGACACTAAAATATAAAAAGACTAAAAAGCTTGATTGATAACAAGGTATATTTTGAGTTTTGCTTGGAATTTTTTATTTCAACTTTTAAAAGCTTTTGTGGATTATGACTTGTTTCAAGACTCAAAAAGTATTTTTGCTATCACTCAAGGATTTTCATCACATGGTAAAACACAAGGGAATAAGCAACAATATCTATTCTAAACACATGAAATTGTTAAAAAAAAGTTAAAATCTAAGTAAAATGGACTTGAATATCCCATAAAATCCCCATGTCATTGACTTGTCCATTGTGTTAATACTGGCCTAATATTTTAAGGCACTAACCATAAAGGATCTTGCTATTCCCATGGCCCACTAAGCCTAGTTTTAAGGGTGCAAGGGAAGTAATTTCTCGACACTAACTGATTCACTACTAATTAAATGGTAACAAATACTTTCCTAGGCTTAAGGTATAAATGAGTTCATGGGAGTCCTCTATATATCTCTCAGTACAATGAGTCCCAAATCTATGGAAGAAGATGATTTGATGGATGCACATAAATGGGTCTCATCCCAACGTGCCCAACACATCTATTAAGGTCTTAGTGTGTTGATGTCATAAAAACTAAACTTTTATTCATGTTATCTAAGGCGTAGGTATTGGAGCATGGAATCCCCTCACTTCGTAGTGTGATTAAAACACACAACCACTTAGCCAAAAATGATAATTCTAACTTAATTTTTATACCCTGCCAGTACATAGGTTTGGCTTACCATGTGGTGATGAAATCCATGGTCAATAGAGCCCATAAAAAAATAAAAATAAAAATACAAACACTTGCCTTTGATTATTAGGTATTGCCACCAATGTTATGCCAAGAGAAGAACATATGTACAAGTATCATATTTGATAATAAAAAACTTATAGATGTTGTTTTTGATTCTTAGTTATCATCACCAATGTGACACCAAGAGAAGAGCACAAGGAAGAAACATAAATATTGAAAAGAAAAAAAAAAAAATTAAATCTGACAAACCAAATGTTTGCTAATTACTAAAGAAAATGAAAAATTGAACTTTTGAAAAAAATTGTAAGAAAGAAATTTAAAAATAAAAAAAATGTTGAAATCAAGCAAAAAATGAATTGTTTAGCTTTTTATAGGTTTTCCTTTGACTTACAGCTTGCAAATAAATTGTTAGAGGTTTTTATTGGCTGAAATTCAAGACAACCTGCAAAAAATTATTAAAAAACCATTAAAAAAAAACCAAGTCTTTGGAATGATTTCACTATTACCAAGTCAAAGTAAACCGTGAAATTGTTAATTGTTAGAAAATAAAAATCAAACAAAAAACATAAAGAAAAAATAGAATAATTTTAGGCTTACCTTGAATAATTTTGATAATATCTTTGACTATATTTTTACTCCATGCCACAATTTCACTGATACTTTCTAGGATTTCGTTGATGTTGACGTGGATTTTACCAAAGATATATATGATTTCGGTGAAGATACAACCAATTTCATTGCTAAATATAGAAGAGGAAAATACAATAAAAATATGATGCAAGCAGGAAATCTAGAACATAAAGTTGCTTATAGAGAGAAAGAAGCACTGAGAACTCTAGAAAGCTGGGAAAAGAAAAACAATGAAAAAAATACTTAAAAGATGATTTCATGATTAGGTTATATGATTTCACTGATAGAATCTCTAATTTTATTGTTGTGATAAAAAATAGAAAACAAATAAAAATAGGGAAAAATAGAGAAAGAAACTCAAAATAGCGAGTTGCTTACAGAGGAATACTAACATAAGGTGCTCTAGAAAGGATTAAATAGGTAATTACTAAACATAAGGTACTTCAAAATGATTTTATTATTAGGTTAGATGATTTCACTAATAAGTCTTACAATTTCTCTATTGGTTTAAAAAAATATAAAATATAATGACGTCAGCACATAAATCAATTTTCTTTCTACCTTCTATGATTTCACTGACAGAGTCTTCAATTTTGTAATTTCATAGAAATAAAGCAAAACAAAAAATTGAAAATTTATAACAAAACAAAACCAAGATATAAATTTTTTAGAAGAGATAATACTAATTAAAAGACATCAAAAAAAATAAAATGATGAATTCACTATTATCTACTACAATTTTCTTGATAGAGTCTTTGATTTCATAGTTATGCAGGGGGATGTACAAGAAGCCTAAAATTGTCAAAAAATGACCTACAACTACAAACATAAACCTCTAAGACCAAGATTAAATTTATGTGTATAAGGAAAACTAAAAAAATCAACTAGAATATGCTCTTAAATGCACTTATGATCTTATGAAATGCAAAGATGAGGGAAGGTCCCACCGAGCATGCTAAAATGTGTGAAGGGAAATATATAATACAACTAAGCTAAGAAATTAATACAAATTAAATCTAATCTAAATTCAAATCAAATTTATGATAGAGTGACATATAAAGGAAACAAAATTACACAACCAAAGTATCATTAGCCTCCTCCATTGTGATTCAAAGTGACTTGATCTTAAAATTTGGTTGCTCAATCCTTATCCAATGCAAAAGGGAATTGGGCAGCATTTTGGTATGAAAATGAACCTTTTATACCTTGGATTTGCTTGGATTCACTTGAGAATTCAATATCACTTCATTATCATAAGAGGGGATTATGAAAGTGATGGTTGCATGTCTATTTATAGGTTTACAAGAAATTGATCTAATGGTGGATGATTATTTAAATATTTATAAATTTTCAAATAATTAATGGTGGAGATTTAGTCCTCATCCACAAGAATGATGACCAATTCCATAGGTTGAGAGGAAAGGGGATTCGGTTGAGTGAGTCATCAAGAATGGGTCATGGAGGTTAAAATGTTCTAAGGTGACTCACAAGGTAGTTGAGGACAATGGTTGGATGACTCAAAACATAATTGAGATAAACATGGAGGATATCTGAGTGAGGTGGAAAATATGGATTTATTGGATAAATTTGGAGAAAAATGTGTGTATAATTGATTAAATAATAATTCAATTATTTGAAATTTAAAAGGAACTAATGTTAGTTTAAATTCAAATTTATGGAAGAAGAAGGGTTAGCATGCCAAAGTTAATTTCGACACTAAATGGTTAAATTTAGGTGCCTACATCAACATTCTAAGCACTTCAAAATAAATTAATTGAAATTTGTCTACCATCAAGTTCAATTGGAAGAGGATATAAGGCAAACATCATTCAAAATAATAAGAGGTTTGTATGAACAATGTATTCTTCCTTTTATTTTATAAAATTCACCTACTACATTTGTGAATGGTGTATAAGACGATATAGAGACTCTTTTGTGATAATATATTTGGCTGGAATTTTCATTTTTATTAAACCATGAAAGAATGTACAATGAATTTGAGGATAGTTTTGTGAGTTTTTATGGAAATTAAGTTGTTTCTTAATGAGAATAAATATAAGTTTGAAAATTTATCACTAGTCTATTTAGGTTGTGGTTGAAGGAGGAGTCTTGATGAATGATTTGGAAAAGCTAAACACCATTCTCTATTGGTCAAATCCTTCCAATGTGATCCAAAAAAAAGTCTTTTTAAGGGAAATATACATTACTTGATAAAAAAACATCAAATCATGGGTAAGTATATGGAATTGGGGAGTAAAAGGGGGTTCTAGGTGGGCTTTTTTTCTTGAAAAATGAGAAATATCAACTTGTATGGATTATTTGGGATTCCTAAACTCAACATCTGAAATTACTATAAGATTATGAATTGTACAATTTTGAGTATACCTTCTAAACTACTATTTTTTTTCAAAATGGTAAAGTATAAAATGGTCAAACAGATAAAATTCAAAGATATACTTCTGCTTTTCAGAAAAAACATTGTAGATAACCGGTCATAAATTCCAAATTGTTTTAGTGTCAATTAGTATTTTTGGAGACCATTTGGTGGAAATATTTATAAGATCATATAGTTTTTAACCTTTTTTTAAAATATATATATATATATATATATATATATATATATATATATATATATATATATATATATATATATATATATATATATATATATATATATATATATATATATATATATATATATATATTTTAATAGTTTTACAATTAAATAGACCCTGAAAATGATAAAAAAATGGATAGCCAACCATGTGCCCCCCATAATTACCTCAAAAAAATCAAAAATGATTTTTTAATTTTTGAATGTATGTATAATTAGTCTAGTTTTCAACACTATATATTTTTAAAAAAATTGGATGAACGAAATGAAAGATACATGAACAAAGACATATATGTATAGTTATGACATATAGCGACATAAAAAGGCATACATATAAATCAATATAGATGGAAACCTTAAGGTTTTATACATATATATATATATATATATATATATATATATATATATATATATATATATATATATATATATATATATATATATATATATATATATATATAATCATATTTTCATGAATCTTACAATGAAATTCATAGTGTTTATCATGTGTGAAGTTGGATTTTTTAAATTTTTAATCTAAAACACAAATTTGGTTATGTGTGCAAGTCCAAACCTAAAGCATGTATGTACTACAATAACATGTATGTGTTATTATGGCTTTCTATTTGTCAAGGGTTCCTAGAAGTGCAAGAAAATTATGTTTTTACTAAAATATATGTTAAGTATTTAAATTTATTTTAGTAAATATAAGTACTTAGGGGCACTTTACATCTTTTTGAATTGGTCTCATAACTCTACAGTTATGATTTATAAGATGGTTTTTAAAAATCTAATCTAGTCAATTCTTACTATTTTTTAGGATCTTAGAACTAAGTATAAGGTTATTTGGGCATAACTTTTGGAATTGACATCTATTTTAGCCAAGATAATAGTCATTTCATAGTTTTTAAGGCATTCTAGATTGATTTATAACAATTATAAGAGTTTTATATGTGCCAAAAAATAATTTTACAAACCTCACATCTCTTAGAGATAATAAGATTTGAGAAAAAATTGACACATGAATTCACATGGAAATCAATTTTGTTTGCGATTAGGTCCCTTATAGGCCAAAAGTGACACAACACCACCATATCCACTTGTGACTAGGGAAATTGCAGATTATTTAGGGCATATGTGTGGATGATCCCTATAATTCATTTTGAATTCAATCCAAAATGCTGTGATTGGGGAAACATAAATTATATTTTTGACCTATGTAAACCCAACCACCCATTTATGCTAATTTTACTTATGATTAGGTCTATTATATGGTAAAAGTGACATAAAAACACCATATTCAATTGTGACCAAGTAAAATGGGGATGGTTTGGGGTTTATTTGAGTGTGGTCACCAAAATTCAATTTAAATTCAGGACAAAGTAGTGGGAATTGGCAAATTTAAGTCACATTGGTGACATGCGTACACCCAACCACCCATTTATGCTAATTTTACTTGCGATGAGGTCCTTTATAGGGAAAATCTATATATAAACACCATATCCACTTATGACTAGGGGAAATGTGGATAATTTTAGGCATATTTATCCTTGATTACCCCAATTCAATTTGAAAATAGGCTAAATTAATGTAATTAGGGCTTCATAAGTCACATAGTTGAACCTTACACACCCAACCACCTAATTTTGTTGATTTTACTTGTATTTAGCTCCCTATGGGCCAAAATTAACACAAAAACACTATAACCACTTGTGACTAAGGTAAATACAAATAATTTGGGACAATTTTATGTATAACCACCCTAATTCACTTTGAATTTAGGATAAAGTGGTGTGATTGGGGAAACATTGGTGACCCATGCACACCAAACCACCACATTATGCCATTTTTACTTGTGATTATGGGGGTTATAATCCAAAATATATACAAAAACACTATATCCACTTGAGACCAGTGAAAATATAGATAATTTGGGTCACATTTATGCATTATCACACAAATGCACTTTGAATAGAGGCCAAATTTGAGTGATAGGGAAATTTACATCCCATCGGTGACCAATGCACACCCAAAAACCTTTTTATGCCAAATTTACCTGTGATTAGATCCCTTATGGGCCAAAATTGACATTCCAACAACACCCTATTCACTAGAAACTAGGATAAATATAGATAATTAGGGGCACATTTATACATGATCAACCCACATCACTTTAAATTCAAGCCAAATTTGTGTGATTAGGGCAATGTAAGTCGCATTAGAGACCTGCACACACCCAACCACCCTTTTATCTCATATTTTATATGCAATTATTAGGATTATATACCAAAAAAAACATAAAAATGCCATAATAACTTTCAACCAAGGCAAATGGACATTCATGCTCAATCACCCCAATAACTAGGAATTTAGGCAAAAGTGGTTTGATTGGGGCAATATAAGTTACATTGGTGAACAACAACACCCAACCACCTCTTTATGCTAATTTTACTTATGACTATTTCCCTTATAGGAAAAAATTAACACAAAAATACCATATTCACTTGTGACTAGGGTAAATGAGGAAAATTTTGGGCACATTTATGTGTGATCATCCAAATTCACTTCAAATTCAAGCCAAAATGGTGTGATTATAGAAATGTGATTTGATATGGTGGTGTTGTGTCAATTTTGTCCAATAAAGGATGTAATCATAATTAAAACTGACATAAATTGGTGGTTAGGTGTGTGCAAGTTACTAGTACAACCTATGTTCCCTCAATCCAACCACTTTGACCTTATTTAAAAGTGAATTGGGGTGATCATGCACAAATTTGACATAATTTTTTTGTATTTACTATGGCTATAAATGGATATGGAATTTTTGTGTTGTTTTTGATTAATTAAGGTGGCAAACCAGGGGCCAAACCCTATACAGTCAAAAAAGATAGGAAGGCTGGCAAATAAAAGATGCCAGCACCGAACCAATGGCACAGCTAAGAAACAAAGTCAGAAGCAAAACAAAACACTGGAAAGACCAGAGTTAGAAAGGATGAAACTACATAACTATAGAATTAACAAGATCCTTAAGATTCTCATTGTCCACATTGTCAGCATTCCCTAGATTACCCACTGCTTCCATGATCCGTAATGGCCTTCTCCACGTGGACCACCTTTGAAAGCTATCTTCATCATCAATGTGCATCATTCATGCTCTATCATCTCCTTATGAATGATCTCTCTAATTTTTATGGGTATATGAGCCCCTTGTTGCCATACCCTCCATCCTGAGAATTGCTGACCAAGATTGGCACAAGCATCAACGACCCTGTTACCTTTTCTGTAGGTGTGGGTAATCTCAACTTCAAAAAACTTTTGTAAAAGAAAATGGATGTTTGTAATGATGTCTTTTAGATGGATACCAATGTTAGATGCTTTATTAATAGCATCTATGATCAACTTAGAATCTCCTTGAATATTCAAATTTCAAATTCCTAGGGATATAGCTAACTTTAATCCCCAAAGTAAGGCCATAGCGTTAGCATAGTTATTGCTCTGGCTACCCATGCCACCAGCATAGATAGTAGACATCCCTCTTTTTTTATTTCCTATTATTCCTCCCCCACTTGCTTTACCACTCAACTTGGATGCCCCATCAAAATTAAGTTTCATCCAATTGGGTTTAGGTGGTATCCATTTAGTATGAAGTCTCTGAAGAATTTTGGAATTATCATGCCCAGGGATAAGGTTTAAAACCTTCCATTTGGAAACAATTTGACTTTCAAATTTAGATAGGGGTTTCTCTGGAACACTAATATGAGCTGTTCTAACACTTTCCAAGATGGTCCTAGCAAAGGAGTTAAACACCTGAGCAACATTTCTAGCAGTGTCCCTAAAAATTATATGATTTCGCTCTTTCCATAAAGTCCAGCTCAAGCATGGTAGAGCTTGCTTCCATAGTTCCTTAATCCAAGGATGTGTGAAGGTTGAGTTTCAGCTGAGAATTACTTCTTTAAGTTTATAATTACAAACCCATTCAATGCCAAAGTTGTTAAGCATTTTGCCCCATAAATCCTGGGTAAACTCACAGTGTATGAATAGTTGTGAAACTGATTCCTCTCTAAAACCACACAAAAAACATCTTTTGACCAAAGTAAACCCCCTCTTTTGAAGGTTGTCCTAAGTAAGGATTTTGTTATGGGCAGCAGCCCACCAAAACAAGTTAATCTTTGGAATGAGTTTATGATTCCAAACCTTTTTCCATACCTCCTTATTCTGAGCTTCAAGTGTAAGTAAATGATAGGTAGATTTGACAGAGAATGATCCATTCTTCTTCAGCCACTAGTATTGTTCATCCTCCCAAGGGAAGAGCAGGATTTTGATCTCTTGAACACATTGCTGGATCTCCCGAATTCTTGGAATAACCTCAGGCCTGTGCACACAATAATCCAAAAGGTTTTTCCAGCTCCTTATCCCATTGTTATTTTCCATATAATCACTAACCCTATCACCAAAGAACTAAGTAGTTAGGCATTTAATTTCTCCATAGTTTCCTTGGGAGATGAGAGGCTTGTCCCTTAACCAATTATCCTCCCACAATTTAATCTGTTGGCCATTTCCAAGCTTCCACCTGATTCTTTGTTTGAGAAGACTTCTAATTTTTAGCATTTTATTCCATATCACAGACCCTTGGGGTAATCTCGCCTGTTGAAGAAAGTTGAAATCATCAATTCTATGCATGTATTTAGCATACATTATTTCCCCCCACTCACTTTTGTTGTGAATCAGATTCCAACTAACTTTTGAGAGGAGGGATTTATTCATTTTCCTGATGGATCTTATATTAAGTCCACCATGAGATTTTGGGAGACACATTTTTTCCCATCTAACTAAAGACATTCTCTGTTTGTCTTCCACTCTTGTCCATAAAAATTTTCTTTGGATATGTTTTAGCTTTTTAGCAAAATACGGAGGAATTTTAAAAAGAGACATGAAGTAAGTAGGAATACCTTGGAAGGATGTCCGAAGAAGTTGCAGCTTACTCGCACTGCTGAGTAGTTTCCCCTTCTACCCAAGAAGTTTCCTCTATGTACGTTCCACAATACCATTCCAAAAACTTGAAGATACCTCCTTGACCGAGAGTGGGAGACCTAGGTAGGTAGCTGGTAGGCCAGCCTCAACACAATCTAAGATATCAATGATTATATGTCTAAGTTCATTGGGAGTGTTGAAGAAGTACACATTGCTTTTCTAGAAATTTATTCTTTGTCCCGAGTCTCTGGCATAATCATTAAGTATATTCTTCCATCTTCTAGCTTCAATCACCGATGAGATACCAAATAAGATGGTATCATCCACAAACTGCTGTATAACCATAGGATGAAGGGAAGAGGTAGGGAATTTTTGTGTTGTTTCTGGTCTATAAGGGACCTAATAAAAATAAAACTAGAATAATTACATGATTAGGTGTGCGTGGGTCACCAATAAAACTTATGATGACCTAGTCACACCACTTTGGCTTGAATTTAAATTGAATAAAGGTGATCATGCATAAATGTGCCAAAAACATCTATAATTTCCTTAATCACAAGTGGATATGGTGTTTTTGTGTCACTTTTGGCCTATAATGGACTGAATCACAAGTAAAACAATCATAAATGGGTGGTTGGCTATGCATTAATCATCAATATAAATTATTTTTTCCTAATCACATCACTTTGGCCTAAATTCCAAGTAAATTGGGGTGATCGCACATGAATTTTACCCTAATTATTTGCATTTTTTGGTCACAATTGGATATGATGTTTTTGTGTTGATTTTGGCCTATAATTCCCCATAATCAAATGTAAATATGACATCAAGGGATGCTTGGGTTTGCACAAGTCAAAAATGTGACCCATGTTTCCCTAATCACATCACTTTATCCTAGATTTAAATTGAATTTTGGGGATCATGCATAAATGTGCCCTAGATTATCCATAATTTTCTTGGTCACAAGTGGATATAGTGTTATTGTATCAATTTTTACCTATAAGGGACCTAATCAAAAGTAAAATCAACATAAAGAGGTGGTTAGGTGTGCATGAGTCACCAAAATGACTTACATTACCATAATCACATCATGTTAGTTTGAATTCTAAGTGAATTGGGATGATCATGCACAAATGTGCCCAATTTTTTTCACATTTTCCATGTTGGCAAGTGGATATTGTCTTTTGTGTCACTTATAGAATATAAGGGACCTAATCATAAATGAAATTGGCATAAAGGCTTGGTTGGGTATACACCATCTTGTAAAATTCAATTTTGACATACTTATAACTTCAATAAATATTACCAACCAATATAAAAGGCCCCAAAACTTAAAAAATGACTACATGTTTGACCAAAATGGATACTAGTTACAAAAATTATACCATAAAATCTTTAGGTTCAATATTAAAATCCTCAAAATCATTAAGTACTAACTAGATTGAATTTTTAAAAACTATCTTATAAATTATAACTCATGGAACTATGAGACAACTTCCAAATGATGTAGAGTGGCCCTAATTTTTTATATTTATTAAAATAAATTCAAATATAAATATAACAATATAAATTTTAACCTATACTTCAATTTTATTTTAATCAATACAAACTTGCCTTTTGATTCCTCTACTTTCACTCCTTTTAAGCCTTGCAAATTATAAAGCAAAATAACATACACATGCTACAACACATACATGATTTAATGAGTACATGTTTAAAATGTATTTGCTATAAGTTTATAAAAATCGATCCTAAATTAAAAAATCCATAAATGCTTTTTAAAACTATATACACATTTGTGTTGAAATCATGTTTTGGAAAGAAAGTACACTTTTTGATCCCTAATATTGTGCACTTACCTTCATTTGAATTTGTAATCATAACTCTTTTTCATTCTTCATTACAAATGGTAAATATTTTACTCATAAAAAAATCAACAATTTTTCATGAGCTAAAACTTAAAATCAATAATACATTTTGTTGGATATACCTAACCTCAAATTTTCATTTGAGGTTAACATGGATATACACAATTATGTCATGGGATAACTACTATTACAAAGAAAAACCCAATTTATTGTCATTCTAAGTCATTTTGTGGGGAAGTTTTAATGCCTAATAATCCTATGATTTTTTACAACATTGAAGATGGGATAAAGAAGTTTATAAAAGCAAAACCAAAAGACAATGAAATCTATCAAGTCAACATTTTTAATATTGGTAGATCGATCCTTCTCTCACATATTCATACATTATTTAAAACTTATCTAAAAGAAATTAATCTAAGTATAACATAAATTTAAAGAGAATTATATATATATATATATATGAAGTTAATAAAAGCAAAACCAAAAGACAATGAAATCTATCAAGTCAACATTTTTAATATTGGTAGATCGATCCTTCTCTCACATATTCATACATTATTTAAAACTTATCTAAAAGAAATTAATCTAAGTATAACATAAATTTAAAGAGAATTATATATATATATATATATATATATATATATATATAATATTTCTATGTTTTTTTATTTTGTATTTTTAAGAACCTTTAAAGTGTATTTTTTTATATAATTTATTTTGATGTCTTAAAAGGTGTTGTATATTTCTTTTGTAACATTTAAAAATTCTTTTTGTTAAAGGATTTCATATGTATATTGAAATTTAAAATTTTGAATTAAATTTAAGAATATACTCAAGTGGCATAACCATAACAACCCCCATACTACCATTGACGACTCAAATAAATAATTTTTTCTGTATCTATCAATTTTTTTAATTTATTATCTTAAAATTATATTTTTATTTTTTGATTATATAATTATAAAATAAATAATTTTAAATGAAGAATGCAAAGTTCAAGGAATACATCTCTTCACATATATTTCCCTATTCTCTTAATAAAATATTTTATTTCTAACAAATTTTAATTTTGTTCCCACAATACATTAAACTTCATAATTAATATGTTTTCTACCAAATTACAATTTTAATTAATATCAATTGTATTAAATTAGTTCATACCATTCTTGTATGTTCCATGGAATGATATCATACTATAGAAGCACATTTTCAAGACACATGACACTTTGGATTATCTTCCTTTTGGGTTCAAAGATATTAGATGGAAAAAGAGATAAATAGATATTCTTTTAAATTGGTACTTGATGAAGCCCTTAGAAAACACATAAGGGAGATGTTAAAATAGTTTGTTGACTTGTTATCACAAGTAATAGTAATTCCTGAGGCACCCACATCATCATCAAGTAGTCCCTTCAACTTCTTTATTATTATTATTATTATTATTATTATTATTATTATTATTATTATTAATCCATTTACTGATTGACTGCTCACTTCGTTGCCCATTGAACATGTGAATATATTAGACTCATTTTCCCATTGGATATGACTTGAAGTTGGATAGGATATGAATCCATGAATCAAGGCCCTTTATTACACACCTAAATACCCTTGAAAAAGTGTATTATACTTTTTAGTCTTCACAAGAACACTCAACTCAATTAAGAAATGAAGAATGCTTTGAAAATGTTAGGTAAGTGTCTATGTGGGAGGTTGGTAAGCATCTAAGTCCCATATCTCTCAAGTCAATAGTGACATTACATGAATCACATTAATTGATGTTAGCAACTCTATTTATATCTTGGGGTAATTTATGCACTTGACATTATAATGGGTTCAATTTGATTTAATTAATCAGTAAATAATAATAATAATAGATGGGAATGCGATAGTCACTGATAAGCACTTTTTATTCTTTTAGTTTTTAGATCAATTTATGGAGTGAAATAATTTATTCCCCTCAACTGCACCACCCATTGATGTGCCACCACACACCTAATAGTATTGAATAATCGGGTTAATGGGGAGTCAATTTGTATCAGTACAACCACCTACTCATTCATGATTCATTATGTTTTCTTCTCCAAGCTTGAACCTTGTTGATTGGAATAAACCAAGATGAATGAACCACCTTGAATGTTGAATGATCATAGGATAAAAATTTATCTTCAACTTCACTGAAACCTGAATGAATATTTTTTTCATTAAATGAAGATTGGATCAAGAACTAAACTATTGCCCAATACCACCAAGACTATTTAAGATTTTGGCAAGGACTTAGATGTATGATCAGTTGAAGTGTATATACTATGTTATAGATGTAAAAATTCATTGATGACATACCTAATGATCTATATATAGTTAACTTAATTTAGGATATGTGTTATGCTAAGGCTAGGGGAACTATTTCACCCCTATCTATCTATCTATCTATCTATCTATCTATCTAGGGGTGGTTACATATAGTCATGTGATCGATCTCCCACATGCACACAAATATATGATAAATTAGATTGGTTTGAGGGATATTATTGAGGGTATTTATTGGTTATATATAATTCCCTACTCCCTCAATGGATAAATATATATATTTGGTTGTCATTAGGCACTCCCCCAATGGCCTACCTTACCCATACTATTTATGCAGAGGCTTTTGTCATTGAGTGTTCCCCCTATGGCCTACCCTAAGCCTACTATATATGTTTGGAATTTTGTCATCAAGAACTATTTTAGAGGAATCAAATATATATATTAATATAAATCATGGGAGAGGACCAGGTGGCATGATTTATGACACTTTAATTAACAATACCACTTAGTGATGCACTCACAAGAGACTGCCATTGATATGTTAGAGGAAGGTGGGGATGATGTCAAGTCCACATGGTCTTTATGGGTTGGAACACACAAGAACTAAAATTACAATGATAATGGTAAGGTTTTAAAGTGGAGCAAATCCAAAAAGGTTTCCTCAATTTGAAAATTTCCCTACAACTCAAAACATGAAGTCAGAGAGGGTCATTCCTAGATTTTTCCTTAGGTTAATGCCCAATTTCTGTGCTAGTCTTAGGAGATGTGACTATTACATATATAAGATAATAATTTGGTTCATCTCCATCTATAGGTCACTAGTTCCTCAAATAGTATCCTTACCCAATGCTCCTAGCCTAAACTAGCCTATTATATAGATAGAGATAAGAGATAGGCATTAGGTTATCAGATGTGCCCCAAGATAATCTTTCTCTATACTATAAAGGACATAAATGGTAAGTGTTCAAATACTATACCATTTTAAATATAATATCAATTAGGTTTTTATGTCTGATAGGTTTTTAATCCCAACTTGTTTACCATCAAACACTTTTATTTTTCATATAGAGCTTAGTATATAGGGTATGGATCATAGACCCAAATCCTAGATGGGGCCAACCAATCTCATATTTTTGTGAACTGGATTCCTAAAAGGTCATTTTGGTGAATGGATCAATGCTCTTGATATCCCCTAACTTGTTGGTTAAGAGCATACTATAGATATTCTATCATGGCCACCCCTCTACCATCTACCCCAAATATACTACACTCCTTGTCATTATCCATTACTTTTTATATTCCAAAATTTATATTGTACTCATCACTTTGCAATCAAAGGATATGTAGAGGATTATAAGATCACAATAATCAAACTTTCCATTAAATAAAATCATAAAACACAATAGAATAATATAGATCAAACACTATCAATATACATAGATGGATTCACCTCACCGATAGGTGTACCTATGCACTATTAGGTGAAACATCTAATTTAATTAGTCCCTAGCACTCCATTGAAAAATAGACCACTATATAAATTTTTGTCACTTAATAATGATGATATAAAGTGATATATATAGTAGCTAATTCATAAAGGTCACATTCGAACAAGTTACTCACCATATGGGATCCTGATCATATCTTCCCATAAAACATGTGAGACATGGTGAATTTGCATTGGCTATTGGATCCTGAACAATATCACCAACAAGAGCCAATATTTTCTCTCATGAATTGATGACCTCATAGAAAATATCAAGGAATCCTTTTTCATCATAAGTATTAATGTAAATATAAGGTATGATATGAAGTTACCATTGAGGCATATGAAATATGGAATACCACCTTCAAATCTAAGGAAGGATTTTTGAAGTGGTTGCTCATTTTGTTTGGTCTCACCAATGTGAAAACAAAATTAATGTGAATGATGAGTGACATCCTATGATCCTTCATACATTATTTTGTGGATTTATACTTGGATGAAATTTTCATATGCATTAATACATGGGAGAAGCACTTGCAACATGTTCAACATGTCCTTGATATCCTATGCTGGCACAAGATCTACCTAGAGAAGTGTTCCTTCGACATGGAGATGACTCAGTACCTAGGATATATGATCAATAAGGATAATGTACATGTTAACCTAGAAAATATTTATGTAATTATAACCAACCCTAAATACTCATAAAACTCAAGAGTTTATTGGGAGTATCCAACTTCCTCTACATGTTAATATTCAGGTGTTGAGACAAAAGGAGGATAAAAATACAATTATTCATGTAGACAAAGGAAAAAAATTGATAATTTGCACATTTAAATCTTATAATTTACTCAAAGTAATTCATTATCTTTCTAAATTTATATTAATATTTTAATATTGACTCATATACCTTGAATCATGCATTTGGCACTAACCTCACCCAAGATGGGAACATAGTCAAATACCACAACAAAACCTTATTTGATGTAGTGCATAAGTATATGACATATGAAAAAGATATATAATCCATTATCCATGCATTCACTTAATGGAATCAAATATCATAGGTAAGGAGACTATCATTTATATAGCTCATAATAATTTTAAATTCATACAAACCCAATGAAATTTATAGAATGACTATCATCAAAGGTGGTCCACCAAGATGTAATAGTTCCACTTCAACATTCGAAATAATAAGGGAAGTTCTAACCAATTTATTGAATTCATGATTCAAACATCAATCATAGCATCTTAAATTATCCTTGATTCTTGTGAACATGATACATCAGAGTGGCCTCAGTTATATGACATAAAATCTAACTTCTCTAACATATACCAAATGTTGACAATTGGCCTACATGTTCTTAAATATTGTTTGCATTAGGGGATTATTTACCATATTAGACTATCAAACTATCCTTTGAACATGTGTGGGTATATTTTAACCTACCACAAAATATCATTCTAGACATGTACAATAAGTCACTTTTCTTTTTTAGCCTACATCGTGTTCCATGATGGACATAACACTAAATAAGTTTGATGCATTCCATCCTCATATAAATGGATAAATATAAGTGGTTACCCTAATGATTGTGAATCTTCTTTAGATATACCATTCAAAACATTGATGCACATGGGATGAGTCTAACATGTGTAAAAATATATGTGCAATTGATCCCTTCGTGGCTTCACATGACATAGACCATTTCAAGTATCTCTTGAGTTTCAAGCATTGGTCCCAATTAATAAAGCAATACCTGGTAAAAACATCATCCCATGCTCATAAATAACTGGATAAGGCAACCAATTTATTTGAATTAATTTGACATGTTTAGTAGTAGGTTCATGAAATTCTGCATAGGACCATTGAAATTTAAAAACAATGTCATAATCAAAATTGTATTCCCCATCAGATTTAGGTGGGTGAATTATTTTGGATACGTATTGAGACAAACTTTATCAAGGTTCAAAATAGGAAGATCAAACCTATGTAATATGAGTCATAAATCATCATGAAACAAGTGGGTGAAGATGAGTTTGAACTCAAGTTCCACCTTACCTTGGATTTCATCCAATGTTCAATGTATATTTTCTCAACTCATAATTCCATTTCCCTTTGACACACCAAATCCAGGTGAAAAGTTGTAGAAGACTGAATTGAACATTGTGTACATGACACCAATGATTACTAATTAGATCATTAATATAATGGTCAAAGAAATGAAGCATCGATAGATACCACTTTATTAAGTATTTAAAGTCATGTAATTGGCACACTATTTATCTAAATATAGGAATAAATTAGGTCCATTTCTTCTTAAAAGGGATGAATGACCCAGATAGTAGTTCAGAAGAGAATACAACAAATGTTTGAAAATTAACAAAAATTGGTAGTTTCTATGTTTTTATATTTTATATTGTTTATGGACCGTTTGAAGCAAAATATTCCCTTGAAAATTTATCTATAATCCCCAAAATGGTCGAGCGCATTCCTTTAGGGGCATCCTAAAAATTTTTATTTCTTGATATTTTGAAAATATGTGGTAATTTTTTAATTCTACACTCAAGAATATATGTTTAGAAACTTATGATTATTACATCGTAATTATAAATGGTGAATAATTCATGGTTAATAGGTTTAGTTATTAATCTATTTTTAAAAGTTAGTTGAATTTACTATTGGAACGCTTCACATTATATATATATATATATATATAATGTGAAGCGTTCCAATAGTAAATTCAACTAACTTTTAAAAATAGATTAATAACTAAACGTTAACCATGAATTATATATATATATATATATATATATATATATATATATATATATATATATATATATATATATATAAAATTATAGAATATTACAAAATAAATTAACCAGACAAATCATGGCTCAAACTCCATATCGAAAGACAGTTCTAATTATATATATATATAATTATAGAAGATTACAAAATAAATTAACCAGACAAATCATGGCTCAAACTCCATATCGGAAGACAGTTCTAATTCAAAACAACAAAATCACTCATATAAATAAATGAGATGAACCAATAATAAGAGGAATTGAATCCTGAACAACAATATCAGAATGTTGTATAAGTATCTCACCTTTTTGGTACATAATATATAATATGTGATCAAATGTTTATTTCTTTTTGTATCAAAACATATTAGGTTGGGAAATCATAAAGTTAGTTCTCTAAGTTGTACTATTACCCCATTAATGCAAATCTTATATTTTAAATTTTGTGTTTAGATTAGATTTTGTAGTCTTATTGAGAAAGTGTTGGAATGTGCAAGGCAGAAATACCGACACACATTGAAATATATAAAAATACTAACTTCAACATGTCATACATTGGAGTAGAAAATATACATAAGGAGAGGTGCTTTACAAGGTGATATTAGGGTACAACAACAGTATTAAACCAAAATAATGTTGAATCCTAAAATAAAATCTAGGCACAAGTCATACAAACATGGTGCCTCTTATAATATTTCATTATAATTTTTTTGAATTTATGATTATTGAGGGTTAAGATTCTAGTATTTAATAAATTTATATATTTAGAAAATAAAATGGGGGTCTGCCTAACATTTTTTCATAGTGATTGGAGGAATCATATTAATTCTATATCTTTCAATTATGGAAACATTTATTAGATTGTGTATTTTAACATAATCAATCTTCTCCCAGAAAGATTATTGTCCATCTCATTTAGTTTCTAAGATGATATTGTTTTCAGGTTCTTATACGGTAATGTAGGCTTTAATTTTTTTTAGAAGTATACTAAATTTGTATTTTTTTAATCCTAGAGGTAGATTTTGACAAAAACTTACAAGATTATGTAAAATTGTATTCTAAACTTCAGTAAAAAATATAATTTAAGTTCAGTCTTCATTTATTATAATCTTTAATTGTTTATCTAAAAAAATTACATTAAAAAGATATTTATTAGAGTTTTGAAGTTAATATTTTTGGTTTAAGGGTGTAATGTTAGTAATACCTGACACCCTTACAAGTTTTTTATTGAAGGGAGGATTCTATTTCCTCGAAGGTGCTAGATAGTGGGAAGAATAATGTCAAAATTGTCAGCGCACTTCATGCAATGGTCTATGGTTTAGAGGACCATCAATATCAACACAATTAGAAAGCATAGTGAAGACTCAATCCTATTGTTCCCAAAATATATCACTCATTTTTGGGAAAACATATGATCTATTTTGGTCCTGTAGGCCAAAATTATCTCTTCCCTTTTCAAAAAATTGTCCTGAGCATTCAAATTCCTCATTTTTCAAGCTTTTTCAGTTAAGGGATTAGCAGGTTCAAAGGCTTCAACAGGTGAGCTCTCTCAAAGGAGCAAGTTTCTAGCACTTAGGCTTTTTCAAGATTGGTTCAATGCCTTGGTTCAATAAAAAATGTTCATCGGCAAGATATAAAGGAAAGATTGAACCATTGAACCATTGAACCTTGAACCATTTTGATTCAAAGGTTCAACGGGTTCAAAGGTTCAACGACGTCAGTAAGCTTAAAGAGTTAAGCTCTTCGAAAAAATTTCAACAAGTTCAATGGATTAAAAACACTTAAAGAAAAGAAGGCTTGAACCATTGAACCGTTGAACCTTGAACCATTTCGGTTCAAAGGTTCAACGGGTTCAATGGTTCAAAGGTTCAACAAGCGGTTGGTTCAACGCATTTGGTTTGAAGAGATCAAAAGACTTAGAAGAAAAGAGGCTTCAAATGTGAGATTGAACCATTGAACCAAATTTGGTTCAATCAGTCGGTTCAAGGGACTGCCCCAAAGCCATAGGAACAAGTGCCCTTGCGGAGGGCAGTGAGCAAAAGCAGATAAAGAGATTTTCTTCAAAAAAATGAACAAGGCAGAAAAGTTGGAATTCCTTTGGATTTGTGCAAGGTAAAAGACAAAGTGAATTCTTTCGGACAAAATGCCTAAAGGAATTCACATGAAAGGAAAAGGAAAAGACCGAAGCCCAAAGAAAAATGGACAAGGAAAAGGAAGATTTCCTTCAGACAAATTGTTTGAAGGAATTCCTTCAGACATTTTATCTAAAGGAAATGAAGGATCAAGGCCACCCGAAGGCTACTCGAAAGACCCTGAAGGGTAGGTACCCTTGCGGGGGGCTCTTAGCACCCACAAAAAGGACCTTTCTCAAAGCCCAAAGGGACACCTTCCCTTTGGGGTGTTCCAAAGGCTTGATAAAGATGAAGGAAAAGCTTCAAAAAGACTTAGATGAAAAGGAGACTTCAAAGAACAAGGATTGAACCGTTGAACCTTGAACTAAATGGTTCAACAGGTTTAAGGGTTTAAAGGTTCAACAAGTTCAAAAGACTTAGCCAAAGTAAAGGAAGCACTGAGATAAAGAATAAATCAATGAACCAATTGAACCTTGAACCAAAAGAGTTCAAAGTTAAATGGTTCATAGGTTCACCGGTTCAAAGACAAGCCCCAAGCAAAGGAAAAACATGGATGATTGCAGAGACCAGTTCATGGTTCAACATGGTTCAAACAAATAGTAACCATTGATGTCCTCATGGACGTCAAACTTAAGGTAAGGGAATATCTGTTAAATTTCAAATATACGTAGAACTTGAAAAGTAAACCAAGCGACCAGCTAAAGAGAGAGATCGAGAGCTTAAATTGCTACAGGGAAGAGAGAACAATACAAAAAGATCAAAAATATCTACAAGGGAGTTATTTTCAATAGGTGAAATAGTCGATCAAGTGGTCATCTGAGCACACCAAATCAAGGACGTGGCCTATTTTTCTTTTATGAAGTAAAAGGCAAAATAGACAGGTACGCAAACATCAAGAAAAGGACCAGACAACTCATGCTAAGGAGGAGACATATAAGATGAATGGGCATGCCATGGTTAAGGCAATGCATTATTCCCAACATGGCCCCCTAGAAAAAATTGAAAATGCATTCAAGGCATTGAATACAGCATGGGTTGTCCCATAGGAAAAAGTGCCAAGCCTTTCTTGGTTGCTATACATTGTAATCTCTTGTATTATGCAAAGGAGATCTTTCCCATACAGGAGTGAAACTCTGTCTAAATTGAAAGGTGATTACTGAGACTTTGAGCTCAGATCATTGATCATATTACTTTATCTGAATGAGAAATCAAGTGACTTTTAGACTTTATGCTGTTATAGCTTATGTCATTTTAGGAAATTATTCTTATGTCTATTTCCTAAATGCATTCTTGTTTAGTTAATTTAATAGGCAGAACTAGTGGAAGTAATCAGGAAGATGTCCTAAAGCCAGTTGTGGAAGACTTTGTGTTGTCATAGTTGTCTTTAGTGTGTTTTTAGTTTTTAGTTTCTTTCTATGTAAAGGATCTTGGGATGACTTTGTGCCCCCATTATCCTTTGTATTTTACCCTTTGGGCAGCTGAAGTGTAGACTTTGTGTTACACTTCATCCTGCTGGTCACTGCGCCTGTGTTAATTGTTACTACCTGAAAGAATTCCTATTATTTCCTAAAAGATCATTTTTGAAAGAAGAGAAGTGCTTTCAGTGTTTTCACTAGGGTTTTCTCCTTTTTTTGTGAACATCATCTCTAAAAAAAGAGAGATGGATGGTGTTGCCCTACCCTTGAGTGTTATTTTCTGCTTATATATATAGTATATAGCTCCTCATAGTTATAAAGAAACCTCCCCTTGATGAGAGGAGAGATTTGTCCACCTCTGATGTAGTAAACTTGCACATTTGGCTGACCAATCTTCTTTTCTATGGTTGAAGAGACCTATTTTGCTCATCAGTTAGCTGTTGAAAAAATATTTAGCCAACAGTCTTTTTGGCGACTCCACTGGAAAGAGCACGCAGTTTGTAGCCTCAAGCTTCAAGTTGAAGCAAGACCAATTCTTTCCCATTTTAATTTTGCAATCTATCAATTCCATGCCATACTAGAAGTTAGAAAGCCCAAGGTGTTGTTGATCCTATTTTTTAATTGGTGCAGTGGGGCAATTTTGATTTGTTCCCTCCCCAACTTCAAGTTCAACAATCCAGGAGTGCTCCTCCTACCCATACCAAGACACCAACACAAGGTAAAGCTTCTTTTTATGCTATCAACAGAGCTTTGTCTATACATACTCCACCCAGATTTGTTATCCCCCTTTTCCATAATCAAATCATGGCAGTTTAAGGCCCCTGGGGTAAATCTTTTGGCCCACTCAATTTGACTCCACCTCTACATGAGCTACCATGTAGTTCAAGGAAGAATTTTCCCAAATTATTTGGTGATGGGAGAGTTTATCTTGATGAACACATTATAGCTTTTAGCATAGCCTGTGGTGTGATAGGCATGGAATTTGAGGACATGGCAGTTAGGTTGTTTGTGGAAACACTACAAGGCACTACTGCAGACTAGTTTTACCATTTGCAAGGCTAGGTCAGTGACTGACTGGGACACTCTTAAAGCTAAATTTGAAGCTAGGTTCAAGCCTATAGAGGATGCACATGCCTTGCTAGCCCAACTCACATAGATGAAGAAAGAACCTCATGAACCTATGAAGGATTATTGCTAATTTTGATAAGCTGAGGAATCAGATTCCTCCCATTGCTCAACCAACACCTGAGAATCTTAAATGCTTCTTCATCAACTCACAGCTGCCTGAAGTGAGTTTTCTACTGAGACATGATACACACATAAACCTTATTGCTGCTCAAGACTTGGCTACTGAGATAGAAGATGACCTTATCTTGGCTAGAAAGATAAGAAGAGATTCAAATAGAGGTAAATCCTCTTCATCTTTTGAATACTCACCTACAACCACCACTGATCCAATGGTGCAAAAGTTGGCAAATGAATTATTAGCTCTTAAAAAACAAATGGCACAAGGGATGTCTTCTGCCCCTTCATACAGAGATGTACCTAGGAAGACATTCCCTAATCAGTCATACCAAGGCAATGCCGCCAAAAATTAAGGGCAGCTAAATCATCTTCCTCCCCCACAGGGCAACCTTTCCATTGAAGCACCTCTAACCAATTCAGTAGTAGGATATCTTGAAGCAAAATTAGATTTCTCCTTCTAGCTTGAATTGAACCTAGAAGATGACGCTAATCTCTTCACTAAGAAGAAGAAGAATTAGCTGGCGACTCCAAAATTGGTTTCCTAAATTACCAGGATGAACCCATAAGTGAAGGTAAAGTAGCTAAGGGATCATATGCTATGTTCACCTGGTCCAAGAATCAATCAACCTAACAACTAATAAAGAACAAATAGAGGAGCAACCTCAACCAGTAATTTCAATTGCTAAGCGGGGAACCACTCTACCTTTTCAGCTAAAGGACCCAGTGATTGCAAGGAAGGCAAGTACATCAAACATCCCTACACCTTCTACTTCAAATTCACAGACCAGTCCTCCCCCTCCCAAAAATCAAAAAAATGAACTCTCATCCCCTATAACTAGTTTATTTCAAATATTTGACATAATTGACCATATAAAGAAAACCAAAATTCAAATGTCTGAATTTGAATTCTTGAAGTCCAACCTTGAGTAGTTAGATAAGTTGGTTCAATGTGTGAATAACCAAAACATCCCTATAAGACAAGCAATTTTGAAGGTAACTCATGATTCACCCAAGAATGTACCCACCAAGAATAACCTTGTCATTACTCAATAGGAGGATTGAACCATTTTATGTCTAACTACTGATAAATGGACACCAACTGAATAATTGCATCATTGACTCTAGAGCTTCAAACAATGTCATGCCTGCCAAAGTGGTGGAATCCCTTAGTCTCACATTGACCAAGATGTTTGGGAGATGTTTATCCATGGAAAACAAGCAAGTACCACTGCTAGGGCAAATCAAGGATGCCTAATTCACATTTGCAGCATTCTCAGACAAGAAAATCAAGATAACTATCCTGGTGGCTGATGTCCAAGCATCGTATGGCATCCTTCTTGGGAAATTTTTTTGCAAGGATGTGGGTGGTGAATTGAGCATGGACCTATCTGAGGTAAGGATCTCAGTCAAAGGTGTTATGCAGAGATTGCTCCCTGAAAAAGAAACAAAATATGTGGTCACTCAAACATTAGTGCCTGAAGCTCAAATTTTGTTTGAGTCTTCAGGCATGGGTAATTACTTATCCATAGAAGAAGTTCATAAGGCCTCTGATGAAGCTCCTAAAGGTGACAATGTTAGAATTGTTTCAGATAGAACAATAGAAGGATTGGTGGAGCATAGTGCAAGTGTAGAGGAATCCTCCCCTCTAAATGAAGAAAAATCTAAGGAAAAGTTAATATCTAATGAGGTATGAATTCTCAAATTCGATGGCAGCTGCTCCTCTACCAGTTCAAGAGCTGAGATTGTGTTAATATATCCTCAAGGATATATTTTTCCTTCTTCATATAAATTATAGTTCAACAATACCAATAATACAGTTGAGTATGAATCTCTATTGCTTGGATTGAGGGCTGCTAGAGACAAAGGCATCAAACTCTTTCATGCCAAAGGAGATGCTAAAATACTGGTTTGTCAGGTGAAAATTTTGTATCAAACCAAAAATGAGAGATTGCGTCACTACCGTAATCTAGTCTCTGATCAAATTGAAATCTTTGATGCTTTTAACATCTCTACCATTCCTAGGGAATTCAATGACTAAGCTGATGCACTGGCTATTTTAGCAACTCTATTAGTTCCTCACCCTAATTTTAAAGGAGATAGGTATACTATTAAACTGGTCTTTCGACCAGGTGTGCCTGACAATGCCAATCATCACCAAGTGTTCAATGGTGACAACTAAATCATTACCTTCTTAGAGCAAAAAGATAGCTTTGAACAACTTCCTTTTGATGGCAGTGAGCCTCAGAAGCTTAATCTAGCCCCTGAATCAAGTTTAAATGTAGGTGAGAAATTCTTACAGCTAAAAGGGAATAAAATTCTCAAAAGATTGGTTTCCCTTGAGAAGCTATTTGAAAAACATGACAGGTTCATCAAATAGTAGCAAGTGGATTCAAGTTCCTCCCAAGAGTTTGATCAAATAAATTTGGGTACCAAAAAAAATTCTAAAATGGTGAACATTGGGAAGTACTGCACTTAGGAAGAAAAGTCCAAGTTCACTACTCTGCTTAGCCAGTACATGGATGTCCTAGCATACTCCTATGATGATCTAAAGTCACTCAGGCCTGAAAAAATTTGCATTGAGATACCTCTCAAGACTAACTCGATGCCTTACAAGCAAAAATATAGGCAGTACAATCTGAAGATATTAGGTACTATTCTGTTTGAAATATAGAAAATATTGAATGCTAGGATAATTTTCTCAATCCATCATTTCACATGGATTGCCAACATAGTATCTATGAGGAAGAAGAATGGTGAGATTCACCTCTGCATAGATTTTAGAAATTTAAATCAGTCATCCTTAAAGGATAACTATCCTCTACCTATTATGAACCAAGTCCTTTAGACAGAGACCAGTTCAGAGATGTTATCAATGCTAGACAGCTTCTCAGGATATAATCAAGTTGAAGTTGGTGAAGCAGACCAGCATAAGACTGCTTTCACCATGCCTTAGGGCACCTTTTCATATTGAAGAATGCCTTTTGGCCTGATAAATGCTAGCACCACTTTCCAAAGAGCAATGGACCTTGCTTTCAAAGATGAAATGGGTAAGTTCATTGTAGTATACTTGGATGATTTAATAGTCTTTTCCAAGCATCACCTTGACCATGTATGCCATTTGCAACAAGAGATGGAATGCTACCGCCAGAATGACATTTATTTAAATCCCAAGAAGTCTATTTTTGGAGTAATAGAGGGGAAAATTCTCAGACACATTATGTCCTAAGAAGGCATAAAGATTGACTCAGAAAGAGTCAAGTCCATCTAGGAGCTTACTTTGCCCACAAGTAAGACTACAGTTCACTCTTTCTTCAAAAAAGTAAATTTTTTACAAAGATTCATCCCCAAGATTGCTGAGAAGACTCATCATATTGTAAATATGATGAAGGGAAAGGCCACTTTCAGCTGGACTGAAGAAGGCAAATTGGCATTCTGAGATATTATGACAGCTATTGCCCATGTCCCAATTCTGGTTTGTCCAGATTATGCCAAGGATTTTACCATGTATAGTTATGCTTATGAGCACACACTTTAAGTAATTTTGGTTCAACAGAACCAAGAAGGTGTGGAATCTCCCATTTATTTCATGAGCTGTCCTCTCAAAGCTCATGAGCTGAAATACTTAAACATGGAGAAACATGCTTATGCAGTGGTAAAGGCAGTGAAGTATTTCTACTTTTACATCTTGAATTCCCACACTACTACCCTGGTTCTTGAAACCATAGCCAAATCCATACTAACTCAACAAGAGTTTGGGATGAAAAGAGGCAATTGGATTGCTAAAATCTAGGAGTTTGACCTAGTTATCAAACCAATGAAGCTAGTGCAGGGAAGGGACCTATGCCAATTGATTGTTGACAACAGACCCGAAGAAGCAATGCATGAAGAAGAAGAAATTGAAGACATGCCAACAGTCCTCTTTGTCTCCACCATGAATGAGTGGTATTCAAGTATTGGTCATTCTTTTACTTATGGTGAGTGTCCTGCTCACCTATCTCATAAAGAAAGGAGGACTATCAAGTTGAAAGCTGCCAATTTTGTCCTCTAGTAAAATGGCATATATAAGAGGAACCTTAATGGAGTGTTCCTTCACTGCATGGATGAAGAGCAACAGAAATAACTTTTGAAGTCCTTTCATAATTTGGCCTGTGGAGGATATTTTTTTGCACATGTAACTACCCATAATTTTTTTTGAGCCAGGTATTACTGGCCTACTCTTTTTCAAGATGCATATAAATGGGTAAGAAAATGTGAACTATGCCAACAGTTTTTTGGAAGACCCAAGTTAGTTGCCTTGCCTCTCAAGCTAGTGATGATAGAAGAGACATTTCAGCAATGGGGAATCAATTTCATTGGTGCTATAAACTCATCTTCAAGTGTTGGACATGATTATGTCCTCACAACCATAGATTACTTCACCAAGTGGGTGGAAGCAATTCCAACCAAGCATGCTACCTCAAAAGTAGTATGCAATTTATTCAAGGAGAACATTATTTCTAAATTTAGGATTCCAACCAAGATTGTCACAGACAACACAACTTATTTCACTTCCCAAGAGATTACCTAGTTCTATTTTTACTATGGAATTACCCTCTCCCACTCTTTTGATTACTTTCCACAAGGGAATGGCCAAGTTAAATCAAACAATAAGAACCTGGTGACCATCATCAAGAAGCTGGTAGATGACAACCAACAAACATGGCATAAAGCATTGGTTGATGCTTTATGGGCAAATAGAATCACACCAAAGAGGGCAATTGGTATGTCACCTTTCCAACTTTTTAATGGTCTCAATGCTAAGATACCAATCACTCTAGAATTGCCAGCATTGAAATTGGCTAAGGCAATTGAAGATTAGACATATGAAAGCTCCATCGATAAGAGGATCATGTGCTTGACTGAGCCGAATGAGCAGTGAAGTATGGTGGTGGATTGAATTGCTACGCATCAAAGTCTGGTGAAGAAGCTCTTCAACCAAAAAGCAAAAAACTATGATTTCCAAATTGGAGATCAAGTCCTAGTGTGGGACAAGAGAAGAAAATCAAAGAGAACGCATGAGAAATTTGACTCCCTTTAGAGAGGCTCATTTATTATTCATCATCTCAAAGGTAAAAATAGTTTTCTATTGAGATATTAAGATGACACACCCTTTTCTCTGCCTCACAATGGGTAGCATCTAAAGCACTTTAATTTTTGAAGTATCAAATAAGTTCACTTGTACATATGTATATTTGTATAGTCTTTATTTCTATTTTGTGTTGTTCATTTTCATTTTTGGCACCTTTTTTTTTGGGTAGCTTGACTCCATAGCCCAATGACATACTTAAAGGCATTGGAGATTCTGGTTTCTACTCCCCTCAGTTGTTCCAAGTTTTCAACTGAAGGAAGTTCCCCAACTGGAGCTAGTTGTTGTTCCCAAAATCTATCACTCATTTTTGGGACAACATATAAACTATTTTGGTCTTGTAGGCCAAAATGATCTCTTTCCTTTTCAAAAAATTGTCTTGAGCATTCAAATTCCTCATTTTTCAAGCTTTTTTAGTTAAGAGATTAGCAGGTTTAAAGGCTTCAACAGGTGAGCTCTCTCAAAGGAGCAAGTTTCCAGCACTTAGGCTTTTTTAGGATTGGTTCAACACCTTGGTTCAATAAAAAAAATTCATCGGCAAGCTTCAAAGGAACCATTGAACCTTGAACCATTTTGGTTCAAAGGTTCAACGGGTTCAAAGGTTCAACGATGTCGACAAGCTTAAAGAGTTAAGCTCTTCGGCAAATGTTCAATAAGTTCAATCGCTTCAAGGTTCAATTGCTTGAAAACACTTAAAGAAAATAAGAAGGCTTGAACTATTGAACTGTTGAACCTTGAACCATTTCGGTTCAAAGGTTCAACAAGGTCAACGATTCAAAGGTTCAATGAGCGGTTGGTTCAATGGGTTTGGTTTGAAGAGATCAAAAGACTTAGAAGAAAAGAGGCTTCAAACGTGAGATTAAACTGTTGAACCAAAGTTGGTTCAATTGATTGGTTTAATATAGGTTAGTTCAAGGGACTGCCCCAAAGCCATAGGAACAAGTGCCCTTGTGGAGGGAAGTGAACCAAGGCCACGTGCCCTTGCGGAGGGCAGTGAGCAAAAGTGGACAAAGAGATTTTTGAGAAAAAAATGAACAAGGTAGAAAAGTTGGAATTCCTTTAGATTTGTGCAAGGCAAAAGACAAAGTGAATTCTTTTGGATAAAATGTCTGAAGGATTTCATTCAGACTTTTGTTCGAAGGAATTTGTTTGAAAGGAAAAGGAAAAGCCCGAAGCCCGAAGAAAAATGGACAAAGCAAAGGAAGATTTCCTTCAGACAAATTGTCTGAAGGAATTCCTTCAGACATTTTGTCTGAAGGAAATGAAAGATCAAGGCCACCCAAAGTAATTAAAGCCCGAAGGCCACTCGAAGGACCCCGAAGGTTAGGTACCATTGCAGGGGCTCTTGACACCCACAAAAAGGATGTTTCTCAAAGCCTAAAGGGACACCTTCCCTTTGGGGTGTTCCAAAGGGTTGATAAAGATGAAGGAAAAGCTTAAAAAAGACTTAGACAAAAAGGAGACTTCAAAGAACAAGGATTGAACTATTGAACCTTGAACCAAATGGTTCAACAGGTTTAAGGGTTCAAAGGTTCAATAAGTTTGAAAGACTTAGCCAAAGTAAAGGAAGCACTGAGATAAAGAATGAATCAATGAACCAATTGAACCTTGAACCAAAAGAGTTCAAATTTCAATGGTTCACAGGTTCACTGATTCAAAGACAAGCCCCAAGTAAAGGAAAAACATGGATGATTGTAGAGACCAGTTCATGGTTCAACATGGTTCAAACAAATAACAACCATTGACGTCCTCACGAACGTCAAATTTAAGGTAAGGAAATATTTATTAAATTTTAATTATAACATAGAACTTGAAAATTAAACCAAGCAACCAGCTAAAGAGAGAGCCTGAGAGCTTAAATTGCTATAGGGAAGAGAGAACAATAAAAAAATATCAAAAATATCTACAAGGAAGTTATTTTCAGTAGGTAAAATAGTCGATCAAGTAGTCATCTAAGCACACCAAATCAAGGATGTGACCTATTTTTATTCTATGAAGTAAAGGCAAAATGGATAGCTACACAGACATCAGGAAAAGGACTAGACAACTCATGCTAAGGAGGAGACATATAAGATGAATGGGCATGCCATGGTTAAGGTAATGCATTGTTTCCAGCATGGCCTCCTAGATAGAACTAAAAATGCATTCAAGGCATTGAATGCAGCATGGGCCGTCCCATAGAAAAAAGTGCCAAGCCTTTCTTGGCTACTATACATTGTAGTCTCTTGGATTATGCAAAGGAGATCTTTTCCATATAGGAGCGAAACTCTGCCCAAATTGAAAGGTGATTACTGCGACTTTGAGCTCAGATCATTGATCATATTACTGTATCTGAATGAGAAAGCAAGTGACTTTCAGACTTTGTGTTGTTATAGCTTGTGTCATTTTATGATATTATTCTTATGTTTATTTCTTGAATGCATTCTTGTTTATTTAATTTAACAAGCAAAACTAGTGGAAGTAATCAGGAAGATGTGCTGAAGCCAGTTGTGGAAGACTTTATGCTGTCATAGTTGTCTTCAGTGTGTTTGTAGTTTTTAGCTTCTTTCTGTGTAAAGGATCTTGGGATGACTTTGTGCCTCCATTATCATTTGTATTTTACCCTTTGGAAAGCTGAGGTGTAGACTTTGTGTTACACTTCATCCTGATGGTCACTACGCCTGTGTTACTTGTTACTACATGAAAGAATTTCTACTATTTCCTACAAGATCATTTTTGAAAGAAGAGAAGTGCCTTCAGTGTTTTCACTAGGGTTTTCCCCTTTGTTTGTGAACATCATCTCTAAAAAAAGAGAAATGGATGGTGTTGCTCTACCCTTGAGTGTTATTTTTTGCTTATATATATAGTATATAGCTCCTCATAGTTATAAGGAAACCTCCCCTTGATGAGAGGAGAGATTTGCCCACCTCTGATGTAGTAAACCTACACATTTGGCTGATCAATCTCCCTTGCTGTGGTTGAAGAGACCTATTTTGCTCATCAGTTAGCTATTGACAAAATATTCAGCCAACAGTCTTTTGGCGATTTTGTTGGGGAAGAGCAAGCAATTTGAAGCCTCAAGCTTCAAGCTAAAGTAAGACCAGTTCTTTCCCATTTTAATTCTGTAATTTGGCAACTCCATGCTATATTAGAAGTCAGAAAGCCCAAGGTGTTGTTGATCCTATTTTTGAGTTGGTGTAGCAGGACAATTTTGATTTGTTCCCTCCCCAACTTCAAGTTCAATGGTCCAGGATTGTTCCTCCTACCCATACCAGGATACCAACACAAGGCAGAGCTTCTTTTTATGTTGTCAGCATAACTTTGCCTATATATACTCCACCCAGATTTGTTATCCCCCTTTTCCATAATCAAATCATGGCAATTCAAGGCCCCTAGGGTAACTCTTTTGGCCCACTCAATTTGACTCCACCTCTACATGAGCTACCACACAGTTCAAGAAATAATTTCCCCAAATTTATTAGTGATGGGTGAGTTCATCTTGATGAACACATTGTAGCTTTCAACATAGCTTGTGGTGTGATAGGCATGGAATTTGAGGACGTGATAGTTAGGCTATTTATGGAAACACTACAAGGCACTGATATAGACTGGTTTTACCATCTACAAGCTAGGTCAGTGACTGAATGGAATACTCTTAAAGCTAAATTTGAAGCCAGGTTCAAGCCTACAGAGAATGCACATGCCTTGCTAGCCTAGCTCACACAGATGAAGAAATAATCTCATGAATTTATGAGGGATTTCATTGCTAAGTTTGATAAGCTAAGGAATCAGATTCTTACCATTGCTTAGCCAACACCTGAAAATCTTAAATACTTCTTCATCAACTCACATCTGCCTGAAGTGAGTTTTCTACTGAGACGTGCTAGACACATAGACCTTGCTGCTACTCAAGACTTGGCTACTGAGGTGGAATATTACATTATCTTGGTTGGAAAGATAAGGAGAGATCCAAATAAAGGTAAATCCTCTTCATCTTCTGAATACTCACCTACAACCACCACTGATCCAATGGTGCAAAAGTTGGCAAATGAATTGGTAGCTCTTAAAAAATAAATGGCACAAGAGATGTCTTATGCCCCTTCATATAGATATGTACCAAGGAGGACATTCCCCAATCAATCATACTTAGGCAATGCTGCCATAAATCAAGGGCATCCAAATCATCTTCCTCCCCCATGGGGCAACCTTGTCATTGAAGCACCTCCAACCAATTCAGCAGTAGGATATCTTGAAGTAGAATCAAATTTCTCCTTCCAACCTGAATTGAACTCTGAAGATGACGCTAATCTCTTCATTGAGGAAGAAGAAGAATTAGATGGTGACTCCAACATTAGTTTCTTGAATTACCAGGATAAACCCAGAAGTGAAGGTAAAGTAGCTGAGGAATCATATGCTGCGTTCACCCAGTCTAGGAATCAGTTAGCCTAGCAAACTGATAAAAAACAAATAGAGGAGTGACCTCAACTAGCAATTTCAATTGCTAAGAAAAGAACCACTCTACCTTTCTAGCCAAAAGACCCAGTGATTGCAAGGAAGGTAAGTACATCAAACATCCCTACACCTTTTACTTAAAATTCATAGACCAGTCCTCCCCCTCCCAAAAATCAAAAGGATGAACTCCCATCCTCTATAACTAGTTTATTTCAAACATTTGACATAATTGACTATATAAAGAAAACCAAAATTCAAATGTTTGAATTTGAATTCTTGCAGTCCAACCTTGAGCAGTTAGATAAGTTAGTTCAATGTGTGAAGAACCAAAACATAAGGTAACTCATGATTCCCCCAAAAATGCACCCACCAAGAATAACCTTGTCATTACTCCTCCTACTGCTCCTGGAAGGACTAAACCATTTTATGTCTTTCTACTGATAAATGGACATCAGTTGAACAATTACATCATTGATTCTAGAGCTTCAAACAATGTCATGCCTACCAAAGTGGTAGAATCCCTTGGTCTCACATTAACCAAGATGTTTGGGAGATGTTTCTCCATGGAGAATAAGTAAGTACCACTACTGGGGCAAATCAAGGATGCCTAATTTGCATTTGCAACATTACTAGACAAGAAAATCAAGATGACTATCCTGGTGGCCGACATCCTAGCATCATATGGCATCCTTCTTGGGCAAAATTTTTGTAAGGATGTGGGTGGTCAATTGAGCATGGACCTATGTGAGGTAAGGATCCTAGTCAAAGGTGTTATGCAGAGATTGCTCCTTGAAAAGGAAGCAAAATATGTGGTCACTCAAACATTAGCGCCTGAAGCTCAAATTCTATTTGAGTCTTCAGGCATGGGTAATTACTTTTTATCCACAGAAAAAGTTCATGAGGCCCCTGATGAAGCTCCTGAAGGTGACTTGAGAATTATTTCAGATAGAACAACAAAAAGATTGGTGGAACATAGTGCAAGTGTAGAAGAATCCTCCCCTCCAAATGAAGAAAAATCTAATGATAAATTAGTGTCTAATGAGGTATGGAATCTCAAATTCGATGGTAGCTACTCCTCTACTGGTTTAGGAGCTAAGATTGTGTTAATATCTCCCCAAGGAGATATTTTCTCTTCTTCATATAAATTACAATTCAGCAATACCAATAATACAACTGAGTATGAATCTCTATTGCTTGGATTGAGGGCTACTCGAGACAAAGGCATCAAACTCCTTTATGCCAAAGGAGATGTTGAACTGGTAGTTTGTCAGGTGAGAAACCTGTATCAAACTAAAAATGAGATATTGCATCACTATCGCAATCTAGTTTGGGATCAAATTGAAAGCTTTGATGCTTTTAGCATCTCTACCATTCCTAGGGAATTTAATGATCAAGCTGATGCACTAGCTATTTTAGCAACTCTATTGGTTCCTTACCCTGATTTTAAAAGAGATAGGTACACTATTGAATTGGTCTTTCGACCAAGTGTGCCTGACAATGCCAATCATTGGCAAGTGTTCAATAGTGACAACCAAAGCATTGCCTTCTTGGAGAAAAAAGATAGCTTTGAATAGCTTCATTTTAATGGCAGTGAGCCTCAGAAGCTTAATCCAACCCCTGAATCAAGTTCAAACGCAGGCGAGGAATTCTTACAGCTGAAAAAGAATAAAATTCTCAAAGGATTGGTTTTTTTTGAGAAGCTGTTTGATAAACATGATAGGTTCATCAAATAATAGCAAACGAATTCAAGCTCCTCCTAGGAGTTTGATCAAATAAATCTAGGTACTAAAGAAAATCTCAAGATGGTGAACATTGGGAAGTGTTGCACTCAGGAAGAAAAGTCCAAGTTCACTACTCTGCTTAGCCAGTACATGGATGTCCTAGCATACTCCTATGATGATCTGAAGTCACTCAGGCCTGAATAAATCTACCATGAGATACCTCTCAAGACTGACTTGGTGCCTTACAAGCAAAAATCTAGGCAGTACAATATGAAGATATCAGGTACTATTCTATTTGAAATACAAAAAATGTTAAATGCTATGATAATTTTATCAATCCACCATTTCACATGGATTGCCAACATAGTACCTATGAGGAAGAAGAATGGCGAGATTCACCTCTACATGGATTTTAGAAATTTAAATTAGTCATCCTTAAAGGATAACTATCCTCTACCTATCATGGACCAAGCCCTTTAGACAATGACCAGTTTAGAGATGTTATCAATGCTAGACAACTTCTCAAGATACAATCAAGTTGAAGTTGGTAAAGCAGACCAACATAAGACTACCTTCACCATGCCTTGGGGCACCTTTGCATACCAAAGAATGCCTTATAGCCTGATAAATGCTGGAACCACTTTCTAAAGAGCAATGGACCTTGATTTTAAAGATGAAATAGGTAATTTTATTGTAGTATACCTAGATGATTTAAAAGTCTTTTCCAGGCATCGCCCTGACCATGTACGCCATTTGTAACAAGTGATAGAATGCTACCATCAGAATTGGATTTTTTTAAATCCCAAGAATTCTATTTTTAGAGTAATAGAAGGAAAAATTTTTGAACACATTGTGTCCCGAAAAGGCATAAAGATTGCTCAAAAAGAGTCAAGTCCATCTAGGAGCTTACTTTGTCCACAAGTAAGACTGTAGTTCACTCTTTCTTTAGAAAAGTGAATTTTTTATGAAGGTTCATCCCCGAGTTTGCTGAGAAGACTCATCATATTGTAAACATGATGAAGGGAAAGGGCACTTTCAGCTGGACTAAAGAAGACAAATTGGCATTCTGAGATATTAAGAAAGCTATTACACATGCCCTAATTCTGGTTTGTCTAGATTATGCCAAGGATTTTACCATGTATATTTATGATTTTGAGCACACACTTTCATCAATTTTGGTTCAACAGAACCAAGAAGGTGTGGAATCTCCCATTTATTTCATGAGCTATCCTCTCAAAGCTCATGAGCTGAAATACTCAAACATGGAGAAACATGCTTATGCAGTGGTAAAGGCAGTGAAGCATTTCCACTTTTACATCTTGAATTCCCACACTACTACCCTAGTTCTCGACACCACAGTCAAATCCATACTAACTCAACAAGAGTTTGGGATGAAAAGAAGTAATTAGATTGCTAAAATCTAGGAGTTTGATCTAGTCATCAAACCAATGAAATAGGTGTGAGGAAGGGGCCTATGCCAATTGATTGCTGACAACAGACTTGAAGAAGCAAGGCATGAAGAAGAAGAAATTAAAGACACACTAACAATCCTCTTTTTCTCCACCATGATGAGTGGTATTCAAGTATTGCTCATTTTACTACTTATGGTGAGTGTCCTGCTCACCTATCTCATAAAAAAAGGAGGAATATCAAGTTAAAAGCTTCAATTTTGTCCTCTGGGATAACGGCCTATATAAGAGGAACCTTGATAGAGTGTTCGTTTGCTGTGTGGATAAAGATTAGTAGAACCAACTTCTGAAGTCCTTCCATAATCTGCCCTGTGGAGGACATTTTTCTGCTCTTATAATTGCCCATAAAATTATGTGAGCCAGGTATTACTGGCCTACTCTTTTTCAAGATGCATACAAATGGGTAAAAAAATGTGAACTATGCTAGTAGTTTGTTGGAAGACCCAAGTTAGCTGCCCTGCCTCTCAAGCTAGTGATGATAGAAGAGCCATTTCAACAATGGGGAATCAATTTTATTGGTGCTGTAAATTCATCTTCAAGTGCTGGACATGATTATGTCCTCACAGCCATAGATTACTTCACCAAGTGGGTGGAAGAAATTTCAACCAAGCATGCTACCTCAGAAGTAGTATGCAATTTCCTTAAGGAGAACATCACTTCTAGGTTCAGGGTCCCAACCAAGATTGTCACAGACAACGCAACTTGTTTCACTTCCCAAGAGATTACCCAGTTTTGTTTCTACAATGGGATTACCCTCTTCCACTCTTTTGATTACTTTCCACAAGGGAATGGCCAAGCTAAATCAAGCAACAAGAACCTAGTGACCATCTTCAAGAAGCTGGTAGATGACAACCAACAAACATGGCATAAAGCATTGGTTGATGCTTTATAGGCATAAAAAATCACACCAAAGAGGGCAATTAGTATGTCACCTTTCCAACTTCTTTATGGTCTCAATGCTGAGATACCAATCGCCTTGGAATTTCTAGCATTGAAATTGGCTAAGGCAATTGAAGATTAGACATATGAAATCTCCATTGATAAGAGGATCATGTGCTTGACTGAGCTAAATGAGTAGCAAACTATGGTGGTGGACCGAAATGTTGTGCATCAAAGTCTGGTGAAGAAGCTCTTCGACCAAAAAATAAAAAACTGTGATTTCCAAATTAGAGATCAAGTCTTGTTATGGGACAAGAGAAAAGAACCAAAGGGAATGCATGGGAAATTTGACTCCCTTTAGAGAGGCCCATTTATTATTCATCAGCTCAATGGTAAAAATAGTTTTCTATTGAGATATCAAGATGACATGCCCTTTTCTCTGCCTCACAATGGGTAGAATCTAAAGCACTTCAATTCTTGAAGTATTAGATAAGTTCACCTATACATATGTATATTTATATAGTCTTTGTTTCTGTTCTGTGTTGTTCATTTTTATTTTTGGCACCTTTTTTTGGGTAGCATGACTCGTTAGCCCAATGGCATACTTAAATGCACTGGAGATTCTGGTTTCTACTCACCTCAGCTATTCCAAATTTTCAACTGAAAGAAGTTCCCCAACTGGAGTGGTACAAATAAGAAGAATAAGCTTAGGATAAATGGTTTTAGGAGACAAGTGTGTATATGTAAAATAGAAAAAGGAACAACAATCTTATAAAGCACCAATGATCTAGCCACCCCTTTCTTGGTGCACCCCTTAAGGTATGCACTCAGAGATATTGAGATGTGATGAATTATTTTAAGATACAAAGTGTCAGTAATCGATAAAAGTTTGAAAATATTATGTGTATACATATAAGATGTCATGAGTGTTAGGATAAAATTATGACTCACTCAAAAAAAATTATGAATTAAATGTGTGAATGAACAAAAGTAGTCAACAACTCATGGGACAAAAGAGTCCCATTATTTTAAGGATTTGTTGGTGATGTAAGGCCAAGAAATTTACAAGATATTATAGCATGGTTAGATTTAATTGTTTCCACTGAATGTTCAAATGTTTTCTTCTAGATATTCAATATCTCACCAAAGAGGGCAATTAGTATGTCACCTTTCCAACTTCTTTATGGTCTCAATGCTGAGATACCAATCACCTTGGAATTTCTAGCATTGAAATTGGCTAAGGCAATTGAAGATCAGACATATGAAAGCTCCATCAATGAGAGGATCATGTGCTTGACTGAGCTAAATAAGCAGCAAACTATGGTGGTGGACCGAATTACTGCGCATCAAAGTCTGGGGAAGAAGCTCTTTGACAAAAAAGCAAAAAACTATGATTTCCAAATTGGAGATCAAGTCTTGTTATGGGACAAGAGAAGAGAACCACAGGGAATGCATGATAAATTTGACTCCCTTTAGAGAGGCCCATTTATTATTCATCAGCTCAATGGTAAAAATAGTTTTGTTGAGATATCAAGATGACACGCCCTTTTCTCTGCCTCACAACGGGCAACATCTAAAGCACTTCAATTCTTGAAGTATTAGATAAGTTCACCTATACATATGTATATTTATATAGTCTTTGTTTCTATTTTGTGTTGTTCATTTTCATTTTTGGCACCTTTTTTTGGGTAGCATGACTCGTTAGCCCAATGGCATACTTAAAGGCATTGGAGATTCTGGTTTCTACTCACCTCAACTATTCCAAGTTTTCAATTGAAGGAAGTTCCCCAACTAGAGCCAGCTATTGTTCCCAAAATCTATCACTCATTTTTGGGACAACATATGAACTATTTTGGTCGTGTAGGCCAAAATTATCTCTTCTCTTTTCAAAAAATTGTCCTAAGCATTCAAATTCCTCATTTTTCAAGCTTTTTCAGTTAAGGGATTAACAGGTTCAAAGGCTTCAATAGGTGAGCTCTCTCAAAAGAGCAAGTTTCCAGCACTTAGGCTTTTTCAGGATTGGTTCAACACCTTGGTTCAATAAAAAATGTTCATTGGCAAGCTTCAAAGGAAAGATTGAACCATTAAACCATTGAACCATTGAACCTTGAACCATTTTGGTTCAAAGGTTAAACGGATTCAAAGGTTCAATGACATCGACAAGCTTAAAGAGTTAAGCGCTTCGGCAAAAGTTCAACAAGTTCAACCGCTTCAAGTATTAATGGCTTCAAAATACTTAAAGAAAAGAAGAAGGCTTGAACCATTGAACCTTGAACCATTTTGGTTCAAAGCTTCAATGGGTTCAAAGGTTCAAAGGTTCAATGAGCAGTTGGTTCAATGCATTTGGTTCAAAGAGATCAAAAGACTTAAAAGAAAAGAGGCTTCAAACACGAGATTGAACCATTGAACCAAGGTTGGTTTAATCGGTCGGTTCAAGGGACTACCCCAAAGCCAAAGGAACAAGTGCCCTTGCAGAGGGCAGTGAACCAAGGCCAAGTGCCCTTATGGAGGGCAGTGAGCAAAAACAGACAAAGAGATTTTCTTAAAAAAATGAACAAGGCAAAAAAGTTGGAATTCCTTCTAATTTGTGCAAGTCAAAAGACAAAGCGAATTATTTCAAACAAAATGTTTGAAGGAAATCCTTCAGACTTTTATTTGAAGGAATTTGCCTGAAAGAAAAAGGAAAACCCTGAAGCTTGAAGAAAAATGGACAAGGCAAAGGAAGATTTCCTTCGAACAAATTATCTGAAGGAAATGAAGGATCAAGGCCGCTTAAAGGAATTAAAGCCTGAAGGCCACCCAAAGGACCCTGAAGGGTAGGTACCCTTGCGGGGTGCTCTCAGTACCCACAAAAAGGACCTTTCTCAAAGCTCGAAGGGACACCTTCCCTTCAAGGTGTTCCAAATGCTTGATAAAGATGAAGGAAAAGTTTCAAAAAGACTTAGACAAAAAGGAGACTTCAAAGATCAAGGATTGAACTATTGAACCTTGAACCAAATGGTTCAATAGGTTCAAGGTTTCAAAGGTTCAACAAGTTCAAAAGACTTATCCAAAGTAAAGGAAGCACTGAGACAAAGAATGAATCAATGAACCGATTGAACCTTGAACCAAAGGAGTTCAAAGTTCAATGGTTCACAGGTTCACTAGTTCAAAGACAAGCCCCAAGTAAAGAAAAACACAGATGATTCCAGAGACCAGTTCATGGTTCAAACAAATAGCAACCATTGACGTCCTCACGGATGCCAAATTTAAGGTAAGGGAATATCCGTTAAATTTCAAAAATAGCACGTAACTTGAAAATTAAACCAAGTGACCAGCTGAAGAGAGAGCCTGAGAACTTAAATTACTACAGGGAAGAGAGAACAATACAAAAAGATCAAAAATATCTACAAAGGAGTTATTTACAGTAGGTGAAATAGTTGATCAAGTGGTCATCTGAGCACACCAAATCAAGGATGTGGCCTATTTTTATTCTATGAAGTAAAGGCAAAATGGACAACTGTGTAGACATCAAGAAAAGGACCAGACAACTCATGCTAAGGAGGAGACATATAAGATGAATGGGCATGCCATGGTTAAGGCAATGCACTATTCCCAACATGGTCCCCTAGATAGAACTAAAAAGGAATTCAAGGCATTGAATGCAGCATGGGCCATCTGATAGGAAAAAGCACCAAGCCTTTCTTGGTTACTATACATTTTAATCTCTTGTATTATGCAAGGGAGATCTTTTCCATACAGGATTGAAACTCTGCCTAAATTGAAAGGTGATTACTGAGACTTTGAGCTCAGATCGTTGATCATATTACTTTATCTGAATGAGAAAGCAAGTGACTTTCAGACTTTATGCTATTATAGCTTATGTCATTTTAAGAGATTATTCTTATGTCTATTTCCTGAATGCATTCTTGTTTATTTAATTTAACAGGCAGAACTAGTGGAAGTAATCAGGAAGATGTCCTGAAGCCAGTTGTGGAAGAATTTGTGCTATCATAGTTGTCTTCAATGTGTTTTTAGTTTTTAGTTTCTTTCTATGTAAAGGATCTTGGGATGACTTTGTGCCCCCATTATCCTTTGTATTTTACTCTTTGGGCAGCTAAGGTGTAGACTTTGTGTTACACTTCATCCTGCTAGTCATTGCGCCTGTGTTACTTGTTACTACCTAAAATAATTCCTATTGTTTCTTACAAGATTATTTCTAAAAGAAGAGAAGTGCCTTTAGTGTTTTCACCAAGATTTTCTCCTTTGTTTGTGAACATCATCTCTAAAAAAAAAGAGATGGATGGTGTTGCCCTACCCCTGAGTGTTATTTTTTGCTTATATATAGTATATACCTCCTCATAGTTATAAGGGAACCTCCCCTTGATGAGAGGAGAGATTTATCCACCTCTGATGTAGTAAACCTACACATTTGGCCCACCAATCTCCCTTGCTATGGTTGAAGAGACCTATTTTTCTCATCAGTTAGCTGTTGACAAAATATTTAGCCAACAAATCCCACAACATTTGTTTCATAATTGTTCGGTGAGGTCTAGTCCAACTAGAGGAAAAATTGAGGTGAGTCTTATTCCCACCTAAGGATGGGCATTGAAGACCTAAATATCACTGAAGAGTAGGTGTGTTCTAATGTGGCCTAGTTCTAATTGAAGATAAGATAGTGTGGTCTAGTCCAACTATTCATGTTGTTTGTTTTGAAGTAAACATTTGAGTGTCTCCTTATTCACACATGAAGAAGTGTTTGAACTATTATTTGTATCCTAGTTCGTACTAATTTAGTTTTTCTTAATGCATGATGGATTTTTTCCTTGTTCATTGGTTGTTATTAAGTGTAGTGAGCCCATTCCCAATATTGATTGAAAGTATGTTGAGTTGGGTGATTCCCAATTCACATACGAGTATGTATTCTCTCCCAATTATTTAAAATATGTATATAATAATGGGGAATATTGAGAAAATTGTGGTTATCACACCATAGTTTAGACAATAAAGAAGTCATGGGCAATATGATTAGTTAGTTACATATCTATTTTAGAGGGTATGTGGAGTGGATATAATGCCCATGTAAATAATTGAGAGATGAATGGATAGTGATATGAATTGAATCTTAAAGAATAATATCAAAACATTTTATAATTATCTCACATTTTCAATGTATAATATGTATTGTGTGACCAAATTTTTATTTGAATATGACTTTAACAAGAGGTGCTACCAAAATTACCCCCATATCAACATCATCAACTCAAATCTAGTTATTATTTCTTATTTGAGAGTTCATTTCCACTTCCAAGGAAGATGCATGTCATCTCTGCGTGGGATGACTCTTATATTCTCAATGAGAACCCCTCATTTACTATTTAAAGTAAATTTTTAGCTGTTGCTTTGTATAACTATAAATTAGATAGTTCTAAATAGAACACATATTTTAAGGCATGCAACTCTCCAAATAGATTTCCCTATTTATCCACTTATTTTCCAATAAATCTTTTATTTTTTAATTTTAATTTATTCTAGTTTCAATTTGGTTTCCATAACACATTAAGATCCATAACTAATGTGTTGTCCACCAAAGTGCACCTATAATTTGGATGATAAATATTACCTAAACACTGGATTAAAATTTCCATCATACCTATTATAAAGCTGGATAAAAATAAAATATTATAATAAAAGAACTAAATTTTCACTTTACTTGCCAAATTTTTAAAACTATTTTATAAAATAAATTTAGTGATTAGCTACATGAAAATAAACTTAGGGTGAAAGACCAATTTGATACTGCAAAACCTCCAAGGCAAATGAGCAATTTTGCATCACAAAAAAAAAAAAAAAAAAAAAAAAAAAAAAAATTGTTTCATTTTATTTTATGAAATTTTTTCAAACACTTGGCATAAACAAAGTATTGATTGAAAGTCTTTGGGCCACCTCAACGAAAATAATTTATATAAATTTTGTAATTTTGTAAGGAGATGGTGTGACAAGATTTATTAGGAACAAGATAGAGCATATTATGAATTTAAAACACAAGTAAATATTTCAAAAATGGACCAATAATAAGTTTTAAAAAATGATTTTTTTCATATTTCATGATTATAGGAGTCAACTATGTAGCAAATAAGAATTTTGGGATAGCAAAAAAATAGAAAAAGAGTAAGCAACAAGGGGGAATGGGCAATTTTTAGAGCATATAAGTTAGAATGTTTGAGATAGTCATTCCAGAATCTCATTCCATATTTAAGATGGGCTTTATACATAGATGGTAAAAGGAAAAATGTCTAGGAATCATTTATCTTCTATGTGAGAATTTTAGCTATCAAAATCTAAGTGTTTGTTAAAATGCCTAAAAGCATCATAGGACTATTATTGCTTAATAGAAGTGTTTTTGAGCATGTATTAAGTCATTTTGAAGTTTTTATTCCTTGAAATTAGTGTAATAATAAATATAAATTTATCTCATGATTTTTTTTAGTGCTTTATGTGTATATGTGCATGCTTTGGGAAGTCCTAAAAACTATATTTCAACCAAAACCATAGTATAAGTTTTATGTAAGGTTCATTTGAGGTAAATAATGTGTTAGTATAGGTCGATAGATTATTTTTTAGTACGCATACCTCATATCTCTTATCTTATTGCAAGATATTTTATATTTAATGCAATTTATAGGCTTACTAGTAAAAAAATTCCATTAAAAGATGAAAATTTTAGTTTTCAAGTAAACAAACACCAAAATGGGTTGGATAGTGTGGATTGAGTTAAAAAAAATGAATAACTTATATTTAGGCCTTGATTTCCATTCATTTTGACCCTAACCTAGAATAAATCAATTAGTATTAGAGTAAAGTTTACATTGTTGGGTTGTGTGTGTAAAGACTCCAAATAAGTCATTGGCAAGTTGTGAAAGAGAAGATTTTATTTGGGTGAAGTAATAATACACAAATGTATTATTATTGTAAGAGGAGAAACTAATGGAACCTAGAGTTATAGACTTGATTAAGGTGATTAGAGGAATCCAAGCAAGATTGGATGCAATGGAGGAAACACAAAAAAGAGGAACTCATGTTGAAGATGTGAGTGATGATGAAGTATAAGCTCGAGAGCTTGAAGTGGAAGATGTGATTAATGAACTTGAAATAAAATTTCTAAAAGTTGTTTCATGGTATTAATACAAATTTTTATTTACCTTGTTATAGTGGAAGCTTAAGCCCTAAGGAGCTTATAAACTAGACACAAAGATGGACATATATTTTGACTACAAGTCAATGGAGGAATTTAATAAGGCAAAGTTTCCTTAACACTAGGATCACTTAAAAATTGAGATAAAAAATAAATGCAAGTAAAAAATCAAATATTAGGATAGGATGTGACAAAGTTGAAGGCCTAGTTCTTGCGTTTAGATTACCAAATCATTTTATATGAGAAATTACATAATCTAAGACAAAAATATATGAGTATTAAATAATATACTACATTTTATAGACTCACCATAAGATTTGGGCATGTATAATATAATATAAATAAAAATTTAAGATATGTAAATGGGCTACATGTTTCTATTTAAGATTAAATTAGTTTGCTCAAACTAAGAATGGTAGAGGAAACCTATCAATGTTCATTGAAGATGAAGGAAAATTTGTCTAGAAGTCAAAAAATGAACTCTAGTAGTAGATAGAGGTTCTTAAGAGGTAAATGAAAAAGTAGTGGTGGGATAAGACAATACACTCATGAAGGAAAATCTGGAAACTCTCAAAATCATAACCAAAATGCAAGAAAAAGAGGTTACTCTTCTAAAGGAATAGGATCCTTTGAAAGAGGAAGAGGTAGTAGATTCACGGGTAAGTCATTTAAGTGCAATAATAATATTGGACATAGATATTTTGAGTGCCCAAAATCATTTTAGAGTAGAATCAAGAGGGATAAAAGGATAGACCATATTATTCATGTAGATGAAAAGAGTGTTGGGGCTCCAACACACATAAAAACTAGAGTGAGGATATGCTTTTATGATGAAAAGATTGTTACTAAAACCAACCAAGGAGATAGAAAAATTGATGCAAATAAAGAGTTTATTCTAGAATATTTTAAAAGTAGGAAGTAAGTTTTGTAATTTAGTTTTTGATACTAGTATCGCAATATAATTTGGTGTCTCAAGAGATGGTGGATAAACTTAGGTTGAAACGATTAGTGCATCCAAATACATACAAGGTTTCATGGTTGCTTAAGGGTCATCAAGTATTGGTGAATGAGTAATGTAAGGTGAGTTTTCAAATTGGTTCATATGAGGATGATGTTTTGTGTGATATTATGCCCACGGATTGTCATGTGTTTTTGGGATGGTTGTGCCAATGAGAAATAAGAGCATGCATGATGGTAGAGTAAACACCTACACTCTTGTGAAGTATTGAAAGAGGGTCGGTCATTTTGAGACTATTTAAGGATAGAGGAGAAGAGGTGGAAATTAGTCATTAGGTAATGTTGGTTTTGGAAAATATTTTTAAATGTGGAAAATATAAATAAAACATGTTTTGCTCTCATTTCAAAGCCCATGCAAGTTTTGACAACCACTATGGTAAGTGATCTTCTTATTGAAATTCAAAATTTATTGGAAGAATATGTTGATATTGTGTCAAGTGATTTTATAAATGGACTAAAAACTATGAGGAGATTTAGCCATCACATTTTGATATAGTGTTGGGGGTAAGCTTTCCAAACAAGGTAGCTTAAACATTAACCCCAATAGAGAATGAGGAGATAAAATGAAAGTGCAGGAGTTACTAGAGAAGGGTTTGATAAAGGAGAGTTTGAGCCCATATGTTGTCCCAACCATATTGGCATCAAATAAAGGAAGAGAGTGAAGAATTTGTACATATTTAAGAGCAATAAATAAGATCACCATTAATTATAGGTTTCCATTACCAAGAATTCATGACTTATTAGATTTTTTGAGTAGAGCCAAGTACTTTCGTAAAATAGATTTAAAAATTAGATATCACTAAATTCAAATAAGGGAAGGTAATGAATGGAAGAATACATTCAAGATAAATGATGGATAATATGAGGATTATTATACTATCCAATTTAATAAATTCCATAATCACATTCATGAGACTCATAAATGAAGTACTGAATCTATTTATCGATAAGTTTGTGATTATTTATTTAAATGATATTTTTATTTTCAGTCTTTATAGAGAGGAGCATTTGAACTATTTGAGGCTAGTCATGGAAAAGTTTAAGGAAGAGATGTTTTTGGTAAACTTAAAGAAGTATAGCTTCATGTAAGAGGATCTAGTATATTTTTGATTTTTGATCTCAAAATATGGATTAAAGGACCCCAAAAAAGTGAGAGTAATTGTGAAGTCACCCAAAAGTATGTTTGAGGCAAGAATTTTTCATAGATTTGCAAGTTTATATCAGTAGTTTATTAAAAACTTTAACGGCATATGGGCACCCATTATTTAGACTATTAAAGGAGATACTAATAAGTTTTAGTGGCCAATTACACCATAGGATAACTTTTAGTTTTTGAAGAAAAAGTAACAATATAGCTAGTGTTAGCTTTACTAGATTTTGGAAAGTGTTTAGAGTGGGTTGTGATGCAAACAAAATATTCATAGGAGTGATAGTGAACCAAGAAGGTAATCCCATTATGTATTTTAGTGATAATCCAAATGAATATAAGATAAAGTATTCATTTTATGACCAAGAGTTATATGCAATGATACAAGTTCTTAAGAAATGGAGGCACTACTTGTTGCCAAAAAAATCATTTTGTAAATGGATCATCAAGCTTTGAAAATCATAGACATCCAAGGTAAGATTAATAAAAAATATATGAAATGGGTGAATTTTCTTCAAATATATTATTTTGGTTTTAAACATATAAGTGGGCAATCCAATAAGTTTTTATATGCCTTGAGTAAGTGAGCTCTTGTTGTGAACAAGTTTAGGGTAGAGGTCATTGGGTTTGACTCAACAAAATATTTGTATAAGAAGAATTTGGATTTTTGAGATGTATGGGTAACATGCATGAATCCAAAAAATATGGAAAAAAAATCATGGTTGGAATATATGGTTTAATATGGATGTTGCTCAAAAGGAAGATGTTGTTCATACATCAAGTTTCCATTAGAGAGAACATATTGAAGGAAAAACACAACAGAGGCCTACTTGATCACTTTGGGCATGATAAAAATTTAGCACAATTGAGTGATAAATATTATTTGCCATGGATGATCATAGACATGATTAATTTCATGCAAAGATGTAGAGTTTTCCAACATGAAAAAGGAAAACTTTAAAAAATGGGACTTTATCACCCATTACCTATGACAATAGATAATGGTATGCATTGAGCATGTATTTCATTCTTGTGATGCCAAGAACTCAATGAGATAAGGAATATATTTTTATTATTGTGGATATATTTTATAAAATGAAACACTTTATAATATACAAGAAGACTAGTGGTGCCACCAATATTACTAACACATTTTTTAAATAAGTAGTGATGTTGCACATGTTTTTAAGAATATTGTATCAAATAGGATACAAAGTTTGTTGGGCACTTTTATAAGACACTATGGAAAAATGTGTGCTTGAAATTGGACTTCATTTCAATGTATCATCCACAAATGGATGTGAATCTGAGGTTGTAAATTTTAGTCTTGGATGTTTAATTGGTGATGTTAGTGTAGGTTTTTTTATTTCAATTTATGTTTTGTACTACACATATTTAACTTGCTTAGGTATAATATGGAGGTAACTTAGGTGTAATAATGATGTCATTAGGTTTCATAGACATATGTCTACTTTTTAGTCAAATTGGTTGGTGTGGATGCACTTGTCATTTACTAACCAATGTTGACATTTTGTGCATGATGCTTACTATTAATTTTGAAATTATCATGTATTCAAAAATTTATAAATGTAGTTGGATTTATTCCTCTCTTATCTTATTTATATATTTCTATTCAAATCTATTTTCATCGATTTTGAATACAATTTTTTATTATGCTCATGTTTAGTTCCTCTTTTGGGCATATCCACAAAGTTGTAGGACAAAAAAATGCAAAAATGGAAAACACAAATATTATTTTTTAAAGGGCATATGCCTTTTTGATTGGAAAAACCATATCAAATTTGAATTGGCTTGGTCCTAAATCTAAAGGGTGTATGCCTTTTTTCACAAATAGTTTACACATTTTTTCACAAAGGGTGCACACACTTTGAAACACGTGTTTTGGAGGGAATCTAAAATTTTGATTTTTTTTAAAGAAAGGGCATACACACTTTGAAGTATAAATTGTGTACATCCTTTGGGTTAATAGATTTGTTGTGCCAGCTATTTTTCGTTTGTGTATGGTTGAGTATATATTTAGTAAAATAAATATTGTTTGTGTTTGATATATTTAGTAAAATAAAAGTTTACAATTTATTTATATTATATTTTGTATTCTAAATATAATAAATTAGGGCCACCCTGCATCTTCTGAAATCAATTATAAAGCTATAGGATCTACCATTTATAATATGTTAGAGGTACAATCACTGAGAGGGGGGTGAATTAGTGATGTTAAATAATCCAATTCAATTTCTAACTCTTAAACATTCAACACATACAATCATGATGCATACAAATTAACCATTGCAATGAACAAGGAAGATATAACAAGATCAAGCACATAACACATGATATATGTGGGAAACCCTCTTGGGGGATAAAACCCACTGAACCTTGCAAGATGGAATATAGTTATATAAAGATAAGATTCAACATTTAGACCAACACCAATTGATTAAGGAACACCCATCCCACAAAGAGGAACCAACACCCTAGGCAACCAAGCACCAACCTAGCTACCTTGATCTAATATCTACCTTTGATCTGATGTCTTCTACACCTAATGATGTACTTCTCTTACTTTCTCTTTTCCCCCTTTACACTCTCACAAAATTGCATACACAAGTAATGCATCCAAAACACCCTTTTGGATCACTCTTCACTTCTTAGGACATACACAATCATAAAACCTACAATAAATCTATCACAACATCATCAACATGACCTTTAGGTCATGAAAATAATCCTCAACCTACTCTGCTCTTCAATCCATCCACTAAGCACACTCACTCAATTAGCCTCTAGGGCTTACTCGCTCAATCTACCTCTTCTAGGCTCATTAGGTCCAATGACCTAGGCGTTCACCTTCATCACCTTGATGATACAAGCATGACTGATCCTATTCACTCTATGTTAATCCTCAATGACTTGTACCTTATATTTTAAAGGTTCTCTCCTTCATTTGGCTCCACACATTTTTCAACACACACAAACAGGCCAACTATGCCTTGTACTTATATCACTCCTCTTGGTCTAAACCATCTTGGTCAGCCAAGATGATTACCGTAATTATGATACCTTTGAAATAGGTCCTCATATATGTTACATGTAAGAAATACACACTCTTTAGGTTGGCCATATCCCTTAAGACCCAAAACACCAATTAGGCCTATAAACTAACATGTTACAACTTCAACTCCTTGGGCCAATTTCATCTTCCACCAATGCTTAAAACACATCAAAACTATCTAAAATATACCCTTTATTACTCTCATATTATTCCATGCCACTTGGAATACCAACTCAACACGTGAACCTACCAATTAGGTCTCCTTGCTCTTTATACCTTCATACATAGATAACACAGTCTCAAACTTATGAAGCAAATACTTAAGTCTTTTACATAGCCATATGATTATATAACATTAGTGAACCCTTCAAGACCTTTAGAACACCTCCATGTGCTTTAGACACTTCAACATAAGCTCTAATCACTAAAAACAACTCTCTCAAAATGACCACTTAGGCTGGTCACACACAATGAAAATAAAGTTAAATTGTTTTGACTCTCCATATCTGATCAGGGGCATATCATGACATACAATAATTTATCATAAGATTTATAGACTTATAGAATATTTACATACTCATTTTCTTCTTCAATTCTTCTTAAAACACCTTCAACTCACTAATGTAACATGGTCACTCAAACCACCAGTATATTCAATAAACACAGTCAACTTCTTATCCTTTGTTTATACTAAATATGGATTGGTAAAACTTAAGAAATCCATAAAAATGGTCCTCATGGAATCTAAAACACTCTCCAATAGTTATTTCATCTTGAAACACCAAAATAACATCAATAACTCTTCAATTATCCTTCTCGGGTCACTTATAGAACATGGTCAAACCTTTAATCAACGTTGGAGCTCAATAACTTTAACTATATAGATAGTCAAACCTTCTAAATAGATTTTTTGTATGTGCCTTTAAGTCCTATTCAAATTTGCCTTTAAGCCATCAAGAAATTCATCCTAGATCAAAATATATAAATAAAATATTGAGCACTGGTTTATCCTTTTACTAATTCAAATGCCAATGATCACTAGTTAATGCAAAATCATATGTAGACATGTGTCTTCATCTCATGTCCTCATACAACTGCTCAAATGCACTCCACCTATTTCCTTATGAGCCTCATGAATTTAACTTACATCACTCACCATTGATCTTACATCCTCACTTTTGAGATCAAGCCACTTAGCATCCCTACATGCCCTTTATGGACCTTATAGTCAATCTTTAATGATCTTTCACCACTTGTCAGCCTTGCATGCCTTTTGAGCATTCTATTGACTTGTTGACTTAATATGTACCATTGAACTTTTTTTACATGGTTGAACGTGCTCTATCGATCTTCGATCTACTTGATCAAACATGCACCATTATTCTAATGGCTAGATCTCTATGATTGTGACACATGTCTTCATCATGCTCATTCTTAGGATCTTTGACTTATTGAATTCACTCTCACTTTTAATCACTATCTGACAAGTTTAACACTCACCATTAGATCTTTATCTTGTTATATTTATCATTCACCATAGATCTTTATCACCTGATTAAATGCTCACCATAGATCTTCATCTGCTCGATTGAATACTCATTATTAGATCCTTGATATGATTGAATTTTGTTTTGACACTTGGCAGCCCTCTATGATGGTCATTTGATATTGCAAATTTGGCTAAGTATGGGAATTTTGCAATCTACCTAGAAGGCCAACTTTGCACCTTGATATCTTTTGATACATGCAACCTCATGACCTAAAACTTGGACCACAAGATTTCCTTTCATAGGGGAATCTATCCATATATCAAATTGATCCTAATACCTTCACACATGTGAATTATAACATCATCAATCTACTCATTTAGCCTTATCTATTAAGATGACTACTTGAACCTAGACACTCATATGACTGCTCTGATGAATTCTTTTCACTTTCACAAGCACTCCAAGCACTCATAACAGCCCATAGGGTCTCTAAAACATGACCATACCATTAATAACATCTACCATCTACCTATCCAAGTCAAACACTCAATAAATATGAAAGAACACTGAAGAACACTTTGTCATTATCATTCTATCACACATGACACCTCATCTAACTATACCATCAATAATATCCACCATCTACCTATCCAAGTTAAACATTGAATAATTATGCAAGAACATTGAAGCACACGGTGTCATTGTCATTCTAGCACACATGACACCTCATTAACATCCTTGGTCACCTTAGAGACATCATTGACAAACCTCTAATAATCTCCCCCTTTGCCATTGATGTCAACACTAATACAAAGCTTATGTTTAGATTATGTCTCTCTCTTCAAGCACTTTCTCCCCCTTTGACACAATGACAAAGTGGACTCATCTTCTGATCTTGCAGACCTGAAAAGAATTCAAGGACCAATAATAGGAAAGGACCACCTCTGAGAGATGATACATATTCCCCCTAACATTATGCATACATATTCTTACCTTGAGCTTCTCAAGCATTCTCCATGACTACACTCTTCTTTGATCATACATAACTTCTATGAAGATAAAACATACATAAACATTAGAAATTACATGAACTTACCTTGAAAACATTAATAAGGACTCCCCCTAAGTCACCTGAGCTTAGGCACCCTATTAAGCATCTTTAGACCATTTCCAATAATGATGAATCAACATAATTGTCTTCATACCTTCTCTCTCAAATTCTACTACACAGTCCTCTAATCCTAGAACCTGACCATTTATAAAGCTCCCCCTTTATTTATGCATGAGGATTCAATACATTGACAAATCACCTTCCTTGGTTTGATCAAGTCATCAAATAAACATACATAATTTCATAATTGTAGCAAACTTCTTCATATCTCCACCATGACTGAAACATCTCACATATGCTCCCCCTCACATCATACATAGCTCTTTAAGCCTCTAAATCTATCTGAGTTATCTCCCCCTAACTCCATGGTATGCACAACTTGTCATCTATAGAACTTTGAGACCTTCTTCATGATAATACATTCTCCTCATACTTAATATCAACCTAGTCTTCAATCTTTATATGCAATAGAATAACTTGACAACTCATCATCCTTGATTTCACACCTTAAGTTGAGTTGCTCCACTTGAGCTGATGAAGCATACCAATCAACACAAGCTTATTGAACTGAAGCATCTCAAAATTCTCCCCCTTAGATCATGGCCTCATATATAACTAAGATCTGCTCCTTAACAAATCTTGCTCACAAGAAACATGTCAAAACATCATACCACACTCAAGACACCTAAGATATCTCTCCCTAAATCCATACCAATCTCTAAATTTCTAGGGCCCACAAGTCCTCTCTCAAGAGTCACCATACTATTGATCAGAACAACAAGAACAAACACAATGTAGATTGACTCACCTAAAACCAAGCTCCCAATTACTTTCAAGGCAGTACACCAGATTAAGCTACCTCAAGAGACCAATTATGAATGAAATATGATTGCATCTATACCTTTTTTTCTATTTTAACTCATTTTCACAATCTTATCCCTCAAATACCTCTCTCTTTACACCAAGGACTACCTCTTACATATCATAACATGACTCCTTATGAACTAAATCAACATAAAAGAACACACAATTGTACTTTTTTTTTCGTACCTCAAACTGATATAACAACTCACCTTTATGGATTTCTTGTCATGCAACAACTGCTAAGATCCAAAAAGTATCCACCATGCTTCCTCTTTCTATAAAGTGTCTACTTGAAGCCTAGAGAGAGACACCCCTTTGACATAGTGAGACTAAAGGTCCCAAAACTTAGGAGACTCCCATATCTCCATACTCTCATTTGACTTGTAGTTCTGCCTCATCATCAAATTAACTTTGAATGGATCCTTGACTTCATTATTTACTTCAGACTTGTCAGCCAATATAGACAATAAAAACTCTTGACTTTCTTTTATGTCTATCATTGCAAACAAACCATCTTTGGTCTTACATTGATCTCTTCTAATAGACTTAGGTATCCAACCATGTGTGACCTCTTCCTTGCACACTAGGATCTCTATACACCTTATTTTGCTTTGAAAACTTATTCAACTTATTCTTGCAATATCTAGTAATGTGACCAACTCTATGACATCTAAAACAAATAAGATCATTCACACCTTTTGTTTAATGATGATTATGATCTTCTTTTGAGTGATTGCTTCTCCTCTTGCATTCTCTAATAATGTGTCCAAACTGATTGCACACATAAAAAATGATCCTAAGATGAATATCTCTTTACATTGATCTATTTATCTAGTCTTCTATCTCGCACTCTAGAATCCTAATTGAACTTATCTTGACTAAATGGTCTTTGCTTTCAAAACTTAGCAATGTGACCAATTCTTTGACAACTATAGAAAATAATGTCTTTCATACCTTTTTCTTGAATATGACAGTGATATCCCTTTGATTGATTACTTCTTCTTATACAGTCCTTTGCTCTATGACTAATAAGATGACAAATAAAACAATGACCCATAAAATATTTGGCATGCCTTGAAGTATTTGGCTATCTAATTAGTTTCTTTATTTTACTCTTGACCTGATCTGTCTTATTGACTTTCATGATACCAACTTCTTTGTATTGTCCTGATTTATTTTGATCTTCTTCAAGCTTGCCTATCTTGACTATGACCTTTTCATGCTCATCCTTTAGGGAAACAAGATTAGTATTCAATTGAACACATTCATTTTCTTTAGCTCTTATGCTTGAACTTGCAGCCTCCAATTGAATTTTGAGATATTTGATGGTCTCCTTATCCTCCTTAGTTTCTTTATCCATGTCATCCTTCAATCTACATGCTTGCTCTTCCATAGACTTGATCAGTTCTTGATTCTCCTTTTCCTCTCTCATGGACTTGCCTAGCAAAATCCATTCAAGATACTTGGCTTGTGCTTCAAGACCTTTGATCATATTCCTCATATTATGATTCCTCTTATTTTGCTCCTTTAGTTCACCAAGTGCACCCATGAGCTCAGCTTCTAGATCAACTCATTCTTATTCATTGTCATAGAACACTTCTTCTTCTCTACTATCATGGAAAACTTCTTCATCATCCATGATGTTCTTTTCTTTTGAACAACTTTCCTTTTTACCCATATTGTACCTTAGATCACCTTCAAGTGGTTAAACTTGCAATGAAGGTCCTGCTTTGATACCAATTATTAGAAATATAATCAATGAAGGGGGGTTGAATCAGTGATGCTAGATAATCCAATTCAATTCCCAACTCTTAAACATTCAACACACATAATTATGATGCATACAAATTAACCATTGTAATGAACAAGGAAGATATACCAAGATCAAGCACATAACACATGATATATATGGGAAACCCTCTTGGGAGATAAAACCCACTAAACCCTACAATATGGACTAAAATCCTATAAAGATAAGATTCAACATTTAGAATAGCACCAAATGATGACGGAACGCCCATCCCTTAATTTAGTGAGACGCCCATCCCACAAGGAGGAACCAACCCCCTAGGCAACCAAACACTAACCCAGTTACCTTGATCTGATCTCCACCTCTAATATGATTCTATTAAACGTAATTATGGACTTCTCTTACTTTCTCTCTTTCCCCTTTACACTCTCACAAACTTGCATACACAAGTAACGCATCCAAAACACCCTTTTGAATCACTCTTCACTTCTTAACACATACACAATCATAAAACCTACAAAAAATCTATAAAAACATCATCAACATGACTTGTAGGTCATGCAAAAAATCCTCAACCTACTCTATTCTTCAATCCATCCACTAAACACACTCACTTAATTAGCCTCTAGGGCTTACTCGTTCAATTTGCCTCTTATAGGCTCATTAGGTCCAATGATCTAAGTGTTCACCTTCATCACCTTGATCAGATAAGCATGATTGATTCTCTTCACTCTCTATTGGTCATTAATGAATTGTACTTTCTATTTCAAAGGTTCTCTCTTTCATTGGGCTCCACACATTTTTAACACACACAAATAGGCCAAATATGCCTTGTACTTATACCACTCCTCTTGGTCTAACCCATATTTGTCAGCTAATATGCTTACCATAATTTTTCTACCTTTGAAATATGTCCTCATACATGTTACATGTAAGAACCACACATTCCTTAGGTCGACCATATCCCTTAACCCAAAACACAAATTAGGCCTAAAAACTAACATGTTACAACTTTAACTCCTTCGGCCACTTTAAACTTATACTAATCCTTCAAACACATAAAACTTGTCTATAATATACCCTTTATTACTCTCATATGGGTCCATGCCACCTGAAATACCAAATCAATAGTTGAACCTACTAATTAGGTCTCCTCGCTCTTTAGGACTTCATACATAGATAACAAAGTTTAAAACTTTTGAAGTAAACACTCAAGTATTTCAAATATCCATATGATTGATCACATGGGTGAGCCCTTCAAGACCTCTACAACACCTCCATGTGATTTATACACTTAAACATAATCTCTAAGTACTAATAACAACTCTCTTAAAATGACCACTCAGGCTAGTCACACTTAATTAAAATATAGTTAAACTATTTTGACTCTCCATATCTAATCAGGGGCATATCATGACATCCAATACTTTCTCATAAGACTTAGAGCATTATATAACATCTCCATACTCATTTTATTCTTCAATTTTACTCAGAACACCTTCAACTCACTTCTATAATATGGTCACTCAAACTACCAATATATTCAATAAACATAGTCAACTTCTAAGCCTTTGTCCATACTAAATATGGATTGGTCAAACCTACAAAATCCATATATATGGTTGTCATGGAGTCTACAACACTGTCAAAAAGTTAGTTCATCTTGAAACACCGAAATACCATCAAGAACTCTTTAATTATCCTTCTTGGGTCATTTGTAAAATATGGTCAAACCTTCAATCAAATTTGGAGCTTAATAACTCTGACTATATATATAGTTAAACCTTATAACAATATTATTTGTATAAACCTTATAACAATATTATTTATATGAACCTTGTAGTCTTATTCACATTTTCCTTTTACACCATCAAGAATTTCATCCTAGATCCAAAGATAGAAGCAAAATATTGAGCATTGGTTTATCCTTTTGCTAATTCAAATGCCAATGGTCACTAATTAATGCAAAATCATTTATATACACATGTATTCATCTCATGTCCTCTCATATCTTTCCCAAATACACTCTATAATCTCCTTGCAAGCCTCCTAACTTTAAATTTCATCACTAACCATTGATCTTAGATCCTTGCTTTCAAGATCAAGCCACTTGGTAACCCCACATGCCCTCTACGTACCTTATAGTCAATCTTAAATGATCTTTTTCCACTTGATAGCCCCACATGCCTTCTGAGCATTATGTTGACTTACTGACTTAATATGCACCATTGATCTTTCTCTACATGATTTAACACACTCTATTGATCTTTGATCTACTTGATCAAACATGCACCATTAATCTACTTCCTAGATCTCTATGGTTGTGACACATGTCTTCATCTCATTTATTCTTAGGATCTTTGAATTATTAAATTCATTATGACCATTGATCACTATCTAACAAGTTTAACGCTCACCATTAGATCCTTATCTATTCAAATTTATTACTCATTTTAGATCTTTATTTCCCTATTAAATGCTCAACATATATCTTCATATACTCGATTAAACACTCATCATTAGATCTTTGATCTGCTTAAATTTTGTTTTGACACTTGGTAGCCCTATATGATGGTCATTCGTATTACAAATTTGGCTAAGTATGGGAACTCTATAATCTTCCTAGAAGGCCAAATTTACACCTCGATATATTTTGATGCACGTAGCCTCATGACCTAAAACTTGGACCACATGATCTCCTTTCATAAGAAAATCCATCCATATATCAAACTACTCCTAAAACCTTCACATGTATGAATGATGACATCATCAATATGCTCATTCAGTGTTATCTGTCAAGATGACTACTTAAACTTAGACACTCATATGACTACTATAATGAATTCCTTTCACCTCCACAAGCACTCCAAGCATTCATAACACCCCATAGGGTATCTGTAACATGACCATACCATCAATAACATCCACCATCTACCTACCTAAGTTAAACATTGAATAACTATGCAAGAACATTGAAGCACACTTTTCCATTATCATTCTAGCACACATGACACCTCATCTGACCATACCATCAATAATATCCACCATCTACCTATCCAATTCAAACACTAAAGAACTATGAAATAACACTAAATAACATTTTGTCATTGTCATTATAGCACACATGACAACTCATCAACATCCTTGGTCACCTTGGAGACATCAATGACAAACTTCCAACAAAAGATAGTTTCTTTAAATCTATTATGGTCAATACTTAGTTTTTAGAATTGGAAACTGACTAAAATATTATAGTTATTAAGCTCTAAGTTCAAGTATGGATGTCATTGGTAAAGATAGAGATAGGTAGTCATACATATACATAGGGGATTAGGTATGGATTAGTTAAGATAGAGATAGGGATGAATGATAGAGATAGGGTTTATTCTATCATAGATGCAAAATCTACGTAATATGATAGGATGGAGCATGCACAGATGCATTGACCTATCTTGATTGATACTTCTAACACTCATAAAAATTATGATAAATTCACATTTGCTTCATTATTTTCACCTTCAACTATCTGGATTTGGGGACATCTATCATCCATTAAAATAAAGGTAAAGGAATAATTGGGTTGTGGGTTGAACCTCTAGGTCACTTTTACACCCCAATGTTAGTGTAGACCTAGAGATATTCTTTCACTAGTGAGGAGGTGGGAGAGATATAGACAGAAGTGAATCACTCCATAGTCATCACTCTAATGTTTATTACTTAAATAACATAATCTTCTCAATATTATCTTATTTACACCATGGAAATCATATGATAATATCCTTAGAGTAGTCCATCATGGCCCTGCCTAATATACTAGACATGAATGAGGCTAATCACCCTAGTACACTCCAATTAGAATATAAGGAATCGAAACACCATTCAAGATTCATCTAAAAAAGCCATTGTTCACTCTAAAATAATTTTTAGATACATGGATCAATCCATGCATACTTCAATTCCAATCTCATGAATGCATGACCTAACCACTTTAGGTGAGTGATTTCAAATTCTATTTTATCAAGATCATATCAAATCACTCATATCACTATATCCCTTTCCACTACCAAAAATCAAGTGAAAAATGTACTTGTAGACAATGAAATCCAAACTATCCTCCATTTGGAAACACTTTGGTATATCCTTAAAGTGTACTTGAAGGACTCAATTCTTTTTCCTTACATGACATGGTCCTTAGAGATCCATCATCACTCCCTCATCATCCCTTGTCATCATTCATCATCCCTAATCACTCCCTCATCATCCATCATCAACCTTAATCATTCCCTCATTTTCCTTATCATCCATAATCAATCTCTCATTGACCCTCATCATCCCTCACTATCCCTAATCACATTTTAATTGATCCTCAACATCCCTCATCATACCTAGTCACTTTGTCATCATCTTTCATTATTCCTCATCATCCCTAATCACTCCATCAATTGTCATCGACCCTCATCATCCCTAGTCACTCTTTCATCATCCCTCATCATTCTTAATTAATCCCTCCTCATCCTTAATCACTCCCTTACTGACCCTCATCATCCCTAATAATCCCTCATCACTCCTTCCTCATACCTACTCATCCCTAATCACTCCCTCTAATACCTTGATAGTGGGTGTAGTGGCTTCCTGCTTGTGCTTGATAATCCCTAGTCACTCATTTATCGATATATGTGAGAATGCCCCATATCCTTTAAAAAAGAGGCTTGGTTAATGCCCCCTCTCCTTTATTTATATATGTGATAGTTCCCCCTCTCTTGCTTTTCAAGCATCCCTTAATAATTTCCCATCTCTTTTATACTTTGATCTGATAATGCTCCCTCTACTAATTTTTAAGCATGATAATTCCCCCCTCTTTTCAAGATATGGATCAAATATTCAATTGGGTATTAGGTATTAAATATATGGCTTGAGTAAGATAGTTATGGTTAGGATTATATACAAGTATTCAAGGTCAATATACGACTTGGGTATTCAATTAGATAGGGTATACTCAATTAGGTAGGGCATACTCAAGTAAGTAGGGCAAGAAAGATAGGTAGGTAGGGAAAGGATAGGTAGGTAGGGAAATTATAGATAGGCATGGCATAATCAATTAGGTAAAGTAGGTAGGGCATACTCAAGTACAATAAGGTAGGTAGGGCATAGTCAAGATTATGATTTGGCTCAAATATTTAGGTAGGGCATACTCAAGATCAAGATATGGCTTGAGTATTCAATCGATTAGGGAATAATCAATGGTATAGACTATTACATATGCAACATGATTCAAAATTTTATTTCTCATTCTATTTATCTAGAATCAATCTTTTATTATTAAAAATATAAGTTAGGTAGGTATGTCATAACTAAGTAGGTAGGGAAATAATATATATAAGTTATAGATCAAGAAGCAAAATTCCCTTAATCACTAAGAATATATTATATAAAGGGAAATTATGTAGGACAAGAATGAAGCTATATATTGGGAAGTAAGATTCCCTTGCCTTATCAAATAAGGCATAGCTAAGTAGGTAGGGAAATAACAAATCTATCTATTGGGAAGTAAGCTTCCCTTGATAGTTATGCCTTAACCTAGAAGCAAATAAAATTTAGATATTAGGAAGATAAGCTTCCCTTAATAGTTATGCCTTACTCCCTTATTATCAATCAAGAAGGTAGAATTCCCTTGATATGTTATTAGGTGAAGCAAAGTTAGATATCAGGAATGCAAGCTTACCTTGCCTTACTCCTTGGCATAGATGAAGTAGGTAGTGCAAGCTTCCCTTTCCTTATGAGGTAGGTAAATATTTATATTTGGACAGGGCCTTCATAATTGTGCCCCCCACTTATATATATGGAAAGGGATCCATTCCTACACTATCCCTTGATTTATTGTATTGGGACTAGGGCATACTTCGAGTAGGAAAAGGCCCCATTTTGGCCTTTAGGGTCCACCAATATGATGAATCAAATAAATTTCACTCAAATAAAATAGTAATATCTATAAGAACTTATATTTTATGCATTGTTATACCATGCTTTCATCCCTATTTATAACCTTGTTGCATATATTTACTATTGTGGTAATTAGTCTATGATTTATAAATAAAGGAGTATGATTCAATAATTTTTTTATGTGTATTTACTAATACTAGAATTTAAAATGACTAAGATACTTTAAGGTTTACAAATGAAAGGAAAACATTGAAGAAACATGCATCTTGTACCATTTTTCTAGATCTTGTATCATCTACAACAAAACATGTAACATCTATTATGTTGCATATATTTTGTCCTTGTAGAATTTGTTACATAGCACACACTTATTCTAGAATATATTTTGTTCTTGTAGAATTTTTTCTATAACACAAACTTCTTGTAGAATATGTTCTAACCCATAACATCTATATGGATTTCATGTAGCCATTATTTTTCATTGGCAGTAGGTTAGTAGTTTAGAGCAAGATATCCTCCATGATTTATGGAGAAATTATAGTGCCTTGAATCTAGTGAGGAATGATTCACTTAATTTAATTATTCTCTTCCCATTACATGGATTATTATCATATTTATTATAATTATAACTAAATTATATTATTTTTTATGATATTTGGGTACAACCATAGATTTTGGGTTGTAACCTCCTATGTTTTGTATCCTCTAAATAAGGCACCTATATCTCCTATATAAATGGAGGAGCTTAGGTTGCAAAGGGAATTGGTAAAGAGTTAATTAATAATTTAATAAATAGAATAGTTGGAAGGTTATAAAGTGTGACAATAGCATTTCTGTAATTATGCTATATCAGACTTGTTAATGAAATAAATTTAAGTTGTAGTAATTCATTTGTCTTAAGAATGAGAGCAATTAAGATCAAACCCAATCGAGGTTGGGGCCACTTGTACATATTGGTAGATTTATCTTGTGCATTAGATATTTTTATTATATATTATTTATTTATTCACTATCATATGCATGATTGAATTCATGTTTTCATAAAAGCATATTTAATTCTGTGAATTAATTCACTAGTTCAGGAAGCTTCCAACACATTGTAATTCAATTCCAGAATATATTAGATTTATTTAAGTTTTTTTAATTTAATTTTAATTTATGTATGTTTTTATTTACATAATGATTAGGACCCAAACTTATATAGATAACTAGTGTCGCACATACAATGCTGACACCTTATCAAGCTAATACACCTTGGTTGACAATTAATGAGGTAATAAGATTAATAAATTGAGTGGCCACTTTGTCCCATTGACATGGTTATATGTACATAGATAATTATATTTTAGTTTAATTTGGGTTTTAATCATGCTCATCATAGGCCCTACCCAAGCTCTAAGTCTCCCCTCCTTGATACACTAGATTAAGGCATATGTTGTTCCTTCCATTCATAGATCAATTTGGGTATATATTGGGTTGGGTTGGGGAACACACTCTACCAAATACTAGATTATAACATACTCTACCAAATTGGTGACCACCTATCTATCTATCTATCTATATATCTATTTGGTGATCCATTTTACTATGGACAAACTCTCAATGACATATAGATAAGATGAGAACTCAACTGTGGTGTTAGGATTGGGATTCTCAACTAGTCCCCGATCACCCCTATCTATATAGATATAGATATAGCTTGGGATTTCCATCAATGAATATATCTAGGATTAGATCAACTCTCAGATTGGGTGACCAAATCTCTTTCCTCTACAATTTTTTAGGTAGTAGAGTGATATCTTCCTAATAGAATACCTCAATTTTTATGTAGTAGAGTGATATCTTCTGAATAGAATACCTCAAAAGTGTGACCATAAACTAAAAGTATTTAACTAAATATTGGAGAGTGCTCAACCACAACTGACTTTATATATTTGTGTGTTCAACCATAATCAATGCCTCAATCAACAACACAACCACATTGATCTATAGTAATAGATCAAATTACCATAAATCTAAATGACTAAAAATAAGATATAAATCTGATTACCAAAAATATAAACGTATATACCAAATAAATGATAACATATCAAATTACCACAATTCCAAATGACTACAAATAAGATCTAAGAAGAGTTATTTTGACCCTAGGTTTAGTGAAAGAGGAGTTATTTGTTCACTAAGTGAGAGTTATTTGGATCAATGAGTGAAATGGATTTACAAAGAGAAGATTTCCTTATTTGAGTGAAAGAGAATGAATGAAATAAGAGTTTATTTGAGCCTTATTTGAGTGATTAAAATGTGGAATTGAAATAAAATCTAATCAAACACAAACAAGAAGCCACTACACCCACCATCAAGATATTAGAAGGAGTGGTGAGGGATGGGGAGGGATGAGGATGGAGTGATTAGGTATGATGAGGGATAATAAGGGAGTGATTAGGGATGATGGGAAATAATGAGGCTCAATGAGGGAGTGATTAAGGATGAGTAGGGAGTGATTATGGATGATGAAGGATGATGAGGGAGTGATTATTAATGAGGAAGGAGTGATTAGGTATGATGAGGGAATGACTACATGTGATGAGGGAGTGATTAGGTATAATGAGGGCCAATGAGGGAATGATTAGGGATACTGAGATATGAAGAGGTATGAAAAGGGAGTTGTTAGGGATGATAAGGGATGATGAGGGATGATGAGGGATTTAATATGGATGATGAGGGATGATGAGGTCCAATTAAGTAGTGGTTAAAGATGATGAGGAATAATGAGGGATTATGAAGGATTGACTAACAATGATGAGGAGTGATAAGGAAGTGATTAAGGTTGAAAGTGCCAATGAGGAAGAAATTAGGGATGAGGAGGGAGTGATTAAGGATGATAAGGGATGATTATGGATGATGATGAAGTGACTAAATATGATGAATCATGGTGAGGGAATGATTAGGGATGATAATGGTCAATGAGGGTTGATGAGGGAGTGATTAGATATGATGAGGGATAACAAGGGATGATGAGGATGTGACTAGAGATTATGAGGGATGATGAGGGATAATTAAGGAATGAGTAAGGATGATTAGGGATGATGAAGGCGAATGAGTGACTGATTAGGGATGATTAAGGATGATGAATGATGATGAGAAAGTGATTAGGGATGATTAAGGATGATGAGGGTTAATGAGGATGTGATTATGGATAATGAGGGATGATGAGGGGGTGATTAAGTATGATGAGGGTTAATGAGGGAAAGATTAAGGATGATGAGGATGATTAGGGATGATAACAACTAATGAGAGTGTGACTAAGGATGATGAGGGGTGATGAGGGGTGATGAGTGCTAATGAGGGATTGATTAGGGACAATGATAACCATTGAGGGAGTGATTATGAATGATTAGGGATAATGAGGGATGATGAGAGAGTGACTAGGGATGATGAGGGTTAATGAAGGAGTGATTAAGGATGGTGAGGGATGATGAGGGAGTGACTAGGGATGATGAGGGTTAATGAGTGAGTGATTAAGGATGATGAGGGATGATGATGGATGATGAGGTAATGATTAGGGATGATGAGGTAAAATTAAGTATAATAAGGGAGTGACTAAGGATGATGAGGGATGATGAGGACCAATGATAATATGATTAGGGATGATGAAGTTCAATGAGAGAGTGATGATGGATGATGATGAATGATAGAGTGATTAAGGATGATGAGGGACACTGAGGGAGTGATTAAAGATGATGAGGAACATTTATGGAGTGATTAGTGATGATGAGGTTTGATGAGTGAGTGATGGTGGATCTCTAAGGACCATGTCATGTAGGAATAAATTGTCAAGTCCTTGATGTACTAAGATTGAGAGGGAGCTAATAGGTATTAAGATACTATTGAGTACTAGTGAGAGTACTCAACCACTTGATACTAGATACACTAATTCATACTAGATATATTGATTATTGTCCATAGAGAATACTCAACCACTTAATGATAGATATAGATATAGGTATGCCTGAGCACTTCAAAAATTTACGCGCTTGAACCCCCTCTCTACATATGGTTTGGGGAGAGGGAGAGGGAGATAGTGATATGATTTATTTCAATATGAGCTTGATAAAATAGGGTTTTAAAGTACTCCCCTCCACCCCAAATAGTAGTGGTAGTGGTCTTGGTAGTGGTAGTGTCTTATATGAGTTTAGAATACTACAAGATAACTATATTCTATGCAAATATAGATAAAGTGGTCAGGTCATACATCCATGAGATTGGAATTGAAACATGTATGGATTGACCCATCTATCTAACATTTATTTTAGAGTGAATGATATATTTTTAGGATGACTCTTAAATTGTGTTTCTATTACTTCTAATCTTAATGGAGTGTACTAGGGTGATTAACTTCATTTATGTCTGGTATGAGTGACTGTATCATGACTATAGGTAGATGGCACATATGAGTGATTATATACCTACATGTAGTACTAGGTATATGATATATGTCATGTATTACTGACTATCTCATGACTAAAGGTATGATACAAGTCACATGATATAGGCTAATCATTTATGCATGTCAATAAACCCATTGATAAAAAAATCCCACAAATTATTTAGGAATTCAACATGAATACACATTAAATCCTTTTGTTTAGAACCCACCATGAATATCATGATTATGACATGAGAATGGCACCCCCTAGAATATCATGTTATGACATGTGAATATCACCACATAGAATGGTGTTAACATTATAACCTAGACCATGAATATAATATAGGAATAGAATTCTAGGCATAGTATCATTATATTATATATCTAAGAAGGGAAGTTTTTTTTTAAAATGTTGGTCCATTAATGATGTCATTTCTTAGTCAGCTTGATATACCTTAAACTAAACCAATAGTTCATTGTGTAGATATAAATAGGTGAGAGAGGTCATTTATGGACTAAAGGTCATCCACTTTATTGGATGGGCATTGATTGACCTAACTACATAAAGAGACCTATAGAGTATCTGAGAAACAAGGTTTGGAGAAGTGCCTTGACATAATAGGTTAGCGAGTGAATAGGAACATTGGTAAAGTGGGAACAGTAGTGTATGACGTACCATTCAGTGTGAAAGCTAGGAAAAAACACTAATATTGTGTGGGAGTTTTCAAGTGCATGATCATATGTATTAGCATGTATGTTAGACCTTGATTATTTGAATTAGCATTTATGCATGTTTAGGTTCACTAATGAGGGAATGAAAATTGGGTCTGAATGATCTCATGATCTAGGTTGTTTCTATTCTTAAGTGAAATGAACATTCATGGAATGAAAATCACTAGATGACACTCACTCTATATATTTATATCAGTGTATGAGGTTACTACAGTGACTCACTTTTATCTCTCTCTCATATCCTCATTAGTGAAAGCATATCTTTGGGTCTAAATTAATGTTAGAGGCAAAAAATGATCGAGAGGTTCACCCCATAACCCACCTCTTCCTTTGCATTTGCTTTAGTAGATGATAGATGCCCCAAAATCTAGATAGTCAAAAGTAAAAATAAAGAAGCAAATGTGAATTTGTTGTATTTTTTCCAAAGTTTGGATGTATTAGTCAAGATAGGTCAATGCATTTGTACATGCTCCATCCCACATATTAAGTATAAGTTGCATACATGTTAGCATAAGCCCTATCTCTATCTTAGCCAATCCATACCTGAGCCCATATCTATATATATGGATCCTTATCTCTATCTTAACCTATGACATCCATACTTGATCTTAGATCTATATAAATCCAATATTTTAGTCAATTTCCAATCCTAAAATTTTGAAAACTAAGTATTGATCAAAATAGATTTTGAAAATCTATCTTCTAAATGTTAACTCCTATATCTATGGGATAGATTTTAGAAGATGAAGAGTGGCCTTAATTTTCTATATTTAGTAAAATAAATTTGAATTATAAGAATATAAAATGTAATATGAATTATATATATATATATAATACAAACAAATAATATCAAATAAAAACAACATAAAACAACCAAAGGGTGTGTGCCATTTGCTTCCAAATTTTCAAAATATTTACATTCCCTCTAAAAAAGTGTGTTTCAAAAGGTGTACACCCTTTCAAGAAGTATTTATTTTGAATTTTTTGTTTTTCCTTCATAACTAGTTCATGTTTAGGCTGGGGGGGTCTAAGCCTAGCCTAAAACCTATCATGGAACAACCCATATGATTTTTAGGAAATTTATGAGTCTTTTCCATCTTTATCAACACATCTAATCAAACAAATTTCATAATTTTAAAAAAAACATTATATAGGTTTGTAGAGGGGAAAAAGTAGTTTTTGAATATATATATATATATATATATATATATATATATATATATATATATATAATGTTAAATTATTATTTTTGATTATTACTTAATTTCTACACAACATCCTCATTATGAAATATATACATATAATTACAAATACCTTTATTAAATTTTTATCGTTAATTAAAAGTTTATAAAATTTATATCTCACCAATCTACAAACCATTGGCTATGCTTTAAAAAAGATGATTTTCATGAAGTTAACATCAAAAAGTTGTGTTTATACACTTATAATTCTAATTTTCTATGTATCTTCATTTGTAAAATTATACACACACACACACACATATATATACATACATATATATATATATACATATATATATATATATATACATACATATATATATATATATATATATATACACATACATACATATATATATATATATACATACATACATATATATATATATATATACATACATACATATATATATATATATATACATATATATATATACATATATATATATACATATATATATATATATATGTATGTATGTATGTATGTATGTATGCATATATATGTGTGTGTGTGTGTATATATATATATAATAATAATAATAATAATAATAATAACAAATATTCCAACCAATATTTGACATTTCATCTATCCATATATGATATTTCATATAATAATTCATTTATTTCAAAAAAGTGTGTGTGTACACATGCAAACTCCTTATCTTTTCACAAAAAAGTGCCAAGCCATTATCATAAATGTACAAAGTTTTCACACTTTTATCATTTGAGTATTAAAAAAATCATATATTTACAAACTACATTCAAAATTCCACAATTCATATTCCTACGTTATTATTAAATTCTTTTTTCAAGTGTCTCTAAAATTCTCTCCAAGTTCAATTATTTTGATTTTAAGGTGGGGGAGGGGGGGATGAGAGGTTTTCCCACATCTACCCTTTTACTACAAGACTTTCTCTTTTTGCATGTTAAGAGCCTAGTGTGTTTGAATCTCACTAGTTCTCAATCATGGCCCATTCTAACAGATTGTGGATCATTATGACATGGTATCAGAGTAGGTTTTGGTAAAATGAACATATCTATTTTAGTTAAAGTATTTTAAAATCTTGAGTAATTGATTTTACTTGTTATAGACCCTTTATTTTCTAAGTATGTTATTTTCCTACATCCTTAGATGACTAAGAGAATTAAAAAAGAATGAAGGATATGATCTATGTATAAGTGCATTTTCAGGTCTTCTAACCTATGCCATTGAGTCTAGAAGGCCAAAAAACCCTAGGTTTGTCTTTTAATTTGTCAAAAATGGAGTATTTTGTAAAAAAATACTATTTGAAAGTTTATAGTCTAACCGAGGACTATTCTATATTATTCATTGTACAATTTGAAAGGATTGGAATTTTTGTAAAAGGTCATCATTTTGGGTTTTTCTAGAAAATTACTAGGTTTATTGTTATTTTTGTTGTAGATACCAATTTTGAGATATCTACAGATATGCATGACCTTAGTTTGTGTGCGTCAATGTACCATGTGTTTCTGTGTTGTGGACTACAAGAGGATTTCTATGCTCTATCTTGACAATGTTCATTGGTCACTTTGAAGCTATGTGTATTTTGCAATGATGTATACTTCATTATATTGTGCACTCTAATACCTTTGTTGATGGCCTTGTTATTACATGTATTTTACGATGTTAGATACTACATATGTTAGAATAAAGGGATTATTTACAACCTATTCTTTCTTCTTCAAACCTACCATACACGTGTCACTCTAGCCGTACATCTATTTTTAAGCTTGAAAGTCCACATTCTATTCAAGCTTGTTAAGAGGAGCACATAAAAGCATTTGAATCTAATTTCTTATGCCAACTTAACACTCTACAGTGGATCACACTTTATAAGGTGTGATTTTTGCAATTTATATTTCAATTTTGTCATTTATAAATCTGAAATAATACATAGAGGAGTTGGTAGATTCATTTTTTTCTAAAATCTAACCAAAAGAGGTCTAGAGTTCAAATCACAAGCATATATAAAAGAAAAAAAACAAGAAAAGGATAAAAAATAGAGAGATTACTTTAATTATTTTCATTTATGGAATTGTATTTTTTGTCTTATGTACTTGTAGATTGTAATTTCAAAGCATTTGTAAAAGTTTTTATTATTTCTAGCAAATCAAATTAGTGCAAAAATAATGAGATTGTAAAAATCTCATTCACAGTGCTTGGTATCAACACCGCTTCTGGTTCATGTATACGAGTAATGCCATCACACTTTGAACTATTGGGTTTATAACCTAACATAACTATAACAATGATGTATAGACATAAACTATTTAAAATTTTTAGGGAGTAATAAGGTTCAAATATTTTCATAAACCATCCCTCTATTAACCATTCTTTATTATTGATAGACATAAATCTTGATAGTTGGAATTTTCAAATATAGAGGGAAGTTGTACCCATCAATGCAAAATTCCTTTTAAGTGGGTGTTAATGATAGACTGAATCTCTTTCACGTACTATCTATATACTCTACTCTCACATGCGTTAAAGTCTCTTTCACATACCAACATGTATATAAGAAGGTGCACATATAGAGAGGTTTGGTATATTGGTCTGATAGTATATAGCAAGGGAAACTATTGGCCAATTTTGGACTACATATGAAGGTTTGCCTAGATTTAGGTTAGGAAGTTGAGAAAAGTCCTAGTTAAAGAGTGATCCAATGATGGAAGGAGAAGACAAACTTCATGATCCTATCATATGTCACTTAAAAGCTTTTGAAACACTTTAAGAAAGATTAGAATGTGAATTTGGTGATTCTAAGGGACCAGACCATCATGGTACATCATGTAAGAATCAACAGATCAATTTGGTTGTACAATTCATTAGTGTACTTGATAATTCAACTATGGTTAAATAATTACATGGAAATGATGTATTTTGCGCCAAGGTCATTCCCTACAAATTTTGTGTCTTGATGAGTTTTCTATCTCAAGATACAGGCCTTCAAAAATGATCTAGCAGTGTGGGATGTGCCTGGGGATGTCAAGTTAAAGCCATAGAGAATATCCATTTAAATTCAAATATATTTAATGAACTTCAAGTTGAACGTAGGGTTAAAAAATGGCATGATCTCATATGCCAATATCAAAGATCAATGGTACACAGTCAATCTCATGAGGTTAGTAATTTAAATTAAGATATATGGTGCATGTTCAATCATGCAATCAAATATCAATGGCAAGCTCGAGGTCAATAAGTCATTAGATCTTGATATTGAAAGCATTGATGACAAGTGTCATGATCATGATGATTGGTTTGAAGATTTAGAATTTATAGGCCCTACTTTCTAGTGTTGCAGTGTTGTTTCATGGCTATGTTCATCATTCTTTGAAGGGATCCATGTATACAATGAGCTCTTAGATTCCATAATGCTCAAGGACAAGATAGGTCTTTTTTATACCTAATAGAGATCAAAAGTGGGATACTAGCTATTGGAATGAGCCTTATGGATCTTCATTTGAAATTATGACTATATGAAAACCAATAAATGGGATTGGTTTTTATTTATAGTAGACCTATGTTCAGGGTTTGAAGTAGGGGAAAAGTTGTGATTATGAAATGAGTGGCTTATCTTTCAACATAGTCATATCATCTGCTTTCAACAGGTATATGCAGCCACTTAAAATAGACATAGTCATGGATCAGTCAAGTTCAAGGATATAAGGATTTTATATTTATAACTAAGGAAAGTGGAGGATTGTGTAAAAATATAAGAGAGAGATTTTTTGGTTGGAGACTGCAGGTGGATCATTCAATTAAGTTTCAAGGTCATTGGGGACTTTTCCCTTTCAAGCGGATCATGACTCAGCACCTTCAACAAGTTCTTGTCTTCTAGTGTGTATCTAAGCCAATGAAAGGGCTTAGAAATACTATTTGGAGCTAATGAATTTTTAATTAGGAGGTAGGGTTAATGTTAATCGATTAAAAGGTGGTTGGGACTCCATAAAAGTGATTGGCCCTCATTTATTGAATTCTATCTGCTCACTCCTCTCTCTCTTCCCCTTTCCTCTATATCTCCCATTTTCTTCCCCATTGTAAAAAAGGGACTGTTTGACATATCTTGAGATAAGAGATTCTCATTTTGATAAGGATAGACCTTATCAAAAAAATTATGAAGAATATTTTGAAGTAATAAAGAATTTATTTACCTATCTCTTGCCTTTGAATTATGTTTAGCAAGCTTGTGCATGATGGCATTATGAAAGAGTTTCTTCCATGTTTATTATCCTTCTTTCTTGCCTATTTTTAGGTGTTTTCAAGATATTTATAGCTCTGAACTGGTGATATTTCCACCATTAATGGATCCATGGTGTGAGTCTTAGAATTCTTCCTTGCTTCATTCCTTACTTGTGAGCCTAGTTTATGAAACACTTATGCAATCAACTAGTTTGTGAGGTTGTGTGAGCTAGCATTGTCTTATGCTTCATCAATATTTATTTCATGCTTATGTGAGTTATCATTTAAATGTGGTGCATCATATTTTATCTCTCTTAGTAACCCTTTACCCCCTCTCTATCCCTTTTCCAAGTAGAATCATTAATTTAGGTGATCCATCAAGAGGAAGTTGGCCTTCTCCAGAGGTTCAATCCCACTACAGGGTACCCATAGCTTGGGGTCATTACCATTTTTTGACTTATTTGGATGGATCTTGAAGAACCCCCTTCATGGGTGCAAATTAATCCCACAACAGGAACCTTTTGGAGTTATAAGGAACCAATCCATCTCCTTTCTACAGTTTGATTGGATTTACACACATGGTTGTAAATAGAACACATTTTATTCTTCTAGATACTCAGCTTCTTTAAGGTGACAACTATGCAATATGGAAAAATAAGGTTAAAATCCACTTGGAATTTGAGGATATATGGATAGTTGTTGATGGTACATAAACCCAACATACTACTAATGTTGATTATCAGTGAAAATATGATAAATCTAATTAGAAGCCTAAGCCCATAATCATGTTCAAAGTCTTGGATGAGGTACAACCTCATATCCATAATGCCACTACAACTCAAGATGCTTGCGATAAGTTTCAAACAATATTTGAGATAAAGAATCAAAACTAGATTCTTCATCTGCAAAGCCAACTCTATAGTTTAAAGTTAAAATCCAAATAAAAAGTGGATGCTTTTCTTCATTGAGTTACAACCTTAAAGGCTTCACTTGAAGCATTGCGAAAATCATTAAAAGATGACACTTTGGTTCCTATTGTACTAAGAGCTCTGTCCCCTACATATAATTTTTTTGTTACCATGTTGAATGTCACATGTTAGAAACCAACCTTTGTCTTGTTGGTTAACATGTTGCAATAGGAATAAGTCATGGAAAATGTAGAGGAACCTAATAAAAATCATGAACTTACCTCCTCTCAGAAAGGGAAGAAGCCCATGAGGACTTCTAAACAAAACCCTACGCAAAAAAATCAACAACACCAGTAGAGGCATAAATCCCATTCACAAAAGTTTTGTCTTATTTGTTGAAAGATAGGACATGACCTCAAACATTACCCACTTCAAAAAATCCACCTTAGTCACCCAAATATAAACCCAATTATAAAAATCATTATAAGAAGAAATAACAACATGGGAATGTTTTTGAGAATGATCATTATTCAAAATATGATCATGTATTTTCTACACAGACACATGAGGAATTTTATTCTTTAAAATACATCTAGTATGTTGATTCTGGTGCCACAAGGCACATGCCATGATAGAAAGAATGGTATTCCACTTTATACCAATCATGACATTGGGGTAAGGTTTCTCTTGGTGATGACTCGTCATATAATGTCCAGGGTAAAGGTGATGTTTCTTTATAGCTTGGTAACTACACCACCATGATCACAGATGTCTTGTATGTTTCAGGACTCACTATGAACTTATTGTCTATAAATCAACTTCTCAATCACAATCTCAAAGTTGAGTTTGATCATAACCATGGTGATAAGCTTTGTCTTATCAAGAACAAGTCTCAAGCCTCTAAAAATATTTCATGAGATTTGAATATAGGCAAGATGTTTCAACTTGATCTAATCCACAATGATCATTAGGCACTTATTTTGAAAGGTATAGACAAAACTTAGTTATGGCATAGAAGATATGGTCATTTGAGTTATGGGTATTTTCTTGCATTAAAAAAATAAAACATGGTCGAAGATCTTCTTAAACTCAAATAATATTTTAATATTTGTTCTAGTTGTTTAGTTGATAAATAATGAAGAGCTCCTTTTGGTAAAAGTGAATATCAGTCTCCTTATCCACTAGATATGGTGTGCACTGATCTATGCAGACCTATGACTTCTAGCCTAAAAGGATATAATTATTTGCAAATCTTTATTGATGATCATTCTTGAAATATATGGGATTCTTTGTTTAAGACTAAGGATTAGACATTCCAAGCCTTCAAAGAGTTCAAGGCCTCTGTTGAAAATGAAACTAGTCACAAAATCAAGTCCCTTCACTCAGATCTAGTGAGGAATACACCACCTTGTAGATCATGGAATACGTCATTAATACACTACTCCTTATACACCACATCAAAATGGTGTTGTAAAAATGTGTAACCATGTCATTATAGAGATGTTTTGAAGCATGGTTGAGGATGCACAATTACGTTATTCGTATTAGGTAAAAGCGTGTCTCATAGCCATTATCTACTAAATAGGTCACCCACCAAAGCTCTTGATGGAATTACACCATAGGAAGCATGGACTAAGATGAAGCCAAAAGTCTCCCATCTTTGATTTTTTGGTTTTAGGGCATAAATGAATGTCCCAAATAATAAAATGAATAAATTGGATAAGAAAACTCAAGAACACATTTTTGTGGGATATAGTAACGAGTCAAAAGCATATCGACTCATTAATATAAATAATATGAAGATACTTATTAGCATGGATGTAATGTTTGATGAGAAAGGTGAAATTAGTTCATCTTCCACATAGACATCTGATACATATATCATACATGTAAACTTTCCAAATAAAATAGTGGTGAGGTCAGTCAAAAGCTCCAACACCACCAACTACTACTCAATGTATGCCTAAATGGTATAAAGTAAAATTAAAGATGCAAAATTGGATGGACCTCTAAATACTTCATCCAAATAATTGAGTAATCATAGTTTGGCTCGTGTAAAGGTATATTTGGCCTTAATGAGCATTATTGCAGAAACATTTGAGCCATCTATAATCCATGAATCCCTAAAGTCCAAATATTGGAAAAATGCCATGGATGAAAAATATCAGTCTCTCATGAATAATGACATATGGAAAAAAAAATTCTCTTCCACTAGGGAATAAACATATCAAATTCAAATGGGTTTTTAAGACCAAATACAAAGCATATGGTAGTATAGATAATCACAAGGCAAGACTCATAGTAAAGGGCTATGCACAGAAAGAAGGCATAGACTATGAGGATATTTTTGCTTTACAACTAAGATAAATACAATCAGAATGATCTTTGCAATGGTTAAATAGTTTGGATGGAATTTTCATCAGATGGACATTAAAAGTGCCTTCTTAAATGAATATCTATAAGAAGAGGTCTACATGACTTGACTAGAAGGTTATGTCACACCAGGGCAAGATCAAAATGTTTGTAGACTCATAAAATTTTTGTATGGTCTCAAATAGGTTCCTAGAGCCTAGTATATAAAAATTGATGACCATCTTGTGAAGCATGGATTTTAGAGAAATCCATATGATCCCAATATCTACCTCAAAAATCAAGGGGGGAGATTATTATTATTGTTGTTTATGTCAACGATCTAGTCATCGCTGGCAATTCAATGAAGATGATTGATGCAACAAATAAAGATCTCAACTAATCATTTGACATGACAGATCTTGAGTTACTACACTATTGTCTTGGATTGGAAGTATGGCAAAAAGAGCACCAATTATTCATGTCTCAGATAAAGTATACCAAGACATTGTTCAAGAGGTTTTGGATGATGGATTGTAAACCATTGGCTAAACCTATGGAGACAAGGCTTCAGTTGTCTCATTCATATCCATCACCAACAATAGATTCCACTCTATAACATCAATTGATTGGGAGTCTCATCTACGTCACATACACTAGGCCAAATATTAGCTATGTTATCAGCTATCTTTCTCAGTTCATGCAAGAGCCAAATTTAAGCCATTGAAAAGTAGATAAGTGAGTATTATAATATATTTGATGAACAATGCATTATGGCCTAGCATATAAGAAGAATGATAAGTTCTTGTTATCAAGATACACAAATGTAGATCATGCAAGTTCAATTGATGACATAAATCAAGTTGTGGGTTTGTACTCTTTGGGATCTGGTATGATCTCATGGGGAGAAAGAATTAGAACTTTGTTTCTCATTCTTCTACTAAGGTAAAATATCGTACTACAAGAGGATTTGTCTATGAGGTGATATGGATATCTTGTATAATAGCAGAATTGGGAGTTTTAAAGACTTAGCTAATAATTCTAAATTGCAATAATCAAGGTGATCTTAAACTTGTTCACATTCTATTTTTTCATGAACGCACTAAGAACATTGAAGTTCAAGTCTGTTTCATATGTGAACATGTTCAATAACATAATATACAGCTCCAATATTTCCCCACTGAATATCAATGTGTAGATGTCTTCACAAAGTCACTTACACATGATAAGTTTGAGGCATTCAAAAGTTCTCTCTCTTGTACTCTTCGAGCTATGGTAAATTAAGACGAGAATTTTAGAATAAATTTACCATCAGAAGTTTGTTATGTAAAAGTGAGGTTGTTAATCTATAAAACAAATCACATAATTTTTAGTTAGTTTGTTAATTGTTAAACTATGTTAGTCGAATAAAGTCTATTATGGACTTATTTTAGGATTTAGAAGATTACATAATAGTATTTGGTTTTATGCTTGTCCTATTGTTTAGGACTATTATGAAAATATGTAGGCTTATTTATATGGATCTATAATTCATATTTTGAAATCATAATAAATCATATCAGATTTATGCTCAGAGCATATTTTAACTATCTCGGCTATATGTACTTTATTCAATGTTGTAATTGCATATCTTTATGGTTTACTATGTCAATTGACACCTCCTATATATTATATACATCATTGTACATGTAGGTTTATGATACCAACTTAACCTTCATGAATTGGTCTTGTACTCACACTTATCTATTTATACACCTATATAGTTTACAAACTATGGGCAGTGTGCACCTGTAAACAACCTACAACAACAATTCACATATCTATGTGAAATGTGATATGATTCTATGGCCATAAGCATATTGCATGCACTATGGAAAGAATTAATAAAATATCAATTTAAATAATTTGTAAATCAAAACTTTATGTAGGGAACTCCTTTTGAGGTTCATTTTTTTAAAACTGTGTATTGAGTTGCACTGGTTTCATTTTCATATTCTTGTTTGAATGGTACAAAGTAATTTTAACCCTTGTCAAAATTTTATATACACTAAATATAAAGTTATAATTGTATACATATTAAATGTAAAGTGTTAATTGTATACACACTAAAAAGTGCCAAATATATACACACTAAAATATAAAGTGCCAAGCCTCTGTAATCTTGGGGGGTTATTGTTGATAGTTCCAGGGGGTTTATTTTATGCCTTGATTTCTCTCTTGCACTTTCATTTTTGAAAATATATTTCTTTCACTGTACTATGGATTATAATTTAGTTTTGATTCTCACACCATACAATTATCATGAGTGAAAAACTAAATTACAAATGATTTTGAGTAAAGGTTTACACAAAATAACTATGGGTACTGAAATTGAACCAATACTATATGTAGAAAAGACTAAGTAGTTTAAACAATGTGATGAGGCTCATGGTCTATTGATTTTGCATGTATCCCTCAACTTACTCTTTCACATTAAATCTACAAAATCACCAAATGAGGTCTAAACCATTTTGGAAGAACTTTTTGGGAAGCAATATGTAATGAGGGGTCATGCATGGGAATGAGCTCATCAATTTGAGTCTATGAAAATTTGATACAATACAATACCTCTTCACCAAATTTAAGCCACTTAGGTTGCATTTAAATTGTGTGGCATAGATAAAAATGAACAATTTATCCTTTCAATTCTTTTCAAGTTCGGTCTTGACTGTTATGTTTTTGTCTCTACATTCCATGCTACTAAGAGTGCTCATGGAGCTACATGGACCATGTCATCCTTATATTATTTTTATAAAGATTTGACTACAGAGAAATAAAATCTTAATTAGATGGGTACATTGAAGTCCTCTAAGTCTCATACCCTAATTATTAGTCATGAAAAATAAAAGGCTTCAAGTAACAAAGATAAAAAAACAAAACAAGAAAGGCTATGAGAAAAAGAAGAGTTAGAAAACTTATGATACATCCAAAGAAACAACTAAGACCTCCTCTTCAGATGCCAAACCTAAGATAGAGATGTCAAATGTGCCTATTTCAATAAAAAATTCTCATGATGAACATATATGTATGAATAAATCGATAGATCACTTAACATAAATTCTTGACAAGAATAATATAAGTGTCCCTAATTTTGTCACACAAAATTCATCAATTTTGAAGTCCTCTAAAATAAAATATATTGGTAAAGGGAAATGTAAGATCAATACCCTTGTTGTAGTTGCATCTCATCCTTCCACATGGATGATTGACTCTGGTGTTTCGTATCACATGGATTCATCACATTACTTTTTCTCATCTTTAAAGCCATGTTTTGTGCCTTCTATTTTGATAGGTGATAATTTGTAGAATTTTATGGGAAAGGGTCCATTGAAGTGAGTGATGGAACATTTGAGGATGTTCTATATGTTCCTTGATTATTAACTAATCTCCTATATGTTTAACAGATCATTGACGTTGGATTAGGGAAGAGAGTTAAGTTTACCCTAGATTCAATGGTCATCATGGACTTGCATAGTAATTATATAGTGGCATTTGGGAAAGTAAATCACCGATCATGGTTGTATACTCTCTTGTATTTTGCTCTTGATCACCCTTCTAATGCACTACTCACTCACTTAGATGGGGTGAGTAAGCTATGGCATTGGTAATTTGGCCATATTAAATATCAATACTTGGAACAACTCAATCAATATGATATGGTTATATGATTGAATTGTGTGTATTTTTATAATGGTGTTTGCCAAGGTTGCATACTTGGTAAACATCTTGAAGATAAGTATGATAAATGTTAGGTTGTGGAGCTAAAAGCTTCACTGATGCAGACATGGAGGAGGTTGCTGAGTGTTACAGACACCGGCATCGGTCAGGCCAACCGACGTCGACATGATTAGACAGGAAGAGCAACCGATGTCGATCAAAAGTCAGCCGGCGTCGGTCACCTCCAGGCAGACAGAGACCGATGTCGGTCACCTATGCGGTTCAGAACTACAAGTTTTATGGGTAGTTAGTTAACGAACCAAGTGTTTGCATGTCAAGAGCCAAATTTAGACTAGAAGCTATGGATCTAATTATTGTAATTAGGTGTCTAATTATTGTTTGCATGAGATCTATTTAAGAGACTCATGGGCTGTATTGTAATTTTTTCTAGTTTGAGTTGAGCAAAGTTAGCTCCTTCTGTGTGTGAGGTGAGCAAGGGTGTTCCTCCTAGTTCCACAATAGTACCAAGTGTGGGTGTTGGTTTTGGAGAATCAGAAGGGTTCTTCAGGGGTGTAGGATCTTGGTCAGTAGGAGTGCATGGCTACATTAGGAGATCTACATGGTAAGTAAGATCATTGATCTGCAGGTGTATGTGTGTGCATGACCCAGGTTTGCAAGTGTGTAGAACCAGATTGATTTGCAGGTGTGCAAGATCAGGGAGGACAGCAACACAATAGGGAGCAGGATCAGGCAGGATCTACTTGGAGTACAGTGTGTACTCAGAAAGAGAGCAAAGAGGAAGGCAAGGTAGTCCCTTCCATAAGTGAGATCATTTGAGTTGTAGGTTGTTGCAGTTCAAGGGAGATCTACTTGAAGTATGATTGTGTACTTGTGGAGTGCGTGGAGCACTTGTGGAGTGCGTGGAGCACTTGTGGAGTGCGTGGAGCACTGGAGTACTGGCAGTAGTTGATACTGACTGGTTGGAGGTGAACACCAACTCTGTGTTTGAGTTGTGTGTTGTGACCGTAAGAGAGAGAGCTTTGAGGGAAGATTTACTGTTTATGCCCTAGAGGTGTGGGAGCCCTAGAGGTGTGTAAGGAAGAAGAACTGTGGCAATCTTCTTTGTTGTATTTCCTTCTGGAAGAGTTTTAATACAAGTTGTGTATTGTCTCTCATATTCTGTGTTGTTTGTGAATTCTAGTTATTTGTTATTCTGGTTAATTTCCGCATATTAAGTTTCTTGGTAATCAATTGTGTGCTTCCATTATTTCCCAACAAGTGGTATCAGAGCTTTTGGTTGGGTATCTAACAAGTGGTATCAGAGCTAAGGTTATAGGGAGCAGTTTTGTGTTTGATTACAGGTCACTCTCAGGGGTTTCTGATTGAGTGGGAGTAGAGCAATGGCAGAAGAAAGTAAGCTAAGAATAGAGGAATTGAAAAGCATGAATGGTCAATTACGGTCATATGGAAAGAAAGAGCAGGGAAAAGAAGATTGTTGGTTGGTAGCAGATCAGCATGAAGGAACTGAAGAAGCAAATGTTGCAGGTGTTGTTTCACAAGATGCTCTGGGATGTTTCTTGGATAAAGTTGAATCTTGGTTAACAGATTTTGTTGCCTCTTTCCATGCATCCCCAAGGAGAGGAGCTGGTGAGCCTTGTCAAAGAATTGGCAAAGGGGAAGTGAAGCTGAAATTGTAGGCAGCCAACACATGGGTGTTGAAGGAGGTCATGCAGGTCCCAGTGTTGAAGATATGGCTAATTTCTTCAAAAAAGTTGGGTGATAAGAGATGCACAAGAACTCTCACAGCGGATACACTTGAATTAGCTGGTGGTAAGAAAGTAGGTACTCTTTATCTACTTGCTTATATTACTGATTCTTCTTCTGTTGCAGAGGCATGGCTTTGTAGGCTTGGTCACATGAGCAAGAAGGAGATGCATGTTCTTGAGTGGAAGACAGATGTGTTTGATAGACTTAAGAACTAGAAAGCCTTGGTGTTCTTGGAGGAGATGACAGATAGAGACCAGTGGATGGGGCTGGATACTTCTAAGCAGGGCAGTTTGGACATGGGTTTTGATTCAAAGGAGCTCGCAGGTAAAAATTCATCACTCACAGGTGAACACAGGTACCGGCATTGGTCAAGAGGAACCGACGTCGAACAGATAGGTGCCGATGTCAGTCATGTGCAGACTGAAGCCGGTGATGTCGGGCAGGGTAAGACTGACGTCGGTCAGGAGAATCAACATCGGCAATAGGTAAGATTGACATTGATCAGGAGGATCGATGTCAGCAACAGGGACACTGACGTCGATAGAGTCGGTAGTCAGGACAGGTGCATGGAAACCAACGTCGGTCAGATGCAGACTGTGTGGTGACCGAGGTCGATCACTGTAACAGATTTTGGGCAGACAACAAGCTGTCAAGGAGTCTTAAATGCCCATATGGAGGACTGAAGGTAGTAAGTAAGCCTCAAATTCATTGTTCCTCTTCTTTATACTAGTTGCTGACTGCAGAATAGGAAGGATCCAGGAAATAGTGGGAGCATGGCAGGAATATGATGCAGAACCAAGCAGGAGATTTGGTAGGGTTGCCAGCCAGTATGAAAGCATAGAGATGAATAGATACCTTAGTTAAAGAATAGAGAGAATGGACATGTAAAATGAAAGGCCAGGTCATATGGTCTTGTGGAAGCTGCAGGACAGTGGTATAGGGCTGACAGGTGGTACCAGGTGGATGACAAAGCAAGGCTTTAGTCAATGTCAGTATAACCATTGTGTTTGTCTTACCAGGTGGATGATGGTCACAACATTATCTTGTTATTGTATGTGGAGGATGAGCTTGGTGCAGGTTCAGACATACAAGGTTTTACTGAGCTAAGGGTAAGGTTAGTTCAGTGGCATGTCATGAGGAATTTAGAGCAGCGAAATTCTTTGGCATGAGAGACATGGAAGATCACAGGTTGATTTTGTCTCTAGTGGGAGCTGATGTGAATCAGGTGTTGGCGAGGTTCATTACGTAGGATGCAAAATCGGAGCACACTAAGGGCTGGACAGTTTAATGTCTGAAATTACATGAGGTCTGGGATAGACCTGAGTTTTCCCAAGTAGTGGGAGATGTCAGAGAGTTAGGATACAATTCAAAAAAGTGGTTTCTCAGGTATTTGAGAGGGACCAGCAGCAGGGATTCATGCTATGCAGGGTCAGGACTTCACTACATGGGTTTGTAGGTTTGGATGTGGCAGGGTACTCGGATGACAGGAGGTGCACCACAGGTTGTGTGGTGGGTGGTCTTCAAGATTGATCTTGAAGAGGGATACAAGCTAGGAAATAGATTAGATGGGGTACAAGTATAAGTACAGTGCAGCTGTTTATCTCCAAGTGGGAGATTGTTAGGTTGTGGAGCTAAAAGCTTCACTAATGTAGACATGGAGGAGGTCATTAGAGGAGGTTGCTGAGTGTTACAGACATTGGCATCGGTCAGGCCAACTGACATCGACAGAATTAAACAGGAAGAGCAACCGACGTCAGTCAGAAGTCGACCGGCGTCGGTCACCTCCAGGCAGACAGGGACCGACGTCAGTCACCTCCAGGCAGACAGGGACCGACGTCAGTCACCTATGTGGTTCAGAACTGCAAGTTTTATAGGCAGTTAGTTAACGAACCAAGTGTTTGCATGTCAAGAGCCAAATTTAGACTAGAAGCTGTAGATCTAATTATTGTAATTAAGTGTCTAATTATTGTTTGCATGAGATCTATTTAAGAGACTCATGGGTTGTATTGTAATTTGTTCTAGTTTGAGTTGAGCAAAGTTAGCTCCTTATGTGTGTGAGGTGAGCAAGAGTGTTCCTCCTAGTTCCACAACAGTACCAAGTGTGGGTGCTGGTTTTGGAGAATCAGAAGGGTTCTTCAGGGGTGTAGGATCTTGGTCAGCAGGAGTGCATGGCTACATTCTACATGGTAAGTAAGATCATTGATCTACAGGTGTATGTGTGTGCATGATCTAGGTTTGCAGGTGTATAGAACCAGATTGATTTACAGGTGTGCAAGATCAGGGAGGACAACAACACAACAGGGAGCAGGATCAGGGAGGATCTACTTGGAGTACAGTGTGTACTCAGAAAGAGAGCAAAGAGGAAGGCAAGGTAGTTCCTTCCATAACTGAGATCATTTGGGTTGCAAGTTGTTGCAATTCAGGGGAGATCTACTTGAAGTACGATTGTGTACTTGTGGAGTGCGTGGAGCACTGGAGTACTGGCAGTAGTGGATACTGACTGGTTGGAGGTGAACACCAACTCTGTGTTTGAGTTGTGTGTTGTGACCGTAAGAGAGAGAGCTTTGAGGGAAGATTTACTGTTTATGCCCTAGAGGTGTGGGAGCCCTAAAGGTGTGTAAGGAATAAGAACTGTGGCAATCTTCTTTGTTGTATTTTCTTCTGGAAGAGTTTTAATACAAGTTGTGTATTGTCTCTCATATTTTGTGTTGTTTCTGAATTCTAGTTATTTGTTATTCTGGTTAATTTCTGCATATTAAGTTTCTTGGTAATCAATTGTGTGCTTCCGTTATTTCCCAACAAGTGGTATCAGAGCTTTTGGTTGGCTATCTAACAATAAAGGCAAATCATGAAGAGCTACACAAATTTTGGAGCTTGTTCATAGTGATATTTTGGTCCATGTCCACAGCCTTTATTTAACATGACTAGATATATTCTTCCTTTCATTGATGACTTTTCAAGGTATATTGGGGTGTACTTTCTCAAACAGAAGTATGAAGTTTTTTATATTTTCAAGACTTGAAGGCTCTTTTAGAGAAATATCTAGGGAAAACCATCAAGGTTTTACACAGACAATGGTGGAGACTATGTCAACCATCATTTTAAGAAGTTATACACTTCAAAAGGGATTAATTTACAACATATAGTTCAATACAATCCTCAACAAAATGGTGTGGCAGAATGCAATAATAAATCCTTGAAAGAAATGGAAAATTGTATGATACACTCCAAATATCTTGCATCTCAAGATTGGGAAAAGGACATTAACTATGCATATTACATCCATAACCCCATTCCTCATCGATCCTTAAAAGGAATCACTCCATTTAAAGCTTAGAGTGGTTAGAAACCCATAGTTAATCACTTTTGAGTGTTTATACATCTAGCTATGACATGCATTCCATAGAGTAGGCCTTGCATATTTATGGGGCATCCAGATGATGTTAATGGATATAGGATTATTCATCTTAACACACATGAGTTGATCATTGAGAGGAATGTTCATTTTGAGGAGGGTTATTTAGACTCCACACTTGACACTTCTCCTTCCTCATTGGACTCACTAGGATTTGATGATAGTTCTGATGATTCAAATCACCCTAAACAGATTCATGATGATGATGATTCTTTTTCTAGTTTAGATGATGATACCAAAGATAGATTCACATCCTTATTCTCCTAGTCACTTTTTAGAGGTTGAGGAATCTCCTCTAAACTCTCTGATTTCTTGCCTTTTATGGGTTAAACAGACACTACAAAGTGCAAATGATTGGATTTGGGATCCATCAGAAACCACGTAGACATGTTCACAATTATACAGTGTTCCACATTCTTCATCACCTCTACCTCAAATCCACAATAATTTTTTGATGCATCTAGAACTCCTAAGTTGGATACAACCATCCATGATGAGTATAGATAATTGATTATGAGCCACACTTTGGATTTGGTTCCCCTTACTAAAGGAAGGAAACTTGTTTGATGTTGATGGATCTATCAAACAAAAATTTTAGTAGATGATTCAGTGGATAATTTCAAAGCCCAATTGGTATCAAAAGGTTTTTCATAAGTTCCTGGCATTGACTACATTGAGACTTTTGCACTAGTTGTAAGGATGAACTCTATTCGACTCAACTTGTCATTACCACAACTCATCATTAGGATGTTCATCAGATGGATGTGAAGAGTGCATTTCTTCATGGATACCTTGAGGAGGAAATATAGATATATGGAACAACCACAAGGTTTTGTTCAGGATTCTTCCTTAGTTTTTATACTTTTGAAATATATTTATGGCCTCAAACAGACCCATCAGGCTTGGTATGCAAAGATGGATTCCTTCCTTCTCACAATTGGGTTTGGTGGATGCCATTTTGATTTGAATGTCTACATTTTATGACATGATGGCTCACTCATAATTATAGTTCTATAAGTTGATGGCCTATTGATCACATGGAGTTATTCATCCTCCATTGCAGTGGTGAAAACTACTTTGCATGACAAATTATCCATAATTGACTTGGGTTTGTTACCTTACTTCCTTAATATTGATATTTCACAGTTTGACTCATGGATCACCATTGCACAATCTAAGTATGATCTTGATTTACTCGCATGGTTTCACATGGCTGACTGTAAGCTAACTTTGACTTCCTTTCTTTCTAGAGTCAAGCTTGAGGCTGAATGTTCTTCTCCAATGGTTGATGCTACCTTGTATCACAACTTATTGGAATTATCATCCATCTGACTCATGTTATACATGGTATTTCATATGCAATGGGCATGGTATCCTAGTTTATGCAGACACCACATGAGTTGCATTGAAAGGTAATCAAACAAATTTTCCACTACATTCAAGGTACTCACAATTTTGAGATTCACTTTGGAGTAGGCATTGATGTTGACTTGATTGGATGTATCACAACTTATTGGAATTATCATCCATCTGACTCATGTTATACATGGTATTTCATATGCAATGGGCATGGTATCCTAGTTTATGCAGACACCACATGAGTTGCATTGAAAGGTAATCAAACAAATTTTCCACTACATTCAAGGTACTCACAATTTTGAGATTCACTTTGGAGTAGGCATTGATGTTGACTTGATTGGGTACACAGATTTAGACTAGGCTAGAAATGTTTAGCATCACAAGTCCACTTCAGAATATAGTTTCTCACTTGGTTCAAGTCCAATTAATTATTCTATCAAGAATCAAAATGTTATTACTTTATCATCCACTGAGGCTAAATATGGAGGATTTGATTAATGCTATTATTAAGGTTATTTAGATTCAGGGGGTTCTTATTGAGTTTGGTATAAAGTTTAAATGATCCATAATCATCTTTGCGACAACTAGAGCACCGTATAGATCTACTGGAATCTATTCCAACATCAATAGACTAAGCACATCGATATTCATATGTACTTCATTAAAGATATCATTCATGGACCAATAATTGATCTCAAATTTTGTTAGACTATGGAGTAAATTATTGATATTTTCATCAAACCTTTCACCAAGAGCAAGTATCTTCATTTGCAAGATCTTCTTGGGATGTGGGTTGCTTCAGCATCATCTTCTAGGGGGGCTTTCTAGTCCTTTATTCTTCTCTCTCTATACTTTTATGGGGAGGATCTCTCTATTCTTATTGGGGAATTTTTTATGTACTTGGGTACTTAATTAGGGCTTGTTGCGGGGACCCAATTCTTCTACCCACCTAAGCTACACTTATGGGGGGTGTTAGTATAAGTTTTTTATTCCATTTTATAGTTTTTATTATACATGTATTAGCTTGCTTAGGTGTAATATTGAGTTCAATTAGGTGTAATAATGAAGTCATTAAGTTACACATGCACATGTCTAATTTTTAGTCAAATTGATTGGTGTGGATGCGCTTGTCATTTACCAACCAATGTTGACATTTTTCACATGGTTTTTACTATTCATTTGGAAATTGTTATGTATTCACATTATCAAATGTAGGTGGTTTTATGCCTCTCTTCTCCTATTTATGTACCTCTCATCAAAGTTATTTTCATTGATTATGAATACAAGTTGTTATTATGCTCATGTTTGATTCCTCTTTTACTACAAGACTTTTTTTTCATGTTAAGAGGCTAGTGTGTTTGAATCTCACCAGTTCTCAATCATGTTCTATTTTGAGAAATCATGGCTCATTCTAACATGTGATAGGCTCAAGCAGTGGGATTTAACGTTGACACATGTTGAAATTGCCTATAATGATTTAGTTTATAAAAGTACATGTATGAGTCATTTCCAAATTATTTATGCAAGAAGCACTCAAGGAGTTTTTGAGTTGAGAAGAATAGCTAATATGTATAGAAGAAGTGCTAAATGTGAATATTACACACAAGCTATGCACGATGTGCATATGGAGGTGAAAAAATGATTGGAGGAAAGTGGTAGGAATTACAAAAAACATGTTGGTCTAAAGAGAAGAGACTAGAATTTTGAAGTTGAGGACTTGGTATTGGCACATTTTCTCAAGGAGGTTTTCAAAATATATGTATATGGAAGAAAATCAAAACTTGTATAATTCTGAGAAGGTTATTAGCGAATTCTATGAGATTGAATTGTCATATGAAGTGGTTATTTTACCTATCTTCAATGTATCTAATTTGTACCCATATATGGCGAGACAAACAACCAAGGAAGGACCAAGCATGGATTCTTCAACCATTGATTGGAAGGAATAATTAACTGCCAAGGAAAAGGAAGCGATGGAAACCATTTTGAACATATGGGTTGGCAGAAAGACAAGTTGCAGTAAGTATAGTGAGTACTTGGTGAAATGGAAGAATCGAGTAGCCCAAGATGCAACTTGTTTTAATGCCTCTAAATTTGTGAGACATAGAAAATCAATTTAGGAACTAACAAGATTTTCATGACCAAGAGCTCATGGACAATTTATTTTACCACGGGTGTCTAATGTAGAAGCATCCAAGGCAAATGGGATATCTTGTATCACCCAAAAAATAGTAATTTCAATTCTGATTTTGATTTCTCTCGTCTACATGTCATCAAACACTTAGGATATGCAAAGTGTTGGTTGAAATTCTTTAGGCCACCTTAGCCAAAACAAATTATATGGATTTTTTTGGTTTTGTATGGAGATGGTGTGTAAGTGTTAGCAACGATCCCTGGAAAATCCCATCAGGACATGCTAAGGGTTATAGGATACAAATTAGAAATATTCTAAAGAAGTTTATTATAGATGTGAATTTTTTCATTGTAAATTAATTTTATTTTATTGGTTATTTAAGGTTAGAAATGATTCAACAATTCAGAATCAATATACTTGGTACATTGAACACAAAAATTTACATTTAGGGGTTCCAACCATTACAGAAAAAAAGGAATACGCATATAATATATTTAACTCAAAATTTTCATGGAAAACCATCAATGCTATTTATTATTGTATTCAAACTTAGAAATTAATGATCAATCCTCTTTGTTACAAAACAAAGTATTTATAGAACTGTGAAGAGGCTCTGAGGCTTCACCTTCAAGACCTTTCATTTATAGATTTGAAGAGACTTTTCATCTTCTACAATCCTTTGACATTTTACTTGAGGCCATATTATATAAAACATATTATGTCGCACAATTTTCACCTTTTGAAATAACAAACATATTCATGTGATTTATGTTTCATATCTTCCTAACAATACAAAGATTCATTTCAAAGAAAATAGAGCATATTGGAAGTTTCAAACATAAGCAAATATTTAAAAAAGACCCAAAAAGTAGGCAAAAATAATTAATGATTTTCGTTCATATTTCATGATTGGAGGAGTCTAATGGGTGCCCAAAGTTGCTGGAAAAACATGATAAATAAGAATTTTGGGATAAAAAAAAAAAATAGAAAGAGTTAGAAACAAGGGGAAAGGGGGCATTTTTTTTTGGAGTGCATAGACTGTAAGGTTTGGGAAAACCATTCCATAATTTAATCCCATATTTGAGATGGGGTTTCCAAATAGAAGATGAAATTAAAAACTTTCAGTGACCATTCCGTTTTTATAGTGAGGATTTGAGTTGTCAAATTCTATGTAAGTGTTTGTTAAAATCCCTGAAAGCATCTTAAGACTAGCATAATTCAAGAAAAATGTTGCTAAGCATGTAGTAGTTCATTTTGGAATGTTTATGGCATGAAACTTGTGTAATAAAAAAACTAAATTCATCACAAATTTCTGAGGTGCTTTGTGTTTATGTGTGCATGCCTTGGGAAGGCCCTAAAAATTGTATTTTGGCCAAAACCACAATCCAAGTTCTCTATAAGATTCATTTGAGGCTGGGAATGTGTTAGAATAGAATAAGGGATTTGTTTTGAGTACTCATACCCCTTATCTCTTTTATTATTCAAATATATTTTGAGTTTAGTATAATTTACAGATTTATAGTTGAAATTTTCAATTAAAAGATGGAAATTTTAGTTTTCAAGAAAATGAGCACCAAAAGGGATTGGATAGCATAAATTAGATTAGGAAAGAATGGATAACTTGTGTTTAATCTATTAGGAGTCGGTTGTCATTTATTTGACCCTGGACCTAGACTACATCAGTTGGCTTCAAAATAAAATACTTTGTTATTCATCAAATTCTAACTTTTAGGATTATTGTTGAACACTATCATGATAATAAAAAAGATCTATTTGCTTTCTTTGTTGATTGTAGAAAATATATTTACACCATTCCTACGGTTTCATTTTTTAATAAGTATAAAAAACATAGAAATTCATTCTTAACGTAGATATATATATATATATATATATATATATATATATATATATATATAATGAAAAAATCATTGTTAAACTTAAAACAAGTTAAGGTAGGCTTGAGGAAATTAATTATAACATTCAAGTTAAACAAGGTTTCCCTTTGTGCTGAGTTCAAATAAATTGTTTAGAGAAGTACTTGGAAGACAATAGGTGCTTGGGCACCAACCTTCACTACTACACAATTATACTTCTATTATATGCTAATTTTATCATCCTCTTAGCTAAACACCTTGTTGGCCTAGAAAATTAATTATGTAATCTTCAAAAAAACTTACAACAAATTTAATTTGACAGTAAATGTTGATAAAACTAAAATCAGAATTATCAAATTTAAAAATTCAGACTAACTTGCGATTACCTGCAATAATCAACCTCTAAAGATGGTCCATTCTTACAATGCTTAGACCCATTGATCTCAATCATAAACTAAACTAGAATCTTAATATTAAAAAGAGAATATTTTTCAAGTGGAAGTACTAGTATGATCTGGAAAACCACTATAGAGATGATAAATTTTGGTATTGGAGTAAAATGAAAGAATTGTTTTTCTTGTCTTGTAACCCCTGTCAAGGACTAAATTTGACAGCCAACCTTGTTTGTAATGAATTTTTTTTACTATGATTATTTATTGAATATTTTCCTTCAAATAATAGTATAGTTCATAATAGAAGAAAGAACAATCAAAGATAATCTCTATATTTAAGATAATCATTTAGAGTTTTTGAAGGTCTATCCAAAATCTTACCTTACATCTAATACGGTTTGCCAAAAAAATTGATTGTGTTTTTTTGGCTTAAGAACACAATTATATGGACATCAAATTCAGTTTGGCCCCTATTATCCTCAGTTTGGGGTAGAAGCATATTTTGGGAAACTTCAAACAAATTTGAGTAAAGCCAAAAGATTCATTATTTGGATCTTCAAGATTAAAAGCAATACACCATATCCTCCTCATGGGAAAAAGCATGCTTCCAATTGAAATTGAATCCTTAAAATGATGTGTATTATACAAACATAAGCTTACTAAGTAAATCAAGATAAAGTTGCCATCAATGCCCAACAATGATGCCTAACACATTTACGTCTAAAAAATTGTTGGAAAAAAGGCTTTGATAAATGTCTAAAACTTCAAGGCATGCATAGTAATATAATTATTTCAGATGAGGAAAACCTAAAGTTTAAAATTGAAAACAAAGTTTCTGAAAACCTTTGAGATGATGACAAATTGAAAAATAAAGAGTAAGGCCAAACTTTGAAACATTAATCCTACCCATATAAGGTAGTAATCTTCAAAAGGAAAAGAGTGATTCCAAAACTAAAAATTAACTCATATGAGTTACATGGTGAAACTGACTGATGAACACACTCATGGAAACACATCGGGAAAATTTTGAAATCTGTGTCAATTAAAAGAAATAGAAGATAAAGCACACTTACATCATACCCACATAAAATGATATTAGTTGTGACTACACAATGTTGCAATCATATGTTGATTTATGAAATCTCCTTTTAAACAAGTCAAAGACATGAAGTTTTGTTGACTTATTTTAGGTTTATGTATAAAATCATTTTTCATATTGTTTATGATTTGTTTCTCCTTAATAGCGTACTTCAACATGGGGAAGAACAAAGATAAGAGGATGGCAAAATTTGACATCAACAACTCCATGATCAAATTTAATAACAAGGATTACATACATTGATAGGTCCTAAAAAACAATCTCTTCTACGAGACACTGAAAGTCATTATCAATATCATCACTTGCTCAAACAATTAAAATATAAAAGCTTTACTTATTAAGAAATAAAGCCATCGTTCATATTGACCATCAAAATTTCCAATATTTACAAGTAAAAAATAAATGATAGCAAACAAGGCACTACAAATGGATGGGCCTCCTACAACATTTTCTCTTGAGAATTAAATACAATTAATAACTAACAAAAGGTCAGGCATGTCATTTAGACCACCTTTTATTTCAACCTTGACACCATATCTCAACGATGACCATTCACTAATGAAGCTTATGGAGAAGAGTATTCCAATGACGATGACTTTGAGGGGCATGTCAACCGTTGAAAGGAGTACAAGAAACACACTTTGAGGGTAAATAATAATTCCACTTTAATGAAGGGCTGTTCTAGAAGCCAGGTAAGTGGTGTCTTCAAAAAATAAAAGCATTCAAATCTCAAGAGAAACACATACCTCCAAAATAACAGGGACTTTGGAGTGGCCAAGACATTAGAAAAGTTGAAAAAGATAAGCCTAAAAAGCAAATATATGTTTCAATATTCATTGAAGGGTATGTCTCGTGTAGCACTAACAAGATATGTATAAATTTCCGTTTTAGGCCATGGAAAAGCATTTTTATTGTAGTAGGTTTTCCTATGTCAAAGGTAGAGCATTTGACTTTTTATTTCAGCAGACAGGTTTAGTAAAGTGTGGATACCCATTCCTGCAAAGAAAACTATAAAAAAGACGTGATCTTTTTTTCAATCGATGTTTGGATGTATTTCGAATTACCTAAAGTTATTGTTTTAGATAAATATGTAGTTTTTTGGGCAGATTTTGGGCTATATATTTGGAGAAAATGATATAATGATGAATAAACATCAGTACAACTCTTAAAGAGGTATAATAGAAGGCATCCAAAAACATGGGATAAAAACTTGGCATGCATTTGGCATTTTTAAAATAGTGTATGTATTCACCATTTAGTTTCCTTTTGAATGTTTTTTTGGTTTATCTATTGTTTAATCTTCTAATAGTTTTTTAGGTAGATAAAAGGGAATAATAGAAAAAAAATTGGAAGTTGAAAGACCTAAAAGTTTATTGATAGGATCAATTAGATTAATGTTCAACTTTTTAAAAAGTTGCCTCAAACTAAGTACAACGCACCTCATCACCAACATATGAGGGAGCGTAGTTTTGAGTAGAAGACAAGGTACAATTTTACTCAAGAAAATATGTACTCCAATTCAAGGATGGCCCTTTTGGGATCATAGGTTAGATTGGTAACAATGCATTCAAACTCAATTTACCTCGTTATATAAAAATAAATTCAATCACAAATGTTGAGAACTCAATTCTCTTTACACCCTCTATGTTGGATGAGGAAGAAAACAAACTATTATCTTCAATCAAATATTTTGCACGAAACACTCTAGAAGAATTGAAGGAAGCCGACAATTCAGACGATTGGAGCATTGAAGAAGAGGGGAACATGAACATTAGCAAATTGCATTGAAGGGGCAACTTCCAAATAACGAAAATTGGAAGTCCAAGGAGGTAGAGGAATTGATGTAGGAGCATCCTAGAGTTATGGCAATCTACATGACCCAAAAACAATATTATTCAAAGAAATTTTGAGTTTTATAAGCGAAACACTGATTTTTTTTCAAGTGTTGACATTCACCAAACACTTTGCATACAATTGAAATGGTTTGCTATATTAGGGGACATCCCCAAAGGAACCAAAATTGCATTGCTTGTGGTGTGGAGGTGAGGATGGAATAGGAATCATCATTGTTTGAATGCACAAAGCCCCAGATGGGAGTTTTCGAGCAAGAAAACTATATAAAAAAAAAAGGTCTCTTGGAGGGCAAAATAATGTTTTTATGATTGTTGTCAGAAAAATATTGATACTAAAGTGAAATGAAGGGGCACTACCACCTGAGATAGGAAAGAAACTTTGTTTCTTAAAGCATAGAAAAAAAGGATATCAGTATACAATAAAAAAAAGTAAAAAAAAAATGGGTCGTTTTTTGCCACTTCGGGGTTGGAATGATTGGGTCAACTAATCCAAAATCTAAAACTAGATTTCAGATGGGTTTTTCATGTACATGGAGAGAGGCAAACTATTCTGAAGGGATCTGCTGCTGTAATGAGATTTCTTGTGCTCAAAATGCGTGTACCTATTTGACAAAATGCTTGAACTCGTTTTTTTTATGTCTTGATCTGAAGAGATTTCCGTATGACAACATAAACCTTCCGAAATACATTTTGACAGTGATTTTGAATATACTAACACCCCATTTCTCATCTCTCTTTCAAGCAAATTTGAAGTTTGATGTAATTTACATGCTTACTAGTTTGAAATTTTCCAGTAAATGACCCGTTTTCTAAATTTCTTGCAAAGCGTTACCAAGAAGGGTGGGATGGCATTAATCGAGTATGAAAACATTGAGAAAGTTTTGTTTGAGCTGATAGGACCCGATTCCCATTCATTTGGCACCCAATCTAGTTTGCATCAAGGACAATACCCTCGTCTCTTGTGGAATAAACTTTTGGGGACAAAAAGGCTTCCAAACTGGGGGAGGAGTGATAAAAAAATGGATCGAGTTCAACTCAAAAACAGCAATATTACACCTAAAAAAAAGCAAATCACCCTCTAACTAAACATACTAAAAATGACAAGGACGTGGAGGCAGCAAAATAAAAGCCATAGAAGGTAGAATTTGACCATATCTAAACCCCCAGTAACCCTTTAGCAGTGAAGGGAGGTTAGCAAGGACGAAAAGGACGAACTCAACAACAGCCAAATTTGTCACAGTGCATTATTGTATTCGGCAACTGCCAAATTTATCACCTCACACCTGTTTGTATTTGCACCCGTCAATTTCATCAAAATACACTGGAGGAAAATGTAGTCGTCCGGATAGAAGACAATAAGATCCAACATCCTGTCCATTGAGTTTAACCTGCTTAGTCAAAACCTTTGATGTTTTGTTAAGCATTTGTATACCTAAACAAGAAAAGAAAAATGTTTGGGGAAAACTAATCTGAATTTGCAATCAGCAATAGGAGGCATATGGTAGAGTTATCTTTGGTTTCATTAGTGTTTTATATAGACCAAGAAAATGGACGTGGGTGCAGGAAGACCGATTGTTGTTCACAACAGTCTTATGGAGCTCCATAGATGAGAAATTATTGCATTTTGCAGTGTTGATTCTTGAAGAGAGGCACGTATTTTTTAATGGAGTTTTTAATCACATTAAGAGTTTTTCTAAGGTTTATCATGGTATCATGATGATGTTTATTTGTGACTTATATCAGTTATCTGATTTGTTGTTAAAGCACTATGCTTATAAAAACAACAATTACCTAGGGTTTACTAATTGCATGTTATAATCTCCAAGTTAATTTTAACAGCCCTAACTACTATATATTGTTTCTAGCTAGTAATTCTGGTCGGAAAAACCATGTTCATAGTCATTTTGACACCAATTTTTTCATTCATCTTTTAGTAGTGTTTTAAAGGTGAACATCTTTTAAACTGGTCACACATTCAATTGGTATTTGTTTGGGACTGCCTGCACGTTGAATATGTGTATGTTTTTGTAACTTATTAATATAAATTTATTCATAAATGCACTAACGATTGTTTTTTGCATTTTGAACAGAAAGTTTGGCTTCCTTCACTAATCCAGCTGATTTCCAATTGACTCTTTTATTAATTACGAACATGATTGAGTCATCAATAGGTATGGTAGGTATCCTTTGAACCTCTCAAGACAAGATAAATATGATCTGATACACACAATATGATATTCAACACATTCAATATGAATTATCCAATTAACATGGAGGTTAGATTGTTATATAACAGATATGTAATGCTTGATCGGTTACCTTTCATATGGCCATTAGAAAAGGCTTCAAGAGTGCAAAGAAATTCAAATTTTCAAATCTCTATGTACTGAATGTATTTGCTATACTCGTGCTTTTGTTCTCTGTATCTCGGTTACACAACTGAATGAGAAAAACTAACATTTGAAAAGACAGCTAAACAACTGTCATGGAAAATAGCTCTGTTTGCAAGCAAGTGCAATAGAATATTGAACATTCACCCATGCCAATAACTTGACCATGCACTCTGATAAAAAGCAACCTCCATAATCTTCCGAACATTCATGACGAGAAAGACTTTCCACCAATCAAATGTGTTGTCGGTAACTATTTTCTGCCTAGAATGTGGGTGTAACCTTTGATGCTGGGACTTGAACGAATTAACATGATCTTGCATGCCTTCTATTATCACAGTATTTTAAGTTTTTACTTTTCCTGGAGATGCTTGAGAATGAAGATGCATGGGGCTCATTGATATAAAGGTACTTGGACTTGAATCCCAAAGTCTTGAAGTTCCAGGTCTTGGAAGGTTAGAAATTTTAAGTGCATTTAATTTTCCATGGATAGGTCGTCTAAATGGTCGTGGTAAAAGCAAGGATAATCTGTGTGAGCTCATAAGCACCACAACACCAAGAATAATCAACGACCTGCATTTGGAACACAAACAATAAATTGTTAGTGAATAATAAGCACCTATAAAGAAGAATAAAGAATGCTAACCAATTAGTACGTAAAAAATCGTAAGGTGGAAAAGAGTGCTCTAAAGGGCATCTGACACAAGCATTAATACAATGAATTGAACCTTCCCATTCGAACATTTGAATCTTACTCCAATCCTACAAATACGAACTATAGTTATAACTTACACCAATAGATGACACATGTTTTCATTCACTTCATTGCAATGATCTAATGCTTATTTGTTTCACATAGATGCCCTTTCATCCCTAACTTGATTCTCAGGATAGTGGTTAGTATGCAGAGTCAATTTGCATTTGCTCTTTTAGCGCAACAGTCAATTTCTACTGAAAAACAAGTATTTCCATTTGCATGTCACCGTGCAGTAAAGGCTAAATGTGAGGAACCCGACAGATTTCCTATTCACTAATATCTGTGGTATGTTTAAATAACACTATATTAAGGGAGAATAATTTTCATGGTTTGACAAAATTGGATTCTGAAAAAGTACATGATATATCATAAAGATGGACTCAAAAAGAGATAGCAAGAGAGTATGTACCATCCAAGTACAAGTAAGATCCTTGAAATTGGAGTAACAGGCAACATTTCACCAAGGGCAAACATGCCCACAACTACTCCAGTCACAATAGATGAAACTGCTGCACATGTGGATACTACAATTGCCCTTCCATGCTTTAAACCTTTTGTCTGGTAAAAAAAGACAAAAACAAAGTTGTAAAGCAAAGCACTGTTACTGCACAAAATTTATATTCAACACAGTATCAAATGAATAGTATATAACAATGCATTTCTCATAAGCACGAATACGGCCATTATGTTTGAGAAACTAATTATTTGCTGCAGTGAAATTAACAAAAAAAAATTATGCATCACGCAATCCATTTTATGAACCCAATTTGGTGACTGTGGTCTGCAAATTATGTCCTGCATACAGTACTATGATTGACAGGTTAAAACTCTGCCAATCAGAATGCTCAGCTATAACAATCCACTATGATGTTGACTAACATAAAAAGTATGACATCAGCATGTCATTAGTTGGATTCAAAGGGACTGAATTAATTCGTTATAGTCCATAAGCAGAGTTATATCCAAGGAATTATACATAAAATGAACAATAAATGCACAAAAGGAATGCACGCACAATTGAATAACAGTATTTTAGAAAATTCTTAAATATTATAATTTAGAAACCCTAATGAGCAGAGTGATTACAGAATCAACATGGACAAAGAAGGCTATTATTGACCACAAAGGCATCAAAATATATTTGGACTTAAATTCCGGAAAGTACAATTTAGAGAGCTCCCCCATGGTATATGATATGCCTGTATTTAGAGCCCCTGATAAGATTTTATCGGTGCTAAATGATGTACGACCTCTGAATGATGCTAACTGACATAATTTCACACCACACAACTGTCCCCTCAGGCCAAATTCACATAAGTGGTGACCCATTAAATGAACGTGGTCTTGATGTTTTAATTAATACTTTGAGATTGATCTGGTCTATAAAACAATTAACTAGTATTTTAAATCAATGCTCTTATACATGAGCATACTAAAAATAAAATCACCAAACTCCTTTTGATTCTCATAAGTCAGCACTCAACAGATTTATAAAAATTCATAAAGGTATTCTTGATATTATTAAGAGCATTAAAATTTGGCATTATAACTGCAAAGAAAGCTACTCTCCAAGTTTCATTGGAATTATTAAGTCTAGTCACCCTCCAAGTTTCATGGGAATAATGATGTCTAGTCTCCCTCCAAGTACTATGGTAAGGAATGCCATATGCCATAGCTCAATACGTGCTAAATTAAATGAGATTTGAGGACATTTCAAGCAAATTTGTGGAAGGCTCGAGGAGTAACATTGCGCCAGCAAGAGAAACCCTCTTCATTTTAGTCTCTCAAAACTAATCATTGTTGTCTGATTAGACGCCCAATGGTGAGGTAGCCCCTTTTTGTCTTATTATCTTTGACAAAGAAAGCTGTTTTTGGCATGTGACCTTTTTGAGTGTCTTATTACACTCACAAAATGTGGCTTCTTTTTTCCTTATTAGGCACGCCTATTATGGACTTTACAAGTCCAAGATCTTGTCCAAACTCTCGTTTATAATTAAAGACTTAAGTCATGAGATTTTCACAAGAAGACATTTCGAGTAGTATATCTGGATGCAGCTGCATTTTATCCTTTTATTATTGCAACATTTTGGGCCTAACTTCTAGACCCCTCTTCTAGACTCTTATTTATAATATTACTGGATAAGTACGTGTACTATGAATAGAATATGAAGGCTCATAGAGAATGTTTTCTTAACATTTGAGGTGGGAAAATTTTATTGTTGAAAAGCTAAGATGTATATTTACTTTTGCGAAGGCTCCAAGAAAGAGTTGGTGAAAGTGACTTAAAATCTTGGATGACTTTTCATATCTGTGCTATGTTCATCTCGGTTAGTAAAACGTGGCTTCTTTTGTGCTATGCTTAACATTTGATATGGGATCCTAATCATAGATGCTTTCCCTTGTAAGTTCTTGCTTATATAGGAGGGAAGCTCTACTCTGTAAAGGAGGCCCATATAGATATATAGGGCCCACCTATGTGCCCCCCCCTACCCCATCTATATATAGATGGAGTAGGGGCTCGATCAATAGCTCTAGGGTCTCAATCTAGAGTTGGCTATATATATATATATATATATATATATATATATATATCGGCCAACCCCTATCTATATATGGGGATGCTCCTCTATATAGATGGCAACGGCCCCAGGTAGATATATAGGCTCCTTACACTCTATATATCTTGGGGGAGGCAATATATATATAGGGCCCCGATGAAGGCATCCACTATATAGCCCGCCTATTGATTTCGATGCTTATTTTTTTATACAATTTTTTCATGCTGTAAAATATGACAAAAGTTTATTCTCAAAAAACTTATTAAATAAATGCTAATAATTTCCCGTAGGTGTTCATGTGATTGTATAAAAAAAAATTAAATGTTTTCTTTTTTTTTCTTGCAAAGCTTATTCTTAGACGGCAACACTGGTCACCTGTTAGAAAAAGGTCAAGAATCACCTAAACTAATTCATCAACTAGCATAATACAAGTCTATGTTTTAAAATAAAAAAAGGTTCAAAGAAGCTGGTTCAATTGACTTTTGACAGGACATTTGTAGTTCTAAAAGCCAGAAGTAAAAAACTCTTATGCACCAAGCATTAATACCTCAAACGTATCCAAACTCCTTCGCTGTAGACTGATTGGAATGAAACTAAGCCACTTTTGAACTTCTGAGGCATGCATTCTTAAATTTCAAAACCCTTTTTTACATAAAATAGCCAGCCAAAACAAGCAAAATTATAAAAATCTAGAAGTAAATTCTATAGTCTACAAAGGGGTGACAATAGAATGGGAATGTCAAAATATTTGTTACCTCCAAAAGCATCTCAAACTATTGGACCATAAACACTATTTCACATGTTTCATTACTTATGTTGCCTAAACCATTCATTCTCATAAAAAACAAAATCTGTTAAGTAAGCATAAACATAACATCTGGACAATAAATGCAGAACCTGGTAAAAGAAACCGCTGCCACTACAGCATATACTAATTGCAATTCCAACAGGAATAGACATCTTTGAAAAGCCTTGTTCCGAAAGTAGAAATCCCATCCTAGAAATTGCAGCAGCTAACCTGTAGACAGTATAAAGAAAACATGTTAAAACCTTTAATGATAAGTAATAACGCACCAAGGTGAACTATGAATACAAATATACAAAACAAATTTAGTTCAGACACTTATTAATTATGGTCCGTCTATCAATAGCAAAGATATGTCTGATTTAGCATTATATTTGCCACCAAGGATGACAAGATATATGTTGGAAACAGGATAGCACTCAACCTTCGAACCCTTTTCACTTATGTAATCTCAGTTGTTTTTTTAAACTCTAAATGGGGACTTCTTCAAGGCTTCTGCACACAAAGACTTATTAATCATTTTCAGTCCAACATGTTTTACTAAAGTCTATCCAGTCATATTTTGAAATGAATTTACTTTGAATAGTATTCCCGGTCCACGACTAATTAAGACCTGAATTCATATTTCAAATACATGTTTTTTGATGAATGATATGTTACATTCTCTGTATTAAAACCCAGAGGTACCTGACAATTTTTTGTGGGTACGCAGATTATTTTTGGCAGCCAGTTTTCCACCCAACTTACCACAGACTGGGTCAAGGCCCATTACTGTGGTTTTCGGCAACTGACTGACTGCAGTTACTCGCCAAAAACTGTGGGTAAGGAGCCTCGACCCAACAAGTGGCAGAACATATTATGGTGAAATTCATTCTATTTTTTTTCTATCGTGATTTTCTGCTCTGCAAATTTCCACTGGAAATTTTATCAGTTATTCCTATATCTGTTGTGACTCGGTGTCTAATCACAGAGAACCAAGAATCATAATTGCAATTGCATCCATCATTTTGGTCGTGATCGCCAAGGGTGCCCACAGGTTTTGATACAGAGGGCCAGAAAATGTCCAAAAGTTATACATATTACATCCACAGTGTGGTAAGTGTTGTCAACCTGGAGTCGCACCCTGAATCGAAGACGTGCTGAAATGGCTAATCCTCTCTTCAATTGAAACAACGGGATCTTCCCACGAGGGTGAGTGCCTCAATGGTGAAAAGAACTTCCAGAGAAGGTTGGTTCCTATAAGATGTATCAATAAAGATCTCTACTCTGCGTTGCGGACTACCATGAAAAAGGGTGAAAGAAACTTGAAGGGGAAATCCTACCTAATGACGGTGATACACCAGAATGTTGATCCACTCTACTTGGAACCTTGAACACTGAATCAAACAAGGAAAAAGGAAGACCTTTGATTTCAATTGATCACTATACATAAGTATTTCATGAAAAGGTTCGATCCAATGACAAAAACGTGAGGGAAAACGATGGAGAGAGGTCTGATACAAGACACTTTGCAGCCAGCTAACATCCACATACAGCTTCAGCAAAATACATCAAAACACTGAACATGACCTGCATAACGTAATAAGTTAGCAACTAGGCACGAATCAGAATTTGAGAAGGAAGAGAAATCTACCACGTATGCAAATCGCTGAATGAATGTACACTATGCTAGCACTTGAAATCTAAAAGTACAGTCCTTCTATTGATTAAAGAGGTTACACAACTCACCAATGGCAGAGTCTGGTCTTACCAAGAGAGGGATGCATTTTACAAGGTTGAAAAGCCATTAATATAGAAAATTACAAAAAGTCAAGAGATTGGCGTTGGAAATAAGAGAGGATGTTAACTTTTCATTAACCCAAGTCCAAATTGTGTTGCATGAGTCTTCCAAATTTGTCTTTCCTTGGATTATCCCTGGTTGTCTTGCATGAAGAATCCTTTGAGTTGAAAAAGAAGAAGACAAACTTTGGATGCATGACATCTACGAATAGATGTCTTGACTTGAAAACCAGTCAACTCCAAAACAAGAGTAGTCAAATCCACTCGAACTGCTAAAACGTTTGAAAGTCTCCCCTTTGCATGAAATCAATGCAAATACCAAATTAAGAATTACGTTTGAACCGCCAGAACGTTTCAATCTTTGAGACAAACGAGAGTGCGTGCATGGAATTTCTGGCTGTTTGAAACATTCAACACTTTGCCCGTTCATCATGCAAGACAACTATATCTTCAGAACTGAAGCATGCTTACTTTCTTAAACGTGTTCACTTCGTTGGAGTCACTCACGTTAGTCTGTGCATGATCTTTGTTTATCTTGCCTTTGTCTTTATTCTACGTTTGTTTTATTCACTGTTCATGTTTATGTCCGTGTTTAGTTCTACTTTAATTTTGCTCATGCCTCTATTTCTGCGTTTGTCTTACTTCTTGTTCAGTTCTGGCTCAGTTCTGTTTGTGCTTACGTCTCTGTTCATGCTATTGATCATGCTCAGTTATGTTTCGCGTTTTCTCTAGCTTTTCCCGTGTTCTACTTTAATTCAGGATTCGGGCTTTATTTTAGTTTTCATCCTTCGGACAAATTGTCCGAAGGACTCTCTGTCTCTTCTCTTCCGAGACTTGGCATTTCCTTTTCTCTTTTTTGGCCTTTGCTTACGCCCTTGTCTTTTCTATCGGGCTTTTTGTCCCTCCCAAATTCCTTCGGACTTTTTGTCTGAAGGAATTCCTTCGGACAAAAAGTCCGAAAGAATTCATTTCCTTGCCAATTTTCCCGAATTTATTCTTTTAGGCTCTTATGTCTTGCCCTTTGGTTTTTTTCGGACTTTTGTTGACTTCATATTCCCACGGATTTCTTGTTTGACAATTATTCCGAAGGATTTCCTTAAATTTTCTCATTTCCTTCTTTGCCTTTGTTTTTATTTTCTATCGGGCTTTTCCCCGGGTGTATCCTCTGTCAGGTCTTTTTATGAATTCCTTCAGACTTTTTGTCCGAAAGAATTCATTCGGACAAAAAGTCCAAAGGAATTCATCTCCTTTAGCTATCTTTCCCCAAAGGGCATGTCCCTTCGTGAACTTTGTTTTTGTCCTTCGTTTTATGAAGGTGCCCTCCGTAAGGGCATATGCTTGCAAAAATTGCCCTTCGGGCTTCTTGATTTGGTCCTTTTAGTCCCCTGGGTGCCTTCCGCAAGGGTAAGGTTCTTCCATAAGTGCCCTTCGAAAGAATTGTAAAGGTCCACTTCACTGCAAAGTGTCCTCCGCAAGGGCTATTCGTCCTCAAAAGTGCCTTTCGAAACTTTTGAAAGGGTCCTATCACCGACCAAGTGCCCTCTGCAAGGGCACTTCTCCTTCGAAAAAAATGATTGTCCTTCGGAACCTTTTCCAAGGTCTTCTTCGTGCTTGAAGTGTCCCCCGCAAGGGCACATACCCTTCGAGGAGATTGTAAACGTCCCTATGCAACGCCCAGATGTCCTCCGCAAGAGATATTCTCCTTAAAACATACATTTTAGAAGAATTGTAAAGGCCACTTCACTGCATAAGTGCCCCCCGCAAGGGTAGTTGCCCTTCAGGGTTTTTGAAGGGCATCAAGGATTTTTGAAATTGTCCTTCGGATGAATTGTCTTGACTTGAAAACCATAAAGTGGACCAACTCGAAGGGTACATACCCTTCGGGACTTTTGAATTGGACTTTTTCGAAGGGCAGGTGCCCTTCAGGTCTTCTCAATTGTGCTTTTCCCTTTTTCTTTCGGACAAAAAGTCCGAAGAAAATAAACTTTGAACGACTGCCACTTGGTCATTTTTTCGAACTTTTACACAATCCTTTGAGAGCTCTCTCTCAGACAAAATGTTCGAAGAAATAGTCCACCTCTTATAGCCCGAAAAAATTCCTTGGGAAGACAAAATAAATAAACTTACAGCTTGTATGTCTTGGCTGTATTTGCACATTGTGCTATAATTAAGCAAGCTCCTTGGAAACCTCTGAATGACTAAAATTCACCTGGCTGTAGATGGCCACTTGGGTGGTTGTAAATACTCATTTAAGGACCCCAAAACTGATTCACAAGACAAACTTGGCACCATAGCAAAGTTCCAAATAGTAGGGGTAACAATTTGCCCTGTGGGGGGCAAAATTGTCAATATTTTTGACGACTTTATTGGGAAGCATGCCCGCTATGCTAGAGAACTCAGACCATATAGATGTTAATCGAACTCCCAAATGGTGAACCTGATTTCTGACTGAAAATCTCCTCCTGACCTTGCCTGAAGTAACCTTTCTCCCTCAAAAAGGAAGGGAAAAACACGAAAGTAGGAAAACTAAGAAACAAATGTGCAAACCAGCACTTATTGAACAAAACTGAAGAAAACTATTGTGCTTGAACAACACTTGGATGAAAGCAAAAACAAACTATGTACATAGAGCTTTGCTCTTTAATAGCAATGTTTTAGATGTATCCTATTGACTGGGATTGGAAGCTCTTGGCCATCCATCTTGGCAAGTTGGAAGGCATTGTGAGATTTGCAGCTAGAGATCGTGTATGGGCCACTCCAAAGGAAATCAAACTTCATGTGCCTTCCTAGTTTGGCTCGATCCTCATCCCACTTGAGGACCAAATTTCCTTTATTGAAGCTTCGTGAGGAAGCTCCTTTGTCAAACATTATTTTCATCTGTGTCTGATGACTTTCCATGGCTAGCATGGATTGATTTCTTGTCTCTTCCAACTCCATAAGCTCTGCATCCCTGATTTCCATAGGCTCATTCTCTAACAACTCAAATTGATGCATTAGTTCTAACGCTGGAAACTCAAGAGAAATAACCTTGCTTTCTTACCATATACTAGCTTGTATGAAGAGTTGGCTATTGACCTCTTGTAAGTGATCCTATCAGCCCATAGAGCTGACTTCAACTTGAGATGCCATGACCTCTGATTGTCTTCAATAGTCCTTCGTATGATCCTTTAAGAGGTTCTTGTTTGTAGATTCAGCGAGGCCATCTCCTTGTGGATAGTAGTTCGATGAAGCGTTGAGATAAACTCCGTGTTGGACAACCTATTGGCTGATCCTAGATCTCACAAAAGCCATTGCATTGTCAGAAATAATGGTTGAAAGAACTCCAAACCTAGTAAGCAAACCTTCATAGAAATCAAGAACGTTAGTTTCGCTTGCTTCTTTCAATACAATTGCTTCTGTCCAACGTGTGAAGTAATCCGTAGCTGTTAGAATCCACTTATGCCCTAAACTCGAAGGAGGACTAATGAGACCAATAGAGTCCAATCCCCACTGGACAAAACGTTGATCCACTGCAATTCGCTAAAGGGGCAGGGCTGCAAGTTTAACTTTTCCTACAAACATAGCATATTGTTTGCACTTCCTAACCCATGTATGGCAATCGCCAAATATAGTAGGCCAATAGTACCCACCTCTCATGATTTTATGTGTTGTAGTTCTTGCAAAAAAGTGTCACTCATGTCCATCATGGAATTCTTCAAGTAATCTTTGAGTTTGGCTTGGTTCCACACACCTTAGTAACATTCCATTAATATCCTTTTTGAACAAAACACCATCAACGAGCAAGAATGAAATTGATTGCAATCTGAAATACCTTCTTTGTGAAACATTTAGGTGAGAAGGGTAAAAACTATCTTGTAGATAACTTTCCAAATCACGAAACCAACTAAAAGGTGAGGTATGAACAGCAGCAATCTCTTCATCATTTGACACTAAAACAACTTCATTAGTTTCTTTCAAGTCCTGAGCTAGATGCTCACAAAGTCTTTTGCCTCTAACCAGCTTTGTAACCTTAATTTCCACGTCATATTCCATTACCTTGGTTATCCAACTAGCTCTCTTCTTATTTATGTCTTTGTTCAAAAGAAATTTTTTGATGCTTGGGTGAGCAACCATTAGATGTATTTTATTATTAGACAATAAGTGCCTAAATTTCTTCAAAGATCTTATAACTGAAAGGACATGCTTTTCAACAAAAGAATACCTTGTTTCATACTCCTCCAAGCCTTGGCTGTAGAAAGCTATTCGCTGCTCCAAATCTTCATGATTTTGTTGCATAAAAATACCTAAAATGGTGCCCATATTAGCATACGTATACAGAATGAAATCTTTCGTAAAATTCAGATTTAAAAGCGTAGGAGCACTTGCTATGACTTTCTTAACATCTTCAAACCATTTTACTCCCTCTTTGGACCAGCTGAAGTTCTGATTTTTCTTTAGCATGGTTGTAAGTGGTTTAGCTACAGTAGCGAAATCTGAAATGTATCTCCTTATAAAGTTGATTTTTTCAAAAAAACTTTGCAAAGCCGTTTTGGTCTTAGGCAAGAAGAGTGCAAGAATGGATTGAATCCTTTCAGAATCTATGTTTAAACCATGCTTTGAAACATGTCCAAGAAGCTTACCTTCATGAATTGAAAATACACACTTTTTGGGATTTAGAAATATCTCAAATTGCTTACACCTTTCGAAAACTTGCTTGAGATGAACCATGTGATCTTCTGCATCTTTTGAAAACACTGTTATATCATCCAAATAAACAAGCACAAACCTGTTAAGAAGGCTTTGGAAGGCCATATCCATGGCTCTCTGAAAGGTTGTTCCAACATTAGACAAACCGAATGGCATCTTTCTGTATGCAAATGTCCTCCACTTAGTTGTGAAGGTTGTCTTGAATTGGTCTTCTTCTTTGACCAAAATCTGATTGTAACCACTATATCCATCCAGCAAGGAAAACCTCTTTGAACCTACAACAAGCTATAAAATTTGTTCCATTGATGGCAATGGATGGTGGTATTTAAGCGAAGCCCTGTTTAAATCATGAAAATCAACACACAAACAAATCTCACAGTTCTTTTTTCGTACTGGAACGAAGTTCGCCACCCAAGTTGAATGTTTGATTGAAAATATAATCGTTGATTCTATGAGCTTGTGAAGCTCAGCGCTCATCAAAGGCTCAAGCTTTGGATTGATTGGCCTTTGTCTTTGTCTTACTGGTTTAGTTTCCTCTTCTAACTCAATGGTGTGTTGAGCCAAACTTGGATCTAAACCTCTGAGATCACTTTACTGCCATGCGAATATATCAGCAAAACTCGTACATAAATCAATGAAAGCTTTTTTTTGTGGAGTGCATACCTTGCCCAATTTCAAAATTTTACCAACTGCAATCTCTATATTGGCATAGTGTTCTTTTGTTGACAAGGATGATTTCTCTTTCCTTAGCTCATAGTCTTCAATGAAAATATTTTCAAGAGTGACCAATCCCTTGGGTAGCCTATTCGTTTTCAATTGTACAATCTGATCACCATATTGTTGCAAGTGTTTCGACTGATTTTTTGAAGAAAACTCAGCGTCTTGCAAAACTCTCACAATTTGATTGTCATTTTCAAACACCTGTCAATCTCTTGGTTATCCAGAACAGAAGGCCTTACAACTACCTTTATATGTGACTGAAAATTCACTTTTTACATCAGTTGGAATGTTAAATTGCGCCTCAATAGCAACCAACTTATCAGCATGTTTATTCCTATCTCTTAGCACTCTGAATATTAAAACCCTGAAAATCTTCAAGTAAATCCCAAATTCTGTCTCTGTAAGATTTAAGCAACATATTCTTGCATACATTCAAACCTCTTATTTGGTGGACTACAAGTTCACTATCTCTAAACACTTGCAAACAATTTACTTTCATCTTCTTAACCCATTGCAAACCGTGAACTAGTGCTTCATATTCAGCAACATTGTTTGAACAACCAAACTGAAATTTAATAGAGGAGAAATACATTTGTTTTATAGGAGAAATTAACATAACTCCAGCTTCGGTTCTATGCTTACAAAGTACAATTGCCACAAGTCTTCATTAGATTCGTCTTCTTTAACTATCGCTGGAATTGGTGCATCGTTCTCATGAAAAAAATACACACCACGACCTTCCTCTTCGATCAGCTTGTAAGGATCATGCTCATGTAAGGTAGAAGCCCACTCATTAAGAAACAAATCTGGAACTCCATCCAAAAGCGAGTCCTTTTCTACATCACTAGTTTGTAATATTTCATTTGAGATGATACAATTTGCATTGACCACACTTGGCTTATAAGGCTCCATATGAAAACGTGCAATAGACTCTGAATGAATTGTTACATTTGTACCATACCTAGTTCTGAACAACAAATAGGTCCAATCAGCTGACAAATATCCCCCAATCTTTGAAGTGAAATCCCTTGAAAGGCATATAGCGAAATTAGGAGGCAAGTCCACCACTACAACATCCTGCTAAATAGTAACATTAGAACAAGCATGTAATGTCAATTTCAAATCTTTGATAATGCCTATTGTCTTTGCTGATGAACCATCCAACTGCAATACCCCTTTAGTATTTGACTCATAAACAAAGCCGAACTTGTCTGCAATCTGTTTGGGCATTACTATATTGCTAGCTCCACTATCCAACATACAATTATGAACCAAAGTATCACCCACTATCAAAGAAAAATAAAAAAGGAGAGTTTTTTTTTAATTTTACCTCAGTTTTATCCACTTTTGACATCTTATCTCTTTGTTGCACATGTTGCTTAGTGGTTGATCCAAATTTGTCAAGACAACACCTTTTTCAACCGATTTTGGAGACAATTCAAGAGCTGAAAGATCTTGAATGAGTTTATCCTTTTGCCCTAGAATTGAAAGAGAATCCCACATGCTAATGTTGATGTTAGACTTCTTCATTTGATCTACAATACTGAACTGAGATGCACTAACCTTTGATTGCACTTTCTGTGGTACTTGCTACTCACGAATTAGAGGTATTTGTTGCACTTTACTAACCTCTATATTCTGATTTTTTTGGGTTGTGGGGGCAGCAAATTGCTCTTTTGTACTTTTAACAACAATACTAGGAGTACTTGAAATATTTGCTACCGCTTGGGCTTCATCAACAACTCTTCTTTTAGTTCTCTAATAGGTTATAGCTACAACTTGATCAATTGAATCATTAGTTTTAACATCCTGAGTAAAAGCAACATGATCATCGACTTGCCAATTTTTATTAATAGCATCAAGCTACCCTTGAACTTGATGAGTCACTCTTTGTGATGTCAAACTTGTATCTTGATATTGACCTCCTTAAAAAGAGAACTCTTCTTGTGTCATCTGTGGCATGATGCTCTATGATACCAAGACTTGGTTTTGAGCATCATTGAGATTTGAGAGCTGCCACCCTGAATCTTGCACCAAATTATTTTGAGGTGGGGTTGGAACAATGACTTTTGAAGTGGAAAGAGCATTCAGATCAAGAACAACATATGGCTTAGCTGGAGTTATGACTCTTTGTGCTTGATAGGGTGGTCTATTTTCTTTAAAACCTTGATAAGAAGACCTTTGATCTTTGAAGGACTGATAGTTGTTCTGATTTTGCTATTGATAGGACCTATTTGATTGAAATTGCTGCCTCTTGAGCTGTACTATTTCATTTCCAAAAGATTGTAGCAAACTTTTCAACTCTCCTATCTCACTAGCTTGACTAGTAGGCACTACAATAGGAACTTGAGGTGCTGAAATTGGAGCTAAGGATAGAATTTGAAAAACTTGAGGGGTTGGTACAAAACTTATTTCTAGAAATATAAGCATTGGAGGTCTTGGAGAAAACTTACCTACTTGTATCAAACTATTTTTTGCCCTTATTGCAACTTCATAAGCATCTGGCAAAGTAATACCACCCATTGACTGTATCATCACACTAATGTCAGAATTAAGAGCTTTCAAAAAATACAAAAATGCATATTCAGGGGATGGCCTAATCAGAACCGGTATTCTGGTCCATGTCTTCTGAAATCTGAGATTAAAATCGGACATGAACTCATGAGGAGCTATTTGTATGGCAGTTAATTGCTCAACTAAAAATAAGTGATCAGATTTGTCTTTAACTTGCTTGACTAAAACTGCACCCAATTCATCCCAGGTGGAAATGGATCTAAGTGGGAGGGTTCTATACCACTGTAATGCTTTTCCTTTGAAAGAAGCAACAAGCAATCTAATAACAACATTATTCTCAACAACATTATGAACTAAACAAAAATTAGCCACATCTTGGATATGCTCAATAGGGGTTGTTTGATTTTTTCCTGAGAAGAATGGAATACTTTTGAGCGCAGATACAAGAATGTCATCTAACTGTGCTAGATTCAGTGGGCTTCCCCTATTGAATGGAGCAAACACTTGATTTCTAACGACCATTTAGATGGAGGGGATTGCAGTGTTTAAAACGATAGGATGAGGGGTAGGTAAATATTCTCTTTGAAGATATGGATTTGCCCTCCTAGACCTTGCTCTTTTATAAGTTACAAATTCAAAAGGAATACCTTTACTTGCTGATCTTGTGGTAACCTTTGGCATGAACGGATTCCCTGAATGATGCAATGAACTCTACAACTGGATGTAGATGGATATCCTCTGCTGCTGCGAAAACTCTATGCAAAGAACTTTTTTGTGGTCCCACTGGGTGTGCCAAAAACTGTTGTCAACTTGGAGTTGCACCCTGAATCGAAGACATGCTAAAATCGTTAATCCTCTCTCCAGTTGAAACAATGGGATCTTCTCACGAGGGCGGGTGCCTCAATGGTGAGAAAAACCTCCAGAGAAAGTTGGTTCCTGTAAGATATGTCAATGAGGATCTCTACTCTACGTTGCAGACTACCATGGAAAAGGGAGAAGGAAACTTCAAAGGAAAATCCTACCTAATGACGGTGATACCCCAGAATGTTGAACTACTCTACTTGAAACCTTGAACACTGAATCAAATAAGGGAAAAGGAAGGCCTTTGATTTCAATTGATCACTATGCATAAGTATTTCATGAGAAGGTTCGATCCAATGACAAAAACGTGAGAAAAAATGATGGAAAGAGGTCTGATACAACAAAAGACATATAAAACACTGAACATGCCCTGCATAACGTGATAAGCTAACAACTAGGTATGAATCAAAATTTGAGAAGGAAGAAAAATCTACCACGTATACAAATTGTTGAATGAATGTACACTATGCCAGCACTTGAAATCCGAAAGTACAGTCCTATTGATAAAGAAGTTACACAACTCACCAATCGCAAAGTCTGGTCTTACCAAGAGAGGGATGCATTTTACAATGCTGAAAAGCCATTAATATAGAAAATTACAAAAAGCCAAGAGATTGACGTTGAAAATAAGAGAGAAAGTTAACTCTTTATTAGCCCAAGTCCAAATTGCGTTGCATGAGTCTTCCAAATTTGTCTTTTCTTGGCTTATACCTGGTTGTCTTGCATGAAAAATACTTGACGTTGAAAACTAAGAAGACAAACTTTGGATGCATGACATCTACGAATAGATGTCTTGACTTGAAAACCAGTCAACTCCAAAAGAAGAGTAGTCAAATCCACTCGAACTACTGGAACGTTTGAAAGTCTCCCCTTTACATGAAATCAATGCAAATGCTAAATTAAGAATTACGTTTGAAATACCGAAACGTTTCAAGCTTTGAGACAAACGAGAGTGCGTGCATGGAATTTCTGGCTATTTGAAACGTTCAACGCTTTGCCCGTTCATCATACAAGACAACTCTATTTTCAGAACTGAAGCATGCTTACTTTCTTAAATGCATTCACTTTATTGGAGTCACGTTAGTCTATGCATGATCTTTGTTTATCCTACCTTTGTCTTTATTCTGTGTTTGTTTTATTCATTGTTCATGTTTATGTCCATGTTCAGTTCTGCTTTAATCTTTGCTCATGCCTCTATTTCTGCGTTTGTCTTACTTCTTGTTCAATTCTAGCTCAGTCATGTTTGTGCTTACATCTATGTTCATGCTATTGATCATGCTCAGTTCTGTTTCGTGTTTTCTCTAGTGTTTCTCGTGTTTTGTTTTAATTCAGGATTCGAGCTTTATTTTAGTTTTCGTCCTTCGGACAAATTGTCTGAAGGACTCTCTGTCTCTTCTCTTCCCGAGCTTGGTATTTCTTTTTCTCTTTTTTGGCCTTTGCTTACGCCCTTGTCTTTTCTATCGGGCTTTTTGTCCCTCCCGAATTCCTTCGAACTTTTTGTTCAAAGGAATTCCTTCAGACAAAAAGTCCGAAGGAATTCGTTTCCTTGCCAATTTTCTCGAATTTATTCTTTTAGGCTCTTATGTCTTGCCCTTTGGTTTTCTTCGGACTTTTGTTGACTTTATATTCCCACGGATTTTCTGTTTGACAATTATTCCAAAGGATTTCCTTAAATTTTCTCATTTCCTTCTTTGCCTTTGTTTTTATTTTCTATCGGGGTTTTCCCCAAGTGTATCCTCAGTCGGGTCTTTTTATGAATTCCTTCGAACAAAAAGTCCGAAGGAATTCATCTCCTTTGGCTATCTTTCCCCGAAGGGCATGTGCCCTTCGAGAACTTTGTTTTTGTCCTTCGCTTTATGAAGGTGCCCTCCGCAAGGGCTTCTGCTTCCAAAAATGCCCTTCGGGCTTCTTGATTTGGTCCTTTTAGTCGCCTGGGTGCCTTCCGCAAGGGTAAGGTTTTTCCAGAAGTGCCCTTCGAAAGAATTGTAAAGGTCCACTTCGCTGCAAAGTGTCCTCCACAAGGGCTATTTGTCCTCAAAAGTGTCATTCAAAACTTTTGAAAGGGTCCTGTCACCAACCAAGTGCCCTCCGCAAGGGCACTTCTTCGAAAAAATTGATTTTGTCATTCAGAGCCTTTTCCAAGGTCTTCGTGCTTGAAGTGTCCTCCGCAAGGGCACATACCCTTCAGGGAAATTGTAAACGTCCCTACGCAACACCCAAATTTCCTCTGCAAGGGCTATTTTCCTTAAAATATACATTTCGAAAGAATTGTAAAGGCCACCTCGCTACACAAGTGCCCCCCGCAAGGGCAGGTGCCCTTCAGGGTTTTTGAAATTGTCCTTCGGATGAATTGTCTTGACTTGAAAACCATAAAGTGAACCAACCCGAAGGGTACATACCCTTCGGGACTTTTGAATTGGACTTTCCCGAAGGGTAGGTGCCCTTCGGGTCTTCTCAACTGTGTTTTTCCCTTTTTTTTCGAACAAAACGTCCAAAGAAAATAAACTTTGAACGATTGCCACTTAGTCATTTTTTCAGACTTTTACATAGCCTTTTGAGAGCTCTTTCTCTCGGACAAAATGTCCGAAGAAATAGTCCACCTCTTATAGCCCGAAAAAATTCCTTGGGAAGACAAAATAAATAAACTTACAGCGTGTATGTCTTGGTTGTATTTGCACATTTCGTTGTAATTAAGCAAGCTCCTTGGAAACCTCTGAATAACTAAAATTCACTTGGCTGTAAATGGCCACTTGGGTGGCTGTAAATGGCCACTTGGGTGGCTGTAAATGCTCATTTAAGGACCCCAAAACTGATTCACAAGACAAACTTGGTACCATAGCAAAGTTCCGAATAGTAGGGGTGACAATTTGCCCTATGGGGGGCAAAATTGTCAACAGTAAGGAGAGAAAAGGAAGCAAAAATAGTAACTGTCCAAGCCTCCAAATGCTATCCCAAAGTCTTCTATTTGCTAGCAGCTAGACTGTTGTACGCTATGATATTCTTCAATATACACGTACCCCATTATAAACACTTTGCCCTGTAAAGATCCAACCTCCGCATTTTCCTGCAATTGCCAAAGGAAAGCATACAAAAAAGACCCAAAAAAAATTGAACAATTTAAACTTGAGTGTGGATTTGAAAGGTAAGAAGATTGGTTGCATCTAGGGTTTAATTCATTTATTTTTCCCATTGTCTTCCAACTTCTTCTAGGCTTCCAACTGCTAACACCTAAAGTTTTAATTTAGTTTTTTTATGTTCGTTTTATGGGTTTCAAAAATGGCCTTTGGTTCCCGTAGGCTTAGAAAGTTTGATGACCCTACATGGAAGCATTGCTATGACGGCCAAAGAACAACTCTATCGTATGCAACTATTATTGCTTTAAAATAACTGCATGTGTCAATGGCCTCAAATACCACATAACACTGATTCCGAGGAATGATGTGTTATGTGCGACAAAGCACCCCCCGAGGCTCAAAGAGAGATGACTGCGATCCTTGCTGCCTATGAAGAGAAAGGAAAAAAAAACTATTGAAGCACTTGCAGCCATAACGAATAGGGGGCAGCGAGAGTTGATTCTGATGAGTTATGAGCCTCTAACTCTTTTGTTGCCCCAATGGTACTTCAGGGATAAGGCTCATCTACTGGAGACAGTTCTGGGTCACCTTGACATGGTTTTTTTGTTCCTCGAAATACACCTGGGGCACAACCTTCACTCGAAGGTACAGTTTGGAATCGGGAATTGCAAAATGCGGCTAGGGTGGCTGTGACAAACCTCTAGGACTACAAGAACAATCCATTCAATGTGGCAAAAAACCCATACTTGGAGAATTTGGCGACTGCATTGCTCGTTGCTGAAAAGGGGTTCAAGGCCCTACTCATGATTTGGGAGGCTTATTGTTAGAGGACGCAGTAAAAAATACACCAAGTATTGTAGATGAGCAAAAAAAATGACACAAAAAGGCCTACAGCATTTTATCTTATAGGTGGACGGATGGAAGGAATCGCACCTTCATTAACCTTCTAGTGGCTTCAAGTGGGCACTTGGTGTTTTGAAGTCAATTGATGTCTCCCACCAAGTGAAAAATGCAAACACTTTGCGTGATATGTTGGATGAGGTGATCATGGAAATAGATGTGGAGAATGCCGTCCAGGTTGTGATTGAAAATGCAACTGCATATATAGCAACGGGGAGACTTGTTGAGGATAAATATAGGGAAAATGACATGAGTAAAAAATGTGGTTAAAGAGGCAAAAAATATCACAAAATACATCTGCAATCATCCTTGGGTGCTAAACTCATGAAAGAGCACAACAACGAAAACGAACTTGTGCAATTGGGAGTCACACAATTTACTACAAACTTCATTACATTACAAAGCATTGCAGTCTCACTAACATCTCTTAAGTAGATGTTTGTGAGCACATGGTGGTTGGAGTCTTCTTATAGCAATAAGGCCGAAGAGAAAAGCATGGTGAAGATTGTTTTTAAGGATGTGTTTGCAAAGACCATAGATGACATCATCAAAATAATTTTAAATTTAACTATTTTTTATTTATCATTTATTTTTTTATGATGACTCAAATTTCTCTTCATTTTGATTTTAAAATTGTATGTTATTTTGTTTTAGGTGTCATAACCTCTAGTTAGAGTTCTTTGGTTGGTGGATGGAGAAACAAATCTAATAGAGTAGTTGTATGAGACCATGGACAAGGCCAAAGAGGCCATAGCAAATTATTATAAAAAAATTTAAAAAAACGAGCCATTTGGTGCTTAATTGATCAGAGATGGAACAAGTAGCTCCATCGATATATACATGTAACAGCCTACTACTTGAACCCCAACATTTTCTTCGCCGATTCATTTAGGGTCGATGAGGAAGTCATGAATGGCCTAAACACATGCATAGATAAGATGATCTCTAACAAAGCCACAAGAGACATAATTGTCGATGAGCTGTAGATTTACAAGCCTATAGAGGGAAGGGTCTTTTTCTAACCTCTATGCATTCAAACGACAAAGACCCATCAACCATGTAAAAACAAAATTCAAATTCAATCCTTTGCTTGTAATATCATTACTTCTATATAAATGCATGCCTAGTTGACTTACAAAGTTAGAAATGTCTTATTTGCAAATTTGTGGTAGAAAGAATATGGTGCAAAAACACCAAATTTTTAGAAGTTAGCCATCTGCATTTTGTCCCAACCATGTAGCATTATTTGGTGTGAACGAAATTGGAGCATGTTTGAGACCATTCACACAAAAAAACGCAATACGCTGACAACATAATGCCTCAACAACCTTGTCTTTGTGAGGTACAATCTTCGTCTTCATGTGAAACAAGTGGAAGGGCTAGATAGTCACGAAGCAATTGACTTGAATGATAGTGATCCATACACAGATTGGATTGTTGATTCTGAAGATGCACAACAGGTGCCCATGTTTACCTAGGAGGTCAAAAATTTGGAGAGAGAAGTAGAAGAACCTATGTTACCGGATACACCTTTATGTCCCCTAGGTAAGGGTATGCAACATACTAGTACGAGTATGGAGGACGGTACACCAAGCCTATGCCCAAGGTATGCCCCATCCCCTACAGGTATGCCCAGGTATCTCTGAGGACGTACCCAAGCATACCAGCAAGAACTGGTGCATACCCTTAGGTGTAGGCTAGACATATTGCCCTTAAAAAAAAAAATTCCTCCTTACTTTGCCGATCAAAGTCAAATATGGACCTCAAAAAACATTTTAAAGTTCATTTACAACCCTAAAAGCATGAATAACACTCATTTTATCAGAAGATGACACATTTACCTTTCATTGCATTTTTACCTCCCATTGCATATTTGTTCACTGTTGCTCATTTTTTCAGTTGCATAAGCTTGAAACTCCTTGTGCTAAATCTACACCATTACCTTTGCCTATTTGGCACCAAAAACCTTGTGGAGCTTGCAACAAGGAGGATTCTTCATTCAACATACTTTTTTTTCAATTTTGTAAGTTTTTTTTGAAATTTTTTTTCTAGTTTTTAAATGTATGTTTAGTTTTAATTAGTTTTGATTTTTTTGTTGTTTTTTAATAAATTTTAAAGATTCTTTCAATAAATGCTAAATATAACAATATTAATTATTATTATAATTTTATCAAGTGTTATAGGGATTTCCGATTTGCTAGAATGTCTGCCGATGCAAGTGCTAGTTCAATGCGCCAAGGGTTACCCTCCAAAGCCAGTGTTTGAACCCCTCTTTGAAAGTATGTGACGTTGCTTGAACTACCAAGTGGAGGGTGTTTCTTTTGGCAATGTTCAAATTGTCGCTATCAATACAAGAGCTCATATAAACAGGTGAAAGCCCATTTGTGTGCAATTTCAGAGGAAAAAATCAAAATTTGTGGTGGGCCAAGTATAAATGGAAAACCAAAAAAGGGCTTGTCACATGCAAAGGTTCTTGCATACATCAAAGAGCAAGAAGCAGATGCCCTTTTTGATAAAAAACAACCATCCTTTGAACAAGAAAGGATCGACCCCTGTGGATATTGATCAATCTCGTCCTAATATGGCTGCCCCATCACACCCTTTTTTGCTACATCTGACGTGGCCTAGGTGAAGAGGATTCACCTCTTGCTCGCAAGAGAACAAAAGATTTGAGTCCATTAGAAAGGTCATTCCAGAATGAGTCAAGGGACGTAGTAGAGCAAAGTATTGCACGTTGTCTCTATGCATGTGGGCTTCCATTTAACGTTGTTAGATCCCCATACTAGCACGATATGGTGAGACCTATCAATGCTGCCCCTAAATGGTTCATCAGCCTAGGGTATGAAAGGTGTGAACCATCTTGTTGACAAAAGAAAAGAAAAAAGTTGAAGATGCATTGAAGCCCATTAGGAATTTGTGGATTGAGACAGGGATGTCCATCGTTTTCAAGATACAATAAATAGACCATTGATTAATGTGGTCGCAGTGAGCCCTAAGGGGCAATGTTTTTGCGGGCCGTTGATTGTGAGGATCAAGTGAAGGATGCACAATTCATTCCCAACAGCCTGATAGAGTCCATTGACGTGGTGGGGCCTCAAAACGTTGTCCAAGTTATAACAGACAACGCTAAAAATTGTAAAGTTGCGAGCATGTTGGTTGAAGAGAGGTATGGGCACATTTTGGACACCTTGTACCGTTCATTCCCTCAACCTTATGTTGCAAAAATTGGGCACAAAAATTGATTTAATCAAACAAGTCTATAAAGAGGAGCGAGATCCAAATGTTCATATATAACCATCGTTTGTCCCAAAGCATCTTCAGGACCTTCTCAAAGTTGCAGTTGTTGAAGGTAACATTTTATTTAAATTTTATTCATGAATCATGTATTTTTTTATTTTTAATTTTAATTTTTAATTCTGTAAGTTTGTACTTTGAACACTTTTTTTAATTTTAATTTTAATTTGTTTTAATTTGGTGTTAGTTTGTTGAGACTTGGTTTGCCTCACACACCCTCGTCTTGAGACGACTTGTTAAGGTGCGTGAGGCATTGAGTAGCATGGTCATCAACAACCTTTGGAGTATATGGAGGCAAGCAAACACTGAGAGGGCCACAAAAGTGAAAGTGTTGATTCTTGTTGATGCATGGTGAGAACATGTGGAGTATTTGTTGAATTTTACTGAGCCCATCGTCATCATGTTGAGATATGTGGACATCCATATTTGGGTGAGCTTTATCATGGAATTGACTCAATGATTGAGAACATTAGATCCATCATAAATGCCAAAGAGCAAGATTTCAAGGAGAGGTTCTTCAAGGAACTGCAGTCGCATCTTATTGAAAGGTGGAACAAAATGACCACCCCATTGCATCTTGGTTTTACCTTGACGCCCAAATACTATAGTACAGAGATCTTTTATTTGCCTAGGAGGATCGCACCATATAGGGATGTTGAGGTTAGCGAGGGATATAAAGCGACATTCTCTAGACTCTTTTCTAATCCAGAAATTGAGGACCAAATTAGAGAAGAGTTTGCACATTTCATATCCTCTGCAGGTCACTCCCTTGCTGTCATTTGTGACAAGTACAAGAAAGAAGCTCAATTTTGGTAAAACCTCCATGGGCAAGCATACACCCACCTCTAACCATTTTCTATTGGAATTCTATCACAAGTAATATATATTTTTTTAAACTCTTTACCCCTTTTGTTTTTTTCCATGTTTTGTTTTTAAATTTTTTATTTTTATAAATTCTAATATAAATTGACTTTGTGGCTTGCCTCAATAGGTTACAAGTTCCTCCTCTGTCGAACGAAACTAGGGTAACTACAACTTTATTCACTCAATAAAACGCAACAAGTTGACAGCAAAAAAAACAAATGACTTGGTCTATGTGCATTCCAACTTGCCTATTATCTCACACAAGCAACCTGACTACAAGGAAAGGGCAACAAAGTGTTGGGATGTGGACCCAGAGACTACCGACTTGGATGCCTCCATTGCCTACCTTTCATTGCTTGATACAGATTTGGAGGGTAATTCACAGACCCTGCATAGTGGAGCTAGTGGGAGTGGCACTGCTACTGCTTATGGTTCTAATGAACCACATCATGATGAAGACATCGTAGCCGAACATGAATTTTTTTAAATTAATATAGACTATAGCGAATGTTGAGTTGTCTTTATTGTTTTCCATACATTGTAATTTGTAACATTTGCACTACCTATTTATAATTTATAAAACTATTCAAAGTGCAACCTTTGGCATTGAAATTATGAGTATGTTTTGTGATAATTTTAACTTATTTTGTTTCCTCTATGCATATTATGTGGTTACTTTTACTTATATGGCTATATTTTTAATTTTTTATATATATTTTTGTACGGCCATACACAAACCCCCAAAACAATATCCCCTGTATCCACGTACCCGATACTTGTACCTATGTCGGCTACTTAGAGAAGAAGCAATAGCAATAGGTAAATTAGAGGCATCGAGAGGGATTGGTGAGGATCAGGAAGATATTTTGTGGATGGTGTTCCGAAGGAAGAATCTTTACCTTCCACTTCCAAGGTGCAGCAGAAGAGGAGATGGAGATGATTTTTTATAGTACATTGATGAATGGTCTATGAGAATTGTATTGTACTCTTTTTTTTGTCTAAAACTGATCACTGTACTCTTATTTGATTGAAAACTAATAGAAAACGTAGTTGTGTTCTCTACATTCATTTCATTTTTTGTTATGTGTTTTAAATGTTATTTCAGTTTATTTTATGAATTTATATATTTTTTAGAGTAGCAATAAAGTTGTCGGGTGTGAGCTTTTAAACTATCATTACATTGAACCAACATTTATCTTTAAATAACACAGTGATAACATTCATAAAGGGATGTGACTATTCAACATGTATCTTAAAATATAATATATAATTAATAATTATAGATAAGTCCCTCATTCCTTACATGTTATACCCTCAAAGCATAGGAACAAAGGGATGCTCTTCTCTAAAATATTGATTCTCCTAAAAAGCGTATTCAATTGGCAGATTCTTCCACTTAATAAGTCACTTGATCATACCTCCATAATGTATGGACTTTGTACGGGTTAAGAGAATGCCTTCTCATTCCAATATGTGTTTCCCCCCTCCATCCAGAATGGGTAACTCAGTTTAGATCAGTGGACATGCACCGAAATTTTCTCTAAATGAGATACATGAATAATATTGTAGATGCAACTCTTATATGGAAAAGTAATACATAAGAAACTTGGCCAATTTTATTTCAAATCTGAGAAGGACCATAAAACTTTGATGCTAATTAACATCACATTTCAACCCTCTGTTTCAATGGAGACTTTTGTATCGCTTTACAGAAACATGCATACCCAGGGACCTTGCTAGAATTCTCTCTCAAAATGATGATGACCAGCTTGATACTCCAAGCGGTTGCACACATATTCTGAATTTTCTTTTAATGTTTGGATTATCTTTTGGGATTTCTCTGCTACTGCTGATACTTCCCTATAAAAGATTTTCAAGTTTTAAGGGTAAGTACCCAATTATTACTCATTTCAGTGGCCCTCTTGGCAGAAGACAATGCAGCAGCAGTGAGCACAAGTATTTGTATTTCTGACATTCTGACAAAATGATAAAATTGGTGATTTAATTGGGAATGGTGGCCGTGTGATAAATCAAATTAGACACAAAACTCAAGCAGATATTAAGGTTGCAGATCGCATACCATGATGAGTATGCAATTTAAGTATCATCTAAAGAATATGCAGACAATCGGGTCTCCCCTGATGTGGAGGTTGACATTCAATTGCAACTCAGGACAAGTGAAAACACCATGGAAGGTGTCATCAGAATGAGTTTTCATGTGCCGTCAAACCATACAGGTAAAGGTGGTAGCACTATTTCTGGAATAAGGAAAAGAACTAATGTAAAACATTGGCATAATGCCCAAGTATAATCTTCCAAAACTTAACACTATAAATGATGAGCTTGTTTAGATTATTGGACAATTTGAGGTTGGAGAGTAGAGCTAATGCTTGTTCTGAGTTTTTTAAATCCTTAGCATCCCAGTGATGTTCCACACCAGATTTCGGAAGAGAAGCACTGCAAACTACTACAACTATTATCAGCATCCATTTTCAGTGAATAATTTTCTTCATGATATGGTAGAGCAGTTTTAATATTTCTGACTTCTACTACAGCAATTCCTCTGTCTCAGTTATTTTTTGTCTGGAAGCAAGGTTTTATGGGTTCATGCACCTGACCATATTTGAGCTGCACCGGATACAAACACCGTACCCACAACAGCACCCAAATCCACACCCAAGACGCACCCAAAGCACTAATGCAGCCTAGGCACAACAGGTGCTTTTCCCTTAATTTCTAACACATCCCATGGAAAAACAATTGAGAAATCATTGAAATGGTCAAACGAAAAGTTTAAAACATAGATTTTGTTGAAAAGCTTAATCCCTATTACCATTCACATTGCATTGTAGTTGACATCTACATTTAGAGTTCATTTTCAACTGTGTTGCTGAGATTTGCATGTTAGTAATAGAGAACTACTTACTAAGGACATTGATCTAAATGTAGTAATGAACGGTTTATGAACATTCTGAATATTATTTTGTGATCGCTTCATGACACATATTGATGCACAGGTTTTAATAATATGATATACCTTCTATAAATCAATGATAATGTGATATAAGTATATAAATCAATGGTAATATGATATACATTCTATAGCTCAATATAATAGGATATATTTTTTATGTCACATAATACATCTAATTTGATAAGTTATATGATTATCTTATGTTTCAGCTTTTGAGTTTAAATCTTCAAGTTTGATGTTTGAGTTTTGCCGTCATAGCTTACCCATATTTTTAGCAGTACACATCCTGCGTACACCCACACCATTGCACCCATGTACCTAAGTTTTGGGAGCTCACACTGGGTGCTGTGTACCCACAACCACACACCCTGTCTGGAACTTAGGTTACAAGTCTACCTGATTTGGATCCAAGAGAATATACAGCGGACAACACACTAGGTTGGGATAACAAGATGCATTATGGGCGGAAGCAATTCATACAACCACTTATGAAAAGCAATCAAGAGTGCATAAATGTCAAAAATGTCAAACAGTTAGCAATGACCATGTTCTTACCAGCGACCTGAGAACATAGGATTTATGGACTCAGTTTGGGATTACATCGATGTGGTAAACACAAAAAGACTTTGTTACCCATGTTTCTTGAAACGAATTCGGCCATGCCCCCTGAAAAAATACTACATGAACAACATTCAATTATAGAGAACAATTCTACGGATATGTATTGCGCATTGCAGACTTAAAATAATATGAACACTCATACAGGCAGAGAATAATTAACCATTTTACCATTAAAACAAAAAGGAATTACAACTAAATCAGAATTGTATCATCTGAAAGTTCTGTACAGGAATAAAATACATAATGCTACAGCCTGATGTGAAAATAGACGACTAGAGGAACTGAAACACCATATGGTGTGGAGGAGCCATGTGATCTGCCATTGAGGATGGACTGCGAAAACAATTTTAATGCTCAAGGGATGTAAATAAGTTCATGTATGAAGAATCATCTGCAAATTCCAATCAGCATACCATACACTTTGTCTTCTCCTTATTTTCCCTTCTGTGTGTCTCTCTTTTCTCTTGTAGATGAATTCATTTGCATGAGGATTAAGGTGAAGAAGAGGATAGGGAACTGTTTGGGAAATGAAATAGTTTATCTACCAAGGGTAATGATTTGTCTCCCGGAAGTTACTAACAGAGTGATGTCACATAGTAAGATTTGGTCAGTCAACTATTCAAAGGGCTGCCAGCTGCCCACGGGAAGGGAACAAGGGAGTGGGTGTGGTTAAATGCATTGATTCCTGAAGGATCTGATGCTGCTATCACGAGCCATCAATTTTGGGTACTCTCTATGTTTGTTGCTTGAGTTTGTAAAGTGATATTGACCAGAGGAACACATGAATGTTGACCTCAGCTATAGAATTTGAGTTAACACCTAGATCCACACGGATCAAACTTCCCTCCTTATAAAGCAATCGCCCCCAATCATTTATCTTCAAAACAAAGAGAATACATGTGGAAGTATTTTATTCATCAATCATGAGACCTATAGTGAAACCCTCCATTCATTTTCAGTACCAGAGCTTAAGGAGGTAGCTTTGTGGTTTAAACTTCTTACATTCCTGAGCAAAAAAACCTGGGACAGGTAGTCAAACTTTGAAAGTGATATCAAGATAAACTCTGAGAAGAGCTGTGTGAAGATTCAACCTCTGTGGAGAGATGTAGGAAACAATCTCTGTGATGAAATGTGGGAAATTCCAATCTTTGTGGAGAGAGATGTAGGGCATTGATCCAAAATGGATCAAACTTAGAAATCATATGTTGCCACCTTCACAATTAGACAAATACAAAGTTCAAACACACTAAAAAACGACAAAACTCCATTGAAAACCAACGAAAGCAAAAAAGGAAGAGTCGATGATAGTCATGCACAAAGAAAAAGTCAGACCAAAGCAAAGAATCTGGGGACCATCCAGACCCCCAAACACCCCATGGCAGGTCAGGCATGTTACACAGTGAATTTGGACAAAATCGGTCCTTTTCAAATCCATTACCCTGTACGATGAGTGATAACATACTTGGCTCTATGCTGAACTCGTTAGCATATCACAGCAGGGCTTGCAATGACCCAAAAAGACAGCACAAAGACTGAACTTCCTAGCTTATGGGCCTCTTCGGATGTTACACCGGCATTGGATGTTAGGGGGGATTCTACATGAAGTACTTTGCTTCCTCCTAGGATCTCCCAACCTGGCCCCTCCAACATTGGGTACTCCCCGACAAGCACTATCAAATCTTTTCGCAGTGATTGATGATGGCTTAGATGGCTCCTCCACTTCAAGCACAGACAGAGATATTCAATGAAATTTCCATCAAGTCTTCATCGGCACATGTTTTTGGGGGCTCTTGTTCGCCCTTCATTGCTATTTGTATTGATTTCATTACCAGCTTTGTTAGTGGAGACTCTGAGGTGATAGTGAAACAAGTCAGAGATTTATGTATGGCCAAAAACCCTTTGCTTAAGCCTATAAACATAGGGTGTGGTACTTGTTTGAAGCGTTCAATGCTGCTAACATCCAAGCTATTCCAAAAAATCAAAATCAAGAAGCCAACAAGATGGCCGTAATAGGCTCTCATTTCCAACCCCACCTAGACCTGCAAAAAAATAAGGGCAAAGTGAGAATTGTAATCAGGGTTGCAATTCTAAATAACCAAACTCACTGGCAAGTTTTTGACAGTGACCTCTAAATCGCTAATTTCATTCAGCAAGAAGCAAAGTTCTCTAATGAGCTTCAATCACAGTTGGAAAATGCTTGTGATAAGTAGATAATTCAGCTGAGAACCAAGAGATTTCCCAAAGGATTAGTGACCCTGGAAAGCATGTTCAACCTAGATGATCAATTGCAGGAGGGCAATAAGAACTTGTTAGTAAAGGCCGAAGATTATGAAGAGGTAATGATATCAACAAATAAGAACCTAAAGTTGGTAAAGGTATGTGCAGAGGCTAAACAAAAAGCATTTGTCAAGTCATGTCAGGAGTAAGATGATATAATGGCAGGGAACTACCAGGACCTCAAGGGATATGATCAAGATGTCATACAACATACAATTGAGCTTGAACCAAATGTCAAACCGGTTAGACAAGAGTAAAGGCCTGTAAATCCAAAGATTGAGCCTTTAATGAAATTGGCACCAAGTAAGTTAATTGAGGCTCATATTATATACCCAATAAAGCACTTCACTTGGGTTGCCAATTTAGTATCTTTAAAAAAAAAAGGGGGGGATATGCGCCTTTGCATCGACTTCAGGGATCTAAACAAGGCCTCATTAAAGGATCACTATTAATTGCCTTCCATGGAACAAATATTGCAAACTGTGGTTGGTTCAAAGAGATTCTCATCTCATTGTTGGATGGTTTTTTTGGCTTCAATCAAGTTTGGGTAAAGGAAGAGGACCAATAGAAGACTACATTCGCTACCAAATGGGGAACTTCTGCTAATCAGAAGATGCCATTTGGGCTAACAAATGTAGGAGAAATTTTTCAAAGAGTTATGGACATAGCGTTTAAAGGGTTGATTAATCAAATGATCTTGATATATCTTGATGACATAAGTGTTCTCAAAACAAAAAGGAGGATTACCTTGATCATTTACCAAAAAAAAAGTTGAGAGATGCAAAGAATTTAGCATATCCCTCAACCCAAAGAAGTCAATCTTTGTTGTTGCTGAAGGTAAATTGTTGGGTCATATTTTCTCCAAGAATGGGCTGGAAATTGATCCAAAAAGAGTCTCAGCTATTATGAGATTGAGCTTACCACATCACAAGAAGGTGCTGAAATCTTTCTCTTGGAAAGAATAATTTCATGAAGAAATTCATAGCAGACATTGCAAGCTGGGTTAAACCCATTGCCCTTATGCTAAAGAAGCAGACACAATTCAAGTGGACTCCGAAGAGAAGACAGAGCTCTTAACAAATTCAAAAAGTAATTACTTCAGCCCTTGTGTTGGTCAACCCTAACTTTGACAAAACTTACATTTTATAAGCATATGGCGGCAATGGTAGTATTGCAGCAGTATTAACTGAATAGAATAGTCAAGATACTGGGCAACCAATTGCTTTCATGAGCCAAACACTGAAAGAATATGAGACTAAGTAGAGTTTCATTGAGAAACAAGCATATGCACTACTGAAAGCTCTGAATAAATTCAGACATCTTGTCTCGAATAATCAAATACGATACTATGTAATTCATTCAGCTGTCAAAAACTATATAATGGGAGGAGAGATTAGTGAGAAAAGCGCTGGTTGGATAACTAAAATCATGGAAAATGGTATTCAAGTCAAATCCACCAAGCTAGTGAGAATTAGAGCTTTATGTCAAAATTTGTCTCAGGATTTGGTGGATGGTCAAAAGTAGGTATGCTTGTTTGAAGAAGAAATTACTGTTGAAAAGGAGCAAGCCCCAATACAGAAGCACAGTTGGGTTCAACAATTGACTCCTTATCCTGGGACAGGACGCTATCCTATAGTTTTTGATAGAGCAAAAAGAAGACACTACAAACTCCAAGCTATTTCATTTTTGTTAATCAATGGAATATTATTTAAAAATAATCTTGACGGAGTCTTACTTGGGGGTATTGAACCAGACCAAGTTCAAATAGTGCTAGCAAAATTTCAAGAATGAGCTTTTGGAGGACATTACTCTCCTCATACCACAGCCACAAAAATTATGAGAGCAGGCTATTACTGGAAGACAATGTTTGTTGATACCCACAAATGAGTGAGAAAACGCAAAGACTGTTTATTCTTTATAGGAAAGAAAAGGAAGCCAGCAATGCCTTTACAGCCCATTTCAGCACATCATAGGGATGATAAACCCATCATCTAGTGAGGGCCACGAGTGGATTCTCAGAACCACTGTTTATTTTACAAGATGGACTGAGGCAATTGCATTAAAAGAAGCAACCAAGGGAGTTATTGTCAAATTCCTAGAGGATATTGTAACTCGATTTGGCATTCCCCATAGTATCATTAGTAATAATGCTAAGGCATTTGTGGGAACTAAGGTTGTTCATTTTTCTCTAAGAAATAAAATTTGTCTCAAAACTTTGTCAAATTACCATCCCCAAGGCAATGGACTAATAGAATTTACAAATAAGAACCTCATTCATACAATGAGAAGAACTATAGAGCAGAACCAAAGACAATCGCACATGAAATTGAAGGCAGCTTTATGTGCGGTTAGAATTACACCTAAGCAAGCTATTGGGAATTCTCCCTTCATGTTAGTTTAAAGGAACGAGGCTAGGTTGCAGATTGAAACTGCACTATCTGCCCTTGAATTTGCACCTTAAATGGAGACAAAACATAATGATGCAATGATAGAGAGGATTGTTGAGCTACTCAAACTTGAAGACAACTAGGAACAAATTCGCCAAACATCAGCAAGCTGTGAAGCAGATATTTGACAAGAAAGCCACCATCAGGGCCTCAAACAAGGATATTTTTTCCTCGAATGGATGAGGCCAAGGCCAAACCCGGGAGGCATGCAAAATTTGACACTATCTAGAGGGGCCCGTATCAAATTGTAAGTTGCAGAAAAGGTAGTCCCTTCCATCTGGCAACATTGGATGGACAATTGCTGCAAATCCCAATCAATGGATATATCTCAAGGCTTACCTATAGATTGAGCAGGTCCCTTGTGTAAATATGTAATATTGCTTCTTCGTTTTGTGTTCTTTCTTGATCCTTGTTTGCACATAGTTTATGTACCATGGTTTGAATGGGATGTTATGTTCTTCATCACGTTTCTCAGTGTTCAAGTCTTTTGACTTTTTGGCTTAGATTATTTTGTGCTAATCTTCTTCCACTCAGTTAGCATTGTAAAGCTTTCATTTAAGCAGGCCCTTTGAGCCCCTCAAGTTGTTTGATTTTTTCTAAAATCAACGGTTTAAGTTGTCTCGATGAATTCAGAAGATCTGATCCTTCGGGTCGTTTGACCTTCAAGGCAAATATTCTAAGACTTTTTTAAATCTATATTGACAATATGGATACGGGTACAAATACATGTATGAGAATTGGATATTTGGATATGGAGATTTTTTTTTTCGGGGGTGGGGGCGGGGCTTAGGTATGTTTTTGGATACGGTTGTACAAAAATATATACAAAAAATTAAAAATATAACAAATATAGCCAAATAAGCAAAATTAACCACATAACATGTAAAAGGAAACAAAATAAGTTAAATAACCACAAAACACACTCATAATTCAATGCCAAATATCATATATTCAATGGTCAAACTTAGACTAGTTTTATAACAAGTACATAGTGAAAATGTTACAAGTTATGGACAAAAATAAAAACATATCAGCATATTTATAATTCACTATATTCATTTTCGTCTTCAACTATGGTGTCTTCCTCATCCTGTGGTTCATTTGAACCACAAGCAGCAACAATGCCACTCCCACTAGCTCCACTATGTAGGTCGTGTGAAGCACTGTCTATCTCTGTGTCAAGCATTGAAATGTAGGCAATGGAGGCATCCAAGTCAGCAATCTTTGGTTTCACATCCCAACACTTTGTTGCCACTTCCTTGTAATTAGATTGTTTGTGTGAAATAAGACGCAAGTTGGAATGCACATGGACCAAATCATCAACGTTTTTTCGTACCAACTTGTTGTGCTTAACAAAGTGGATAAAGCTATACATATCTCAGTTCTACTCAGTTGAGGAACTTGCAACCTATTGAGGCAAGCTGCAAAGTCAATTAGAATTTATAAAAGTTAAATAAAACATTGAAAATAAGGGTAGATGAGTTTTAAAAAATTAAAATCTTGTGATAGAATCTTTATTGCAAGTGGATGGAGGTGGGTGGATGTTTGACCATGCAAGTAACACCAAAATTGAGCTTCCTTCTTGTACTTGTCACGAATAGCACCAAGGAAGTGACCCACAGAGGATATGAAATGTGCAAACTCTTCCATAATTTGGTCTTCTACTTTTGGATCCGTGAAGAGGCTAGAGAATGTCGCCTTATATCCCTCACTAACCTCAACATCCCTGTATGGTACAACCCTCCTGGTCAAAGAAAGGATCTTTGTGCTGTAGTATTTGGGCATCCAGGCAAAAACAAGAAGATACAATGGGGTAGTCATTTTGTTCCACCTTTCAATGAGATGCAATTGCACTTCCTTGAAGAACCTCTCCGTATGATCCCACTCTTTGGCATTTATGATGGATCTAATCTTCTCAATCATTGAGTCGATTCCATCATAAAGCTCACCCAAACATAGATGATCCATAACCACATATCTTAACATGTTGACGATGGGTTCCATAAAACTGAGTAAATACTCCACACATTCCCACCACATATCGTCAAGAATCCACCCTTTCACCTTTGTGGCCCTCTCATTGTTTGCCTACCTTTGTGCACTCCAAAAGTGTTGATAACCATACTACTAATGCCTCACGCACCTTGACAAGTTGTCTCAAAACGAGTGTGTGAGGCAAACCGAGTCTCGCGAAACCTAATTCGAAATTAAAATAAATTAAATTAATAAAAAATGTTCAAAAATAAAAACACTACAAATTAAAAACTTAAAAAATTAAATTAAAAAATACATGATTCATGGATGATTAAATAAAAAAGTTACCTTCAACAACTGCAACTTCAAGAAGACCCTAAAGATGCCTTGGGAAGTGTGATAGTTGCTTATGAACATTTGGATCTCGTTTGCCTCTTCATAGACTTGTTTGATCCAATCAATTTTAGTCCCCAATTTTCACAACATAAAGTTGAGAAAATGAACACAGGGTGTCCAAAATATGTGCCCATACCTTGCCTCAACCAACATGCTCGCAACTTTGCAATTTTTAGCATTGTCCATTACAACTTGGACAATGTTTTGAGGCTCCACCACCTCAATGTACTCTATCAAAATGTCGGCAATGAATTTTGCATCCTCACTTGCCCCTCACAATCAACGGCCCTCAAAAACATTGCCCCTTTGGGGCTCATTGGGACCACATTAATCAATGGCCTATTTGTTGTATCTTTGCATCCATCGAAAACGATGGACACCCTTGTTTCGATCCATGAATCCCTAATGGGCTTCAATGCATCTTCAACTTGTTTTCTTTCTTTTGTCAACAAAGTGGTGTGCACCTTTTCATACCCTAAGTCGGTGAACCCTTTAAAGGCAACATTGATAAATATCACCATATCCTATTAGTATGGTGATCTAACAACATTAAATGGCAACCCACATGCATAAACACAACACAGAGCTCTACTCCTTTGTCCCTGAATTCATTCTAGAATGATTTTTCCAATGGGCATGCATATTTTGTTCTTTGTGACCAATTGGTGAATCCTCTTCCTCTACAGCCACAACGGGTGTAGCAAGAAATGGGTGTGATGGGGTCACCATATTATCATGAGATGGATCAACAAGTGACGATCTTTTCTTTTTCAAAAGATGCTTCGATCTTTGCCCAACAATGGCATCTGCTTCTTCTTGCTCTTTGATGTATGCAAGAATCTTTGCTTGTGGCAAGCCCTTTCCTAGTTTTCCATTCATGCTTGGCCCACAACAAAGTCTGATTCCAGTGCTGAGAATCACACACAAATGGGCTTTCACCCGATTATACGAGCTCTTGTTTTGACAATTACACCCTGAGCAAAGTCAAAGGAAACACCCTCCACCTGGCAATTGTTCTAACATTGTCACATACTTCCACAAGGGCACTCACGGATTGACTTTGGAAGGTATCCCTTGGCCCACCAAACTAGCACTTGCAGTGCGAGACATTCCGACAAATCCCTACAGCCCCTGGGAAAAATATAATAATATTGCTATTAATATTTAAAACATTTGGCATTTGTTGAAAGAATATTTAAAAGAATAAAAAAAAATCAAAACTAGTTAAGTTATAACCCTACAAACATTTTAAAACAAAAAAAAAAACCACAAAATTGAAAAAAACCTACCTTGAAACAGCAATCTTCTTCATTGCAAGATCCTCAAACTCCTTGGCACTAAATGGGTACAGGGAATGGTGTAGGATTAGCAAAAGGAAGGAGTTTCAATCCTATGAAATTGAAAAAATGAAGATGAGAGCAAATGTGCAATGAGAGTTAAAAATGCAATGAAAGGTAAATGTATTGTTTTCCTTTGATAAAGGAGTGTGAAATTTGCTTTTAGGGTTGAGAATCCACTTTATTTTGTTCTTAATTGTTTTTTGAGGCCCATGTTTGAGTTTTCATGCAGCGAATTTGAAAAAAAATCACATTTTTCCTGTGTATACGTGTGGGAAACAAGTAGGGTACGCCCTTGCCCTTGTAGATACAGCCAGATACGTCCCATGTTCGACTTTTCATACAACGAAATTGAAAAAAAAATCATGTTTTTCTTGTGGATACGTGTGGGAAACGGGCAAGGTACACCCCTGCCACTACAAATATGTCCCTAGACGTATCCAACCATATCCGCAAGGCATGGGTGTACCCTGCTCATACCCCTCATGTATCGTACCCTGAAGCGTATTGTATCATATCCAGAGGGGTTAGCATTAGTATCCGATGATGTAGGTTTAAATCAAAAAGGTTAATGAAAGAGAAGATCTCAAAAATGACATGTGGGTCTCAACAACGACTCTCTTTTTAAGAAAGTGATTTGTCGCACACCTATTGGGAAAGTACAGTTGGAATCGTTCAAGGCGCATATCTATTTAAGAGGTGGTGTAAAAAGGCACTCGCATTTAATAAAGGAACAATCGAGTACAGTATATAAATCATTCCAAAAGCCTAAATGATTAACCGCAATCAAACTATAGCTAGGAAAGGGAGGCCTCTGTGTTATCTAGATAAAGCTGTTTTTGAATCCAAATTTCCAAAGCTGCACACGACAAAGTGTGAGCCAAATCCATACTAAAGAGATTACCTGCTATGAAAATAAGTAGAAGGCCAATATCGAAAGGGAGGAAGCCACTTCAAGCAGAGGACATTCGATCACTCGTTTACAACTGATTGATTTACACCTACACAATATAGCATCACCTACTCCTTTTGTTTTTGCTTCTAATACAAGGTAGAGATGGCTTCCTGGAGAGAAAACCCTACCCCACCTCAACCTTCATCTTTTGCACCATCTCAGGTCTCATCTTTCGGTGCCATAAAAGACAGAATTGCCTCCAAAATTATTGATTTCTCTCATAATATCTTTGACACTAGATTGAGCAAAAGTAAGACTCAGAGGAAACTCAGAGACGGAGTCTATTACAAATTTTTCAACTTGTCTAGCAATCGATTTCCACTCTCACACAAAGCTTGGCTCTCTCAACTTCCTACACATTTAGTGCCTAATACCTATCATTGCTCCAAGATAGTAATTGCCTCTGAGCAACATTATGCCCCAAATCAAGGAAAGTTAGTAAGTGCCAAGGGGGAAACCATTATGGAAGTCAGTGCACAGTGAATAAGGGATACGTTACTTCTCAAAGAAGCCAAGACCTATACCTATAGCCTTCAAGGTCAAAAGACGTTATGGGCCAATACTGAAAAGAGGCTCACCTTATTCAACAATGTCCTCAATGATCCCGTGAAGCAAGACCCTGAACTACCTATGGATCTAGGAAATTTCATTCAACTACATAGGATGTCCTAAGTATGGCTGCAGTTATTTTTGGCTATGACAAGGATTCGACTGTGGATAGCCCTTGCTAGCAATATTATTTGGGCTCAATAAAAGTTCCTTACAGAACCCAAGAACATCTGATTTTCTAAGATTATTGCTAGTTAGATTCACTACCAACTGATGACCTGCAATACAACCCAAAAGTTCAAATACCCTTCCATGCTTGCACATATGGTACTCTATTAGAATGTGTCAAGGTTGCTCCATCTTCCCTTGGCTATAAAGGATATTCATGGTAACCTGCAGCCAGTTATTGTTTGGACCAATATTCTTGAGCATTCACCTAAGAGCCCATATCATAGCTTTGTTGATCACTTCTTGGCTCCCATGCTGTCTACCATATACGGTCAAGCTCTGGTAAGATTTCCCCAATCTTGCAAGGTAGTTTTGAAAGAAAAGGTCAGCGGGGATTGGTTCTTCTTCCAAGACATGACCATTTTTAAGTTACGAGGTTTCAAGCCTCAGGTGTTCGAGCTGCTAATTCATGTCACAGAGAGACTTTTCTCTCTAAATTTTTTAAGACAGGCGGACATGATTGACCAACATCATGGCAATGGAAAGGGTAAGACTGGTTTCTATGCACCACCTTATTTATTCAATATTACACTTCTGAAGAGGAAGGGATCTACTCTATTGGAAGCTAAGTTGAAGGATCTCGGCTTGAAACTGAATGAGGACTGATGGACCTATGATCCTGAAGGAGCATTTTCCCAATGGTTGGTGAAGATTAAAAACACGATGGAGTTCAAGGATGAGTTACAGCCTGAAATGGAGGAATATAAAAGGCCCACTGAACAGATTGAAGTGGTGGCACAAGGGCAGAGCTTGCAGGTCATTACTTCATGGAGGCTAGCTTCATCTAAACCACGGGCGACCTTCCATCCAAAAGTAAGAGATTATAAACCTTCCCTTATTATACCTAAGCATTTCGTCAACTATTTGAAGGAGTTGGAATGGAAAGAAGAAAAAATTCAGGCCTGTTGGAAATTCACAGTGGAGTTTGGTGACACCAAAATTCCATATAATGATCCGGATGAAGACGATAAATAGGAAAAAATTTATGAACAAGATCAATTGGATTCCTTGGAGGATTCAGAAGAAGCATATATGGAGCTAGTTGCCTCCGGCGGCATGACATAAACCTTCAGTTGCTTTAGGACCTGTAAAGTCTACACAGGTTGATTATGGAAAGGGAAAACCCATAATAGAGAAATTAGGCTATAAAGGAGGAGGTTTGGGAGTAACAAGGCAAGGAATACCATTGGCATTAAAAGTATAGCCAACAGCACCAAGGCATAGAACAGCTGGAATTGGCACTAGGAAAAGTACAATGTTGTACATCCCTCACTCTTCCCAGTAGAAAGAGGCCTCCCCTTCACTAGCACAGACTCTTAAGCAAGTACCACTAGAGCAAATTCAACATAAAGCTCAAGAAGAACAATAGCAACAAAGGCCACTAGTGGAAACCAATACTCAGTCCATCCAGCAAACCACTTCAAAAGAAAAAGAGCAAACTCTAGCAACCATGGCTTCCGTTTTAAGCAGAAAGAGAAAGTCTGATGAAAGTGGTTAACCCAGGGTGGAAAAGAAGCCTAGAATTAACATAAAATGCCAGGGTAAAACCTTGCAAGAAGAGGTGGTTGTTCCCAAGCAACCTAGGGCCGTGGATCAGATTGAGTCATCAGTGGTTCTCATTACACCAACCTTGGCCATCCCCACTCCTATTGCCGCTTCAACTACATCAAACAATGCTACCTCTCTTCCATCCACAACCACACTGGTGGGTATCAGTCTTCCTACTTTTGTAAGTCTCACGTCCCTACTTCATACCACTGAAATGATTCTATCTTCCACAACTGCTTGTCCATCCATTTCCACAGCCACCATTTCTATGACCATTGTTCCTTTTTCCATTTCCCCTTGATACATCCTTCTGCTTCACAACCTTTGGCAAAAGGGGCTCAATCAGTCCCAGTTATTTTACCAGCGGCCCTTACTTTCATGCCCTTGGTCCCAACATGCTCCCACCTTGCCTTCATCTCAAGATTTCCCTTTTGTTTCCCTTTTTATCCAACACCTACTATACAACCGGTGACATTGTCGATACAGGCTACAAAGAAGAACCCTCATCTGCCTATTGATTTTTCCAAATCAAGGCAGGATTTCGTTGAGCAGGCTCAACAATATTATGACAGAAAGGAGCTCAAAAGATCATCTTAGGATGCAACTGCTAAGATGAGAACCAAATATGCTCCTCAATAACAAAGAATGTACTATCATCAGATGGTACCTTCTATAATCAAGGCTGAAAAGGATATGCTTCCCTCTGACTATCAGACATCTACAACTGTAGTAGATTACTCAAGTGCCCAGGTGGTTGATAAAGCTGAAAATTTCTAGGAGCAGACTTATATGTTGATCTCCAACTAGCTAAGTGATAATAATAAGCTAAAGAAGAGGGAGCAAATGATCAATGAGCTCACTGAGAGTCTAAAGAAGGCCAACACAAAGATCAAGCACATGTAGGGTGATATTAAAGGGCTCAACAGCGAGCTGGCCAGAAAAGTGGATAAGACACAGCTCTTCCAGGAGATGGACAAGGTCGGTGAGCTGCAAAAGGAAAAGGAAGCAAAGCTGAAACAGATTGAAGAAAAACAGGCTCAAATTGATCAGCTGAGTAATGAGCTCAAGATTCATGAGCAAAAAACTGATGCCCTTAAGCTGATCAAGGAAATGTCCAGGCTTTATTGGGAAATTATAGCTCAGGCTACACTAGGTCTCTCCCCTGCCTTTAAATTTATTGATGTCGCTCTTGTCCAGAGCCAGGAAATCCAGAAAGAAGTGGACAAGGTCCTCCAATTTATCAAATCATGGCTCGCGGAAGCTAAGACATTTAGAGCCAGCTTGAGCAATAATGTCAAAGGAGGACCTCCTCAAGCAAGGCATTAAGGACAGGGCAGATGCAACAAAGAAGGCAATTGATGTCATGGCAATACAAGAAATTGTGAGTCATTGTCAATCCCTATTGAGCATTCTAAATGGGAAAATTTCTGAAATGAGAGGCCATATCGACTACCTTGTGTAGCAAAGGTTACACTCTCCATTCAGCTATGATGGTAGAATGTTGCCACCAAACCAATTCACCAAGTTGTTAGAGGAAAATAAGAGCGAAGAATTCCCTTTCACAAGTTGGCCTGCAGGGCCCACACATCAAGGTGTCATTCAAGATGTTAATCCACTAGTCCCACTGGAAATTTATGCTAATCAAGCAGTCAACAACTTGCAAGACTTCTCTTATGAAGACAACTTTGAATCGGAAAGGTTCCATAGAACCCTGGTGGCAATGAAGGCACCAACTGAAGAGGAATGGAAGGAGTTGCAAACTGCCATGAAGACTCCATAGCCCAATGTATACTGGGTTCGACTTGCTTCTTATTGAAGCAGCCCCTAAAAGTCGCCAAGAAATGTAGATTCAAAATGCTACATTGAGGAATTTTATTTTAAGAATCCAATAGCACCTTTCATAAAATATAGAAGATGAAATGAGAGTGATTTATCACTCTCGCTTATGAATTAAGAGATTTTTTTCAGCTTTCCTCATACAAGGTCACATTCAATCAGTGCGCTTCTCTCTTTTTCAGAATGTGGGGAGGATCCATCCTAAGTTACTGATACGGGTACGGGTACGAGAATCAGATAAGGGGATATGATGAATTTTTTTTGGGGGGTCTGGATACGGCTGGATAAGGCCATACAAAAACATATATAAAAAATTAAAAAATATAGACATATAAGCAAAATTAACCACATAATATGCATAGAAGAAACATAATAAGTTAAATAACCACAAACATACTGATAATTCAATGCCAAATATCATAATATTCAATTGTGGAACTTAGATTAGTCTTATTTATTATTACAAGTACATAATGCAAATGTTACAACTTACCAGTATGGACAAAAATAAAGACAAAAGAAAATCCCCTCTCTGCAGTTTGGTGAAGATTACAATGAGATGAGCTGGTGTTAAATCAAACTTAAGACTACGCCCTGTTCTCTTCTTTGAGCTTATTCACGAGTTGAGCTTTTGTATTATACCTGTGCAAATGAACTTACCGTATGTACTGCACAGAAAGAGTCCTGGAGAACCATATTTTTGGGACATAAAGGATAAGCAAAAAAAAGACAATTGATTTCAACCTCTCCCTCATCTTGATCATGTTACAGACATTTATTTCCTTTATTTGGCAAGGCTGAAACACGATCCAATAGCTGCAAGACTTACTGACTTGCTCTGGCAACCTTCACAGCTGTTGTATACAGCCCTAATAAAGAAGATACAGATGAATCGACTGAGGCTCACGTTTTGAAAACCGTCAAACACAGCTAGCCATTGAAACTGCAGAGAGGTTTTCATACTTTGTTTTGATTTTTGAAGTCCGTGTTTGACTTTTTATTAAGCAAAATTGGAAAAAAAAAAAAATTGCAGGAAACGCCAGGATACGGCAGGATACAGCACCCAAACGTATCCAGGCGTATCCGAAGCCCAGGGATGCTCCCTGAGCATTTCCCCATGCTCCCAGGGCCTGGGGGGGGGCGTATCCAGTAACGTAGGATCCATCAAAGTGCAAGAACCTCCTCCAAGTCTTTTGACAGCTTTTTAATGATCTGTTGCTTCAGACTAGCAGGTCCCAGCTGCATCGTCACGATCAATTTTTTATCTGCCGTGACGGAATAATTCAAGCTTGCTCATTCCCTCAACAATCTTGCAAAGTGACTCTCAAAATCAACTAAGTATAAAACTCCCAACATAAATCTCAAGCCTTTGGATCTTCTTACAATGGTGAGACTTATTTTCAATTATGTTGATCATCTCATCTATGAGACTTGCCGAAGACTGTTGGATCAACTAATTTTAGGCAAGGACCTCGAGCCCTCAGATCTAAGGCTCCAGCCTTTAAGACTTTTGAAAAGTCAAAGGACGTGTGGCAAATGTGAGGCCAAAAGAGCCTTCAACACTATTTTTAGGCCGTTAGATCATCTTTTGGATGCTGATCTCCAACCATCCAATTCTCATTGTTTGTAAAGTCAGGATTGTAATTGCAAGGCACGGATCCTAGGTCCCACAACCCTTCTATCAATAACCTCAAGCCATTCGATTGGCCTATATCTAACGGCATGAATTGCCTTGTTTCTCAAAGAATGATCTCCACCCGCTCGATCAGTAAGCATCCAACGATGTGAGTCTTTTCTGCAAAAGATGGTGATGCAAACATGGGAAAACGCCTCACACTGTCAGATCAGAGCTCCCTAACGCTGATCTACAGCCATCCATTTGCCCAAAGCTAGGAAGCTAACAAAATGAAGAAATAGAGAAGGTAGATGAGAATTAAACTTGTGTAGCCGAGGATTTTATTGATAGATGCAAACATGCTTACCTGCACAACTAGGGACCTTCATAAAGCCTCTGTCTAGCTACACCCACTTTCGTAGAGACGGCAGAGTTATTGCATGGGGACAATCGAATGAAAATTGCAGGAAGGTTTTTGATGCCTCAGATTTGAAAATCCGCAGAGCAACATGGGCAAACCTACTCAGTCTGATCAGGTACAGAAGTAGATGCATTCCAGACTGGCAAGGCCATGTTAAGCATTTAATTAAAGACATATGTGCAGAGTTGCAGTCTGAGAACTGCCATGCCTACAGAGGCATGATTGCAATTCAATAGGAAAAGGTGTGCAAGCTGCAGAGACGTGATCGGAATTCGGAGAACAAGCAAGTACTTGGCGGCTAAGAAATTTGATTCCTCTCTGGCTATTTTTCTTCTATAAATTGTTAAACGCTCCTAGTGCAAATGTTGATTCCTTGGACATTGAAATCCCGTATTATTGTAGCAAAGCATCTAAGCCTTATATTGAATTGTGTTCAAATCCCCTTCTTACATTGATGAGTTGCCTCATTCTTGCATAGATAAGGAATTAATCCCATCAAATCTAGTGTATCACCATTTTTGGTTTATTTTCCTCCTTCCCTTTTTCCCAAAAGTTTAACTTCATGCATTATGGTAGATACAGAACAAGCTGTCTTCAGAGGTCGCTCTACAAGATTAGTGTCCCATGCTAGTAAAGCTTCCAATGTTTTAGCTGATTTGTGGGCTACAATGAATTGGACAAATTAAGCCATTAACGGGAAGTTGACGTTGCAAGCATCATCCAATCAATGGGTAAACTTGACAAGATGGACAAATGGATAGAGGCTCTAGTTGGCAAGCTTGGAATCTCTTGAGATACTCCGAAGCAACATGAGGATACAAGGGAAAAGCATCCCAAAGGAAAAGAGAAAAATCCCTAAGAAGGCTCAAGCAATGTCTCATCTCAACCACCCATTAAAGCAGAAGTCAAACTTGAGGTATATTTCAGCATTCATCAAGTGAAGAACAACAGATGTTTTTTGCACACCTTCATCTTTCTAGTCGTGAACTCACTTAGTGGGAGAACTATGTTCATTTTTTGGTCTTGAAAAATTACCCCCAGTAACTAAGTGGGAGGATTTTCTGAAAATTAATCATATCTCAGTTTTATGATTTTATCCTTTTTTTTTTTTGAAAAAGAACGTGAGATTAAATCACAATATTATAGACAAAGGAAAGGACAAAGTGTGCAGAAATAACACTGAATATAGAAGGCTCAATATTCGGGTTATGCACTCAAGACCTAAGTCTAGTGGTGAAGTACCTTAGGAGGACTTCACAGCCACATAAGATGGCAAGTCGCCCTTAATGAGGCATGCACTCAAGCTCACAGCTATGTTGTTTGGGTACGGGTATGGGTACGGATACGGGGACGTCTCGTGTACGCGGGTACGTCATTTTTCAAAAACCTTGATTTGGATACGTCGTGGGTATGTCTGTATATGTATATATATATATATATATATATATATATATATATATATATTACTCATGTTTTTAGTAAAACACTTGAAACTACATAGTATGAAAATATTTGTGTATAAATGATAAAACTCTTAAAAATATATAATATTCATTCATTCATTACTTCAAAGACAAGATGTACATTCAAATCTAGAATAAATCATCTCCATTGCCCACAAAATCATGAATGCCACTCCCATTATTTTTCAACTTTATCATTTACTAACACTTTCTCTCACAAGGGCTCATTGGTGCATCGAATCTCACAGAGTGCATGCCTTAAGGGGTGCACAGGGAATGGGGTGGGATCGGCTTGTGGCACTTTGCGAGAGATATTCTCATACTATTCTATCACGCATACATCCCTTCATGCAGCCTTCATACTTCCTATGATGTCTCCTTGAAATCTTGAAACCCTGAAATATGGCTAAGTCTGAAACCCTGAAACCCTGGAATTTGACTAACTCTGAAATATGATAGGATCCTCCAAAACCTAGAATTTGCATTATAGCTCCTAGCGGTCCGAAACCCCTCTCAAACAACCTGAAAGTATATAAATAAATATAACTTAAAGTATAAGAAATTCTTATACTTGAATGTTTATTTTATTTATATACTGTTGGGTTCGAACTGGATTTACATTTTTTTTTAAAATTTGTTGACTTCCATTGTTTCGCCATACTTAAATTTTTTAAGAGGGAAGGGCTGCTTTTATAAGCCATCAACGGCATTTAGGGTTGCTTGTTTTTAGGTTTTTTTTTCTAAGGATTTTTTGAGTTATTTTTTATAAAGTTTTTCACCATTTTTTCGCCGGAATCCCTCAGGCATGCCCGGAGACGTCCCGGGCACTCACAGAGGCATCTCGGAGGCATCTGTGGCCGTGCCGGAAGTTTCCGACACGGCCATGGACACCTCCGGGAGTGCCCAGGACATCCCCGTGCCGGAGGCATCTCCGAACAGGAGGCGCCGGGGGGGAGGGCGTACCTCCGCAACTTAGGCTCACAACATTGAAATGGATAAAAATAAGGGACTACAAGGACCATCATTCTCAAATCAGCAAGGTTCATCCAAGCCTAATGGGAAAGGTAAAAGGAAGGCAAGCAAACCACCACCATTATTTTTAAGAGTTAGATGTTAAAAATCATTGTGACCATTGTGATATAGGTGGTCACAACAACGACAAATGTCGGAAGTTGAACCCAGAATTGCATCCAAATAACCCACACCAAAGTGTAACCCAGGAACACCATGACTGCAATGGGAGCAGTTCCCATATCAATGACAAAATTGCTTGCACTTACAATCCAAAGGGAGGTATGTTTGAGTAGCAAAGAGACTCAAGATAGAGGGGAATTGACAAAACTCTTCTACAATGATATTCAGATTGAGGAGAAAAGTAGATTGAATTTTGATTTGTGTCCACAGAATCACAAGCAAATCTGATTTTACAAGAATTAGAACAGAAGTTTGGGTTGGAGGCATATAACCATCTAGTCCATACTAACTGGGATGGGTGAAGCAAGGAGTAAAAAAAAAGCTTTCCCAGACCAATTAACTGAAAAAAACCTCTAGAAAAATGCACGTAAGGATATTTGGAGGGGAAGGAGATCAGACTATAAAACAGAGGAGACCATTGTAACTACTTTTAGGGTAATCACGATTTAACTGTTCCAATCTGAACAAATATCTCTATATCTTTCCCATATCGTGTTCCAAAAGGAATAAAATTCGTTCCAAATATTTCTTCAGAGTTTTCTACCCTGTGAGGATTTCTGTGTTTGATGTGTATTTCGTCTGGATGCATGTTCTTTTATTTCCGTCCAATATTGTTGGTTAATTTTTTCCATGCACACAGGGAGTGGAGAATTCTAGAATTATTTTAATACTCCATTATATTATTTTAGAAAAATGTGTTTGTTAAGTTGTGCATATTCATAGAATAGCCAATTAAAGATCATACAAAGGACATCTAAAGAGCTTTCAAGAGATACATAAAATCACCATATGGTAAAACTATGAAGAAATAATAGGTAATTATATACCAACCTCTGAAATCCTGAATTCACGCCAAGCTGTCCTAATTTTCCAGACAACCATTATGGTAATGAACAAATAATTTGAGTGTTAACTACTATTATCACTCCATAATCTGTTTTCATTTTTCAGTATCATCAATTTACACAATCCTCTTTAAGGTCTTTCACCTAGTTGAGAATCAATTTTCCCTCAAAAGAGGATATTTGGTGATTCAAGCCAAAGAACATGGAGGAGAATTTATCCTATAAATAGATAATAATCCCTATCACATTTCATTTTCAATTTGTCTGAATTTGTCATCATGGGTTGTGTGCCTGATTGAGAGAATGGGAGGAGGTTTAAGTGAGGATCAACAAGAATGAAGGAAGATTTTGACAAGCAAGGCATATCAAAACTACTAGGAAACCTTGCGACATCAGTGAAATCTGTATTCAACGCCAGATATTTCATATATAATTTTACATAAGCTGAAAATTGCATACTAGCAGATGCATACATGAATTGCCTACAAATTGAATGTATCATTGTTATACAGCCAATACTGCACCATGATATTCTTAAAAATATATCATTTCAATATCAGCCCATGAGGACAAACCACTTCATATCGCCCCATGACATTCTTCTGGGAAGAACACTTTGTTATCAGCACATAATGGTATCACCTCGATACATTTTACAGAAAATAGTCATTTATGATCTAGAAATGATATAGAAAAATGTTAAATCAAATTTAAATAAACACAACTACAATAAAAATTAAGATTACAACAAAAGAAAACCATCTAACAAGAAATTGTCACATGCTATTGGCTTTCAAAAACTATTTAATTGCGGACTTCAAAATATTAGTATTTTGAGTTGTGAATTGATGATGAGGTGCCCCAAACAAGAAGTTAACCAGAAATAGATGGGAGTGAAATTGCCATGAATGGGAATATATGAGGAAACTCAAAAAGAAAAAGATGGGTTACTCTTGGAAAAGACATATCCATGCATGTGTTCTTTTAAATTAAGAGAAACAACCACAATCAGCATGTTGTCACCGGAATACTCCCATTCATAACCGCATGTAAGCAAACCAAACACTCTTAGTTTTCCCTGCCATTCAAAAAAAGTCAATGAATTTGAACCCCTGGTTTTTGGCAAGATTAACAGTGGAATTTTCATGGTTAGAGAAAATAACTTGAGGTTCATGATCTGATTTTTTATTTTGCCCTATTCTTTCAAATTCTTGGGTTCACATTCAAAGAGCTTGATGGTTTATTTATTGCTTGGGATTGATCAGGGTTTTACATGTTGCAGGTAGCTTGTAGGAAAATATTTGAGGCCCTTTCCTTTTTCATTCTGTTTGACATTCAGGAAAAAGAACTAAATCATTCATAAATTGAATTGCATTTTCATTATCTCCTGTCTTCATAGATAAAAAATATTCCAATATCTTTTATGCGGCTTCCAACTTTTGCCTCTGAGTTCTTGGAAACATTCCCTCTACAGAAGACACATCACACAGCATATTTACCCAAGTTCAAGCAGATATAGGTAATGCAAGACTTCAACTCAATTTGCATTTTAAGAGAACGCCTTATTAGGTTTCTCTACACCTTCTGATGGGCATAAAACAATCAGAGACTACAGGCTAATTTATGCAGGTCCCCACCATCCCATCTTAACATCATAATTTTGTTAATGAAATAGGCAAACACTAATTACAAAGGGTTCTTGAGCGAATAACTGACCCAAATAAGATGCCTGCTTCTAGTCCAGCTATTATTTCCTCCACTACCTCTGTCTGTGTCTGCATAAAAAAAGCTTTCTACTTATTAGCATCTAGAGAATTAACCATAGAAAGTAGAAAATGTATTTAAAAAGAGAAGATTTAAATATAGCATGGATTTTCTGAAAGAACCAACCAATTCCTGAGCTCGCCGTTTACGGCTGCGAAGGCTAAGCCATCCATTAAGCAACCCCTGCATATTCGATCTCTATTAACACTAATTATCAATAATCCACACTCAGTTTTCACACAAGGTAAGACAACAACCACGTAAGAAAGAAAGGGTAATGCTAGCCACAAAGTGTGATCCAAAACATCATAATACGTAAGTCCAACTAGTGGGAATCAATGTCAAAATATATATATCACATTATAATATAAAGAAAGAGACAAAATGAATCTTTCTGTTGTTATTTACATATTGCAAATCAATCAGAGAACAACAAATCTACTACACGTTATGATTGACCCTATAACCCTACTAGAACCTTCAAATGTAATTCAAGGCTCTCATCGAGCTAACTAATCAATGCTGTCATGCATTATTGAGGCCAATCTTTTGTCAAGGCCTCATTTCCTCCTGGCTGGTATGTTGGATTTGACGTATGTTTCCAAATTGAAGACTTCATATGTTACAAGCATTACAGATAAACGAGTGAGAAGAAGACTATCACTAAGGCAGGCACTGCTGATGGAGACCATTCCTAGAGGCAAAAGCTTGCCCTGGTCTGTATCAGAATGCAGAGAAGTTGAAGGATTAACATCCTCATGAACTGCCATAAAAGAGCCAATACAAGATCTGATAATGTCCACAGGAAAATACCTTGGAATAAATGGGCGTCATTGGGAAAAAAATTGGTGGGGAGCTGGGTTCACAGGGAACACCTCCCCAAAAGCATCCTAACATCTATGGCCGAAGATTCTCTGGATAAGAAGATGTTAATGCACATCTGTCTGTATCTCCTGGATTGTGGACAAGGAATAGTTGCTAACCTTCTATGCCAAAGAACAATGGACCCAACACGTCTAGTGTGAGAAAATGAAGATGGAGGCACCTCAGTATCTGAATCATCTGCAAGCCTAAGACACTTTCAAGCAAAATGCAGGATAACAACTAGTCCTACTAAAACGAATTTGATTGTCTTGACTCTTCTTCCTACGCTAGACACAACAAAATAGATTTCTAACATGCAGAGTGAGATTTTGTCATCACTGTACATAACCACTAATAAAGTAAGTGATTAATAAAGGACTATTATGCACATTGTTTTATTTTTATTTTTTAGATGATAAATGGGTTGGTAAATTTAAGCACGATTGGACTGCTGCAGTCGGCTGTCGTATCTACCATTACCACTTCTGTCTGTACGAATGAGATTGTCCACCCAAAATTCTGTTGAATATTATATGTGAATCAAACTTGAGTATAGTGGAGACGTATACATTGCAATCATGATTAATGAAAACATTCTTATTTTCATACTGTGTTGCTCTTATTATTGTACATGATGACTGCATATGATGTGTAGATAGCTATTAAGTATAGGTGATGAGTGATGTTTTCCTATTCAATCTTTCCATTGTATAATAAGTAGCTACAATTTTTTACGTTGTCATCAATAGCCAATGTCAACAATTAAAAATTTGAAAAAAATTCAAATGTAGAGAACAATTATTGAGTGATCATGAATCACCTAGAAGCATATCAAAGAAGAGAGGACAAATTAAAAAAGGATATCACTTTCCTCAAAGAATAACAATCAACGACTTCATCCAATAGGAAGCCCAAGATGCACAGGTTGCTCCTTGTTTGCTATAAAAGCTACACTACCAAAAGGAACATCAATTGCAAAATAGTAAATATATACCACCATTGCTACGCCCTTAACTACTAGCATGTATTGAGATATGTGTGGCTGACTTATGGCTAGCATAACCTTCAACTTAGTCATATGATAATTTCTACATCTTCATATTGGTAGTTGTATCTGCCTATGGAGTATCCATAACCTAAGTAGGGTGTACAAAAGAGGTAGTGGTTAGCACTAAAAGATCATATTACAAATTATGTTCTTATTGCAAATTTATGGAGGTTTCCCCTTCAAAGTGGCTCAATCCTGTATTTACAATATTTTTCTCTGCTATCAATCATATTGTAAAGATTTGTTCTCTTCTGCTCTTATTATTGTGAGTTGTTGTTCTACTCTTGACATTTATATCTACGTTACCGGATACGCCCCTCGCAGGCCCTGGGAGTGCGGGGATATGCCGGTGTGGTACGGTACGCGGCCGATCCGTGGGGGATACGGCCAGGGTACGTCGTGCCCCATGCAGATATGGCCGGATACGTCCATGGACGTATCCGGCCGTATCCGCATGGGGCACGACGTACCCTGGCTATATCCCCCGCGGATCGGCCGAATAAAAAAATATTTTAATTTTTTTTCACTTTATAACAAAAAGTAAAAACCCTAAATCTATTTTCATTGCGACCCGCAACCCTTCTCTGCCTCCGCGACTGCCTCCGGCCCTCCGCGACTGCTTGACTTGCAACTTGCGATCTACATGACTGCGCGACCTTCTGCCTCCGCGACTGCCTTCGGCCCTCCGTGCCTCCGCGACTGCCTTTGGCCCTCCGTGCCTCCGCGACTGCCTCCGGCCCTCCATGCCTCCGCGACTGCGCGCGACCCCCTACGTGCGACCCTCCGCAACCCCTTGCTAGATGATATAAGGTTTTTAATTTTTTTTTTCCTTCCTAAACTAGTAAACTCCCTAGCCCTAGGGTTTTAAATTTTAATATGGGTTTTAATATTTTATAAATTTATTAAATTATAAACTAAATTTTTATATAGTTTAGTTTTTTTAATTTTTATTTATTTCTTTTAACTTTGTAATTTTTATTATTACGTTAAATATTTAAAATATGTTTGTTTTTAAATTTTAGTCTTTAGATATATTATATATATAATTATATTAAGTATTAAATTTTAATTATAAATTATTAATTAGTTTAAAATTTTATAAATAAAGTATATACTATTAAATTTTAAATTATTAATTAGTTTAAATTTTTTAATATATAGTATTAAATTTTAAATTATTAATTAGTTTAAAATTTATATTTATAATTAAATTTTAATAGCAATTTTTTGTGTTACCAAGTGCTATAAGCCTATAACGATTTGTCAAAAATTAGAATGTCTCAGGGTGCAAGTGCTAGTTCAGTGGCGCAAGGGATAACACCCCAAATATAATTTGCGAGCACCTCATTGAAAATATGTGACAATATTAGAACAGATGCCTGGTGAAGGGTGTTTTCATTGGCTTTGCTCAAAGTGTAACGGTAAATTCAAGAGCTCGTATAGTCGAGTGAAAGCTCATTTATGTGTGATTTCTAGCACTGGAATCAGAGTTTATAGTAGGCCAAGCATAGGTGGAAAGCCTGGGAAGGGCTTGCCACAAGCAAAGATCCTTGCATACATCAAAGAGCAAGAAGACACAAATGCCGTTATGGGGCAAAGATCAAAACATCCTTTGAGAAAGAAAGGATCACCTCCTATTGATCCATCTCGTGTTAATGTGGTGACTCCATCACACCCCTTTCTTGTTGCACCCATTGCGGCCGAAAAAAAAGAGGATTCACCTCTTGGTCGCAAGAAAACGAAAGATGCAGGCCCATTGGAGAGGGCATTCCAAAATGACTCCAGAGAGATAGCAGAGCAGAGCATCGCACATTGTATTTATGCATGTGGGTTGTCATTTAATACTGCTAGATCACCATACTGGCAGGAAATGGTGAGATCTATCAATGTTGCCCCTAAAGAGTTTTACCACTCCAAGGTATGAAAAGGTGCGCACCACCTTATTGACAAAAGAAAGAAAACACATTGAAAATGCATTGCAGCCCATCAGGGATTCATGGATCGAAACAGGGTTGTCCATCATTTCTGATGGATGGAAAGATACGACAAATAGGCCATTGATTAATGTGATTGCAGTGAGCCCTAAAGGGGCAATGTTTTTGAAGGCCATTGATTGTGAGGGGCAAGTGAAGGATGCACAATTCATTGCTAACATCTTGATAAAGTCCATTGAGGCAGAGGGGCCTCAAAACGTTGTTCAAGTTGTAACGGACAATGCTAAAAATTGCAAAGCTGCAGGCATGTTGGTTGAGGCAAGGTACGGGCATATATTTTGGACATCTTGCGCTGTTCATTCCCTCAATATTATGTTGCAAAAGTTGGGGACAAAAATTGATTGGATCAAACAAGTCTATGAGGAGGCGAATGAGATCCAAATGTTCATAACCAACCATCACATGTCCCAAGCCATCTTTAGGACTTTCTCAAAATTACAATTGTTGAAGGTAACTCTTAATTTAATTTTATAAGTTTGTAATTTGTAGTGTTTTTTATTTTTGAACAATTTTAAGTTTATTAATTATTTGTTTTAATTTTGTATAATTGTATTATGTTGCTGAGACTCGATTTGCCTCACACACCATCATCTTGAGACGACTTGTTAAGGTGCGTGAAGCATTGAGTAGCATGGTCATCAACAACCTTTGAGGTGTATGGAGGCAGACAAACAGTGAGAGGGCAGCAAAAGTGAAAAGGTGGATTCTTGATAATGCATGGTGGAAACATGTGGAGTATTTGTTGAGTTTTACTAATCCCATTGTCAGCATGTTGAGATATGTGGACATGGATCATTCATGTTTGGGTGAGATTTATGATGGAATTGACTCAATGATTAAGAACATTAAATCATTTATAAATGTCAAAGAGCAAGATCCCACAGAGAGATTCTTCAAGGAAGTGCAGTCACATCTCATTGAAAGGTGGAACAAAATGACCACCCCATTACATCTTCTTGCTTTTGCCTTGACACTCAAATATTATAGTACAGAGATTCTTTCTTTGCCCAGGAGGGTTGCACCATATAGGGATGTTGAGATTGCCGAGGGATATAAGGCAGCATTCTCTAAAATCTTTCTCGATCCAGAGGTAGAAGACCAAGTCAGAGAAGAGTTTGTGCATTTCATATCTTCAGTGGGTCATTCCCTTGGCGCTATCCGTGACAAGTACAAGATGGATGCTCACTTTTGGTGGTACCTCCATGGGCAAGCATCCACCCACCTTCAACCACTTGCAATAAAATTTCTATCACAAGTAAGATTTTAATTTTTTTACGCTACCCTTCTTTTGACCTTTTCCATGTTTTGTTTTAATTTTTAACTTTTAGTCTTTTAATTTTTTATAAATTTTAATTCATTGTGTGGCTTCAATAGGTTGCAAGCTCCTCTTCAACTAAGCGGAGTTGGGGCAGCTATGGCTTTATCCACTCAGTTAAACGCAATAAGTTGGCTGCAAAAAAAGCGGAGGATTTGGTTTATGTGCATTCCAACTTACATCTTCTCTCACATAAACAACCTCAAATACAAAGAAGGGCCAACAAAGTTGTGGGATGTGAACCCAGAGACTGCTGATTTAGATGCCTCCCTTACATACCTTTCTTTATTTGACACAAAGCTAGACAGTGCTTCACATGACTTGCACAGTGGAGCTAGTAGGAGTGGCACTGCTACTACTTGTGGTTCTAATGAACCACATGATGATGAAGACATTGCAGGCAAAGAAGAATATTAAATATATTATATAGTGAACAATGAGAACGCTGATTTGTCTCTATTTTTGCCCATACATTGTAACATTTGCACCATGTACCTGTTATAATTTATAAAACTAATATAAGTTCGACTATTGAATATTATGATAATTGGCATTGAATTATGAGTATATATTTTATGGTTATATAACTTATTTGAAGTTATTTTGTTTCCTCTATGCATATTATGTGGTTAATTTTGCTTATATGGCTATATTTTTATATTTTTAATTTTTTATATATATTTTTGTACGGCCGTATCCAAACCACCCAAAAAAAAATCGATGTATCCCCATATTCGATACTCGTACCCGTATCTGTATCGGCAACTTAGATTTATATTGTGACCCATTGTTGTGACTATGCTTTATCTATTTAAGTAATTGCATTACGAGTGGTGTCAGAGCTTCAATTTGGGAAAGACTATGACACATCTGATCAGTGTTTGTTCTGTTGGTAGGTCAAAAAACCAAAAAAAATTATTTAGAAAGAATTTAAAGTTTTCATCTACACCACGCAGATTCAAAGATTTTAATTTCTTTTTTTTTAAAGTCTGGAATTTTTTCACACCCTTGCACGATATAGTAGTCATTGGATTTGTCTCAACAAGACGATTGCAACGATATAAGCCTCCCTCAACTCTAATTTTTGGGTTTTTCGATACTTTCAGGATTTTTTTAAACTTGTGCAATATAGTAGTTGTTGGATTCATCTCAATGATTCGATCACAACAGTATAAGCCACTCTTAACCCTAAACTCTAAACCATGAACCCTAATTCCTAAAGCCTTTGCATGGCGGGATTGCACATTAGAGGACAAGGCAAGGGTTTTGTTACTATGGGCAAAACTCCTAAAATATATGACATGGACTCAAAAACAAGAATCGATGGAACTTCTAATTAAGGGTTTTCTTCTATAAATGACAGATCGAGCTAGCTTCATGACAATATGCAAAACATATAGTCTAAAATGGCCAATAGAGGATATCTGGACAACATCAATCATTGATTGTATCCGCTCGCACACAAACTTGATCAATTTTGGCTTTGCAAAAGAAAACACAAAATATAGCCCAACCATAAAGTATCTTCTGGCCAGCCCAATCCAAATCCAAATACAGCGCAGCCTCAACCTTTTGTTTGCTCCAATTCGAGGCCTCAGAACATGCTGCCACAAGTGGAAATGCGCAAGCTCAATTTGAAGGATCTGGTCACCTGTATCAATTAAATGGAGAATTTTATTGATGTACATTAGATCCTATATGGACAAAATGGCATACTTATATTTGGAACCCAAGCAATTCGTTTGGTATCAATGATTGTGTGCTCAAAAGAAAAAGACTCTCAGTGTCCCTTGGTCAGTTTTTAGTAAGGAATTGTAGATGCACTATAGCAACAATGTGATAGAGAAATATTTCAGCAAGTTAGCAAACCTGCAACAAACAAGATCATATTCCTTGGGGAGCCCGAGGATCACATCCAACATGAGGTACGCATGTTTAATCCGCTTACTATATTTGATTCTATTATCATGGCACACAAGGCAATGGAAAGAACACTGGCCACCAAAAGGCAAGCCTTAAAGAGCATAAGAGATCGAAGCACTTTAGCACTGTCAGTCCCTCAGCTTACCAGATTGACTTCTCAACAAATTGAATAGAAACGAGAAAAAGGGTTATGTTTTAATTGTGATAGCAAATACAATCGAGGACATAAATGTGCTGAAAATAAGTTGTTCTACAATGAAGCCACCAATGAAGGAGAAGAGGATGACGAAGTAGATTTAAAAGGTGTTGATGAGCCAAATGAGAAGTCAGTAGATACCCAACCAACAAATTCATGCCATACACTTTCAGGTATTAGCACCCCCCAAACTCTCAAGGTAGTAGGTTTCCTAAAAAACAGAGGGTGACAATATTGATTGACTCAAGAAATACTCGTAATTTCATCATCATTAACTTGATCGCACACTTTAACTATTTTGTTTATCTAGCTCCAGAATTTCAGCTCATGATTGCAGATCATAGTATAGCAGTTGAACAAGAAAATGTCAGAGTATAACATCACTATGGGGGACTACCTACTAGATTTCCCTATGTTTGCCATTCCCATCAACGAAGCAAATTGTGTTAGGATTCCAATGGCCCACTACCTTAGGAATGATCGAGATGAATTTTCAGAATTTGTTCATGTGTTTTCATTCAGAGAACCAAACATTTGAACTATGTGGGTTGCGTGCAAAATCCCCACAGTTGGTCAGTTCTCATCATATGCAGAAGATTCTTAAAAAAGGGAGCAGATGGCTTTGTGGCACAACATTTTTCATTAGAAGCACAACCAACAAAGGTGCCTATACCACCAAATGTATAGGGAATTGTTGATGGGCATAGTAATTTTTGAAGATGTGCCGAAAGGACTACCACCCAAAAGGGACCATGATCATGCCATTCAACTGGAACTAGGGATCTAACCACCCAACATCGGCCCTTATAGGAACCCATATGTACAAAACAGTGAGATTGAGAAGATGGTACATGAAATGTTGGAGGCAAGTTTTAACTGACATACACAAAGTGCTTATTCCTCTCCAATGGTAATGGTGCATAAGAAGGATGACACCCAACACGTGCTCAGACTATAGGGAAATCAACAAGTACATCATCAAAGATAAGTTCCTAATTCCGATAATTGATGTCTTGCTAGATGAGTTACATGGTGTTGTATACTTTACAAAACTTGATCTTTGCTCAAGTTATTGTCAAATCAAAATCAGAGATGAGGATATACATAAGACAACTTTCAAAACTTATAAGGGCCACAATGAATTTTTGATGGCCTTTGGCCTCACAAATGCACTATCTATATTTAAGAGTTTGATGAACTCTAACTTTCAGCTATTTCTACAAAATGTTGTCTTGATGTTTTTCGATCACATCTTAATATACAACAAAACATGGGAAAAACATATGTAGCACATGAATCAAGTTAAGGGAACTCTAGACCAACATTAGATTTACGCCAAGCCTTCCAAGTGTGCTTTTGGAATCAAGGAGGTGGAGTGTTTAGGTCACATTATTTCTCATGACGGCATAAAGGCAAACCCTCACAAGTTCAAAGCCAAGGTCAAAGGGAAAGTGCCTAGAATCCTCAAAAACCTACAAAACTTCTTAGGGCTCACAGAGTACTATCATCGATTAAAATTGTGACAACATAGAAACACCACTCATAGCTTTATTGAAAGAGGACTCTTTCCATTGGAACGAGGTAGCCACCAAGTCATTTGAGAAGTTGAAAGAAGCCACATGCACCACTCCAATTCTAGCTACTCCATATTTTTCCAAAACTTTCATTGTTAAATGTGATGCTTCAAGGTATGGCATGGGGGCAATACTCGTGCAAGAGGGACAGCCTATTGTATTTGAGAGTCGCCAACTCAATGGTATTAATTTGTTGAAGCCCATTTATGAGTAGGATATGATAACTATCGTTGATGCAATCAAAAAATTGAGACCATATTTAATGGTAAGACACTTTGAGGTGAAGTCATATCATGATAATCTAAAATACTTCTTAAAACAGAGGTTATCAACAAAAGAACAACAAAAATGAGTCACGAAGATGTTGGGATATAGCTTTTTGATCATCTACAAGAAAGAAGAGGATAAGGGAGCTCTAAAACAACATTAAGTTTATGCCAAGCCTGCCGAGTGTGCTTTTGGAGTCAAGGAGGTGGAGTATTTGGGTCACATTATTTCCCTCGAAGGCATAAAGGTGGACCCTCACAAGTTCAAGGCCAAGGTCAAATGGAAAGTGCTTAGAATCCTCAAGAATCTACGAGACTTTTTAGGGCTCATATTCTACTATCATCGATTTGTAAAAAATTGCGGCAACATAGCAACACCACTCACAACTTTATTGAAGGACTCTTTCCATTGGAATGAGGTAGCCACCAAGGCATTTGAGAAGTTGAAAGAAGCCACATGCACCACTCCAATTCTAGCTACCCCATATTTTTCCAAAACTTTCATTATTGAATGAGATGCTTCAAGGTATGGCATGTTGGCGGTACTCGTGCAAGAGGGACAGCCTATTGTATTTGAGAGTCGCCAACTCAAGGGTACTGATTTGTTGAAGCCCATTTATGAGTAGGATATGATAACTATCGTTGATGCAGTCAAAAAATTGAGACCATATTTAATGGTAAGACACTTTAAGGTGAAGACATATCATGATAATCTAAAATACTTCTTAGAACAGAGGTTATCATCAAAAGAACAAAAATGGGTCACAAAGATGTTGGGATATAACTTTTTGATCATCTACAAGAAAGAAGAGGATAATGTAGTGGTTGATGCACTATCCAGGAGGTACGAGTCCATAGAAGCACCATTGTGTGCCATGTCCATATTACAGGCAAATTGGGTAGATGAGGCAAGATCGAAATGTGATAATGACACAGATGCACAAAATCGCATTTAGAAGCTCAAATAGGATTTGAAAGTGTCAAACAAATTTGTATGGAATGGGAAAACTCTATGGTAAAAGGATTGGCTATACCTTTGCAAGAACTCAACCCTTAAGCATAATTTTATTGCCAAACTCCATGCTTCATTAGTAGGTGTGCACTCAGGCTTCTTGAAGATTTATCATTAAATCATGCAAGACTTTTTTTCGAATAGGCTTTAAGGGAAATCCCAAAAATTTATGGCAAAATTCAAGGTGTGTTAGCAAAACAAGGGTAAGACAATTAAGACCCCAAGTCTTCTACAATCGCTATCTATTCCTAGCCAAAGATAGAAGGTTTCCATGGATTTCATCATAGGGTTGCCCAACTCTGAAGGGAAAAATGTCATCATGTTCGTAGCAGATACACTCACCAAATATGCCCATTTTTTTTGCCTTGTCAAATCCATTTATAGCAAGTACAATAGCATCAACTTCTATGGATATAGTTTAAAAGTTACATGGGACCCCCAAGATCATAGGAAGTCATTGTGATCCTATCTCTACCATTAACTTTTGGAATGAGTTATTCTAATGCTTTGAGTACTCACTTGACTCGTAGCTCATCAAATCATCCCCTATCTGATGGACAAACTAAAGTAGTCAACAAGTGCTTGGAGGGTTATCCCCATTGCTTTGCTTCGGATAAACAAGAGAGATGGGTTTAATGGATGCCAATAGTAGAATGGTCGTAAAACACTTCTTTCCATACCCCATCTAAAATATCCCCATTTGTGGCATTGTATGGGTACCATCCACCATCCATCACCTCCTTCTTGAGGGTTCAGCCAAGGTTTGGACAATCAAAGAACAAATTCAACACCAACCTGAGGTACTCTCTAGTCTCAAAGAAAACTTAACAATGCCACAAAACCAAATGAAGCAAAAAACTGGCAAGCACTACACTAAAATACATTTTGAAGTAGGAGATTGGCCTATTGTGTGATTGCAACCATATAAGCAAATGTCCTTGAAATAGTAAAAGAACAATAACAAGCTTTTGCCTAAGAATTATCACCCCTTTTAGGTATTGCAGAAGATTGGAAATATAGCATACAAACTGAAATTACCTCAGTCAGCGAAAATACATCCAAACTTGCATGTTCCCTGCGTGAAGAAGGTCATTGAATAGAGTTTCAGCTTGGACAGAGTTACTAGTACTTGATGAGGACAAAATCATTTTTAAACATGTTGCAAAGGAGAGTGATTACAAAGCATCTGATCAAGTGGAAAAATACAGCTAATGAAAAGTTGACATGGGAGGATCAAGCACTTCTGCATAAGCATCTAAAAATCATCAACGTCGAGGACAACATTGGTTTGAAGGGGAGGAACATGCTATGCCCTTAACCACTAGTGTGTATTGGGATATGTGTGGCTATCTTGCGGCTAGCATAACCTTTACTTAGTCATATGATAATTTTTATATCTTCATATTGGTAGTAGTGTCAGTCTATGGAGTTATCCATAGGCTAAGTAGGGTATATATAGGAGGTGGTGGTTAGTATTGAAAGATCATTTTACGAATTTTGTTCTTATTGAAAGGATCTGGAGGTTTTTACCCTTGAAGTGGCTCAAACATATATTTCCAATATTTTGCTCTATTATCAATCATATTGTGTGGATCCATTCTCTTCTACTCTTATTATTGTTATATATTGTTGTTGTTCAGCCCTTGACATTTATATTGCGAGCCATTGTTGTGGATCTGCTTTATCTATCTAAGTAATTGCATTACAGCAGCATAGCATATAATAACATAGATAATAACAACTTTATATCATAAGGTAGTGCACTACACAAATTGTTTGATACAAAGAGGACCTATCACACAATGCCCTTATTCCAACATACATCATCCTATTTATATAACCAAAGACTCAAAGGTTGACAGTTAAAAGTTGCAACACATCCATTAACTATAATAGAACATAACTCAAGAGCAATTAAGACACTACCTAAAGCCGACAAGAGAATAATTATAAAATAACAAATTCAGCTGCCAAAACAATGTGTGTATTAAAATCAACGGTCTACACTCCTCATGAAGTGGATGAAAGCCTAGTGTGGGATGAGCATGCAAAACAGTCCATAACCCAGCTATCATAATTTCTTGCATTCCATTCTTTGATTTTTAAAGTGTCCTTGAGCAGTATCAAGAAGCAGTTGAACGCTAGCACATTAGTCAGAAACTAAAGGAAAGTGCAATCAAAAAAAATGTCAATGCACAAGAAAGACAAATAAAATTGAAACATAAAAAAATGAATTTAAGACTGAGTTAGTTTAAATGTCATATTTATAATAAATCCAACATTGCATATATAACCACTGGTTGGTCGCTATACCTAATAGTATTATTTAACTCTTAAATTGCAACAACTCATGACATTATGTGAACCTTTAAATGTATTTATGACTAGCTACTAAAGACCTTTGTAGAAATAATACTCGGAACACCCCATACCTAACCCTTGCAAAGGACAAGTAGCTATAAGAATATGAATGGTAGTGGTATATGGCACTTGCATTACAAATTAAACAAAGAACAAATCTACTATACATGTCACAAACCAAACCACACAAAAACAAGGTAAAATGAATCTTCTAATTCTAAGCAAAGGGAATCCATCACATGCAACAACAGCAATAAAGGAGGCCATCATGAAAAGAATCATTGGAAGAAAAAGTCTGACAAGAAAAATAATAATAAAGCTAATGATCTCGCTCAAGACGACAAAGACTTTGCTATGGTTTTCATATCAAAAGATTCAACACTTAACAGAATGACGTTTGGATAAATTGATTTAAGGGCTTATGAGCATGTAACACATCACAAAGAATTATTTGATTAGGCATTAATAATTATGAAGGTCCTATGGTACTTGGTGATAATAGCTCTGGCAATATAATTGTCAACCTCCTTTGATCCGAATTCAACTGATTATTCAGTGGATAACACTTGTGATAGCAATAAAACAAAACAAAGGAAGAGAACCCAACAAGCACGGGTAATGCTGCAATGTAAATGAAAGCTTTCATGCAAATGAGAGTAATTTACAAGAAGGTATCAATCCCTAAGAAAAGATGTGAAGCTACAACATTCTGATGAAAATTCCTTTATAGCTATTTATATCTGGAAATGTAAGTCTAAAAATATAAAGTGAAGCATTTTGCCATGTAGTCTGAAACCGCATGTGACAAGCGCTCTCCCAAGCAATTAAGAGGATCTATAGCAACATGAAACATCATCAAAGCATCAAATTTTCGTTTTCTGAAATTTTCAGAATTTTCTATATTTTCCCATTATGCAATTCCCAGGCCTTTCTGAGCGGTTTGCAGGGATCAAATTTGGACGAATGGAATTTAACACCATTCCATCATGTTGTACACGTTCTAATCTTTCCGACACATTAAAATGTTCACGGTTCTTGAATTCTGATCAACAAGGGAGTAACCCCCTCAGTAAGCTGACATTTAAGTAATTTTCAGTGTTGTCTTTTGTCCCAAACTGCCACCTGGATCATACTTGGTTGTAACAATTACTGTATTAAAAAAGTACTCTATGTACCTGAACTTACTAAAAGTTTGTTCGTTGCAATCCATATGACTAAGCAGGGTTTGGAGTAGTTTCTCAATAAAGACAAGTGAGTCAAGAAGCAAACGGGGATGTAATTGGACAAGGTAAAAGGAAAATTAGAAGATGTAGACCAAAAATATAGACTAATTAACTATAACACTTAGTAAAATGGAACATGTTGAATGAATATCAATCATCACACACATAGGAACAAAACAATCATCAACCTCCTTTGATCCGGATTCAACTGACTATTCAATGGACAACACAATAAATTGCTTAATGTGTTATGATAGCAATAAAACAAAACAAAGGAAAAGAACCCAACAGCCACAGGTAATGCTGCAATGTAAATGAAAACTTTCATGCAAATGAGAGTAATTTACAAGAAGGTATCAATCCCTCAGAAGAGATGTGAAGCTACAACATTCTGATGAAAACTCCTTTATAGCTATTTTTTGCAGGAAGTGTGAATCTAAAAATATAAAATGAAGCATTTTGCCATGAGTGTGAAACCCCATGTGACAAGCGCTCTCCCAGGCAATTAAGAGGATCTATCACAACATGAAACATCGTCAAAGCACCAAATTTTGGTTTTCTGAAATTTTCAGAATTTTCTATATTTTCCCATTATGCGATTCCCAGACCTTTCTGAGCTGTTTTCAGGGATCAAATTTGGACGAATGGAATTTAACACCATTTCATCATGTTGTACATGTCCTAAGCTTTCTGATACATTAAAATGTTCATGGTTCTCAAATTTTGTCCCAAACTGCCACCTGAATCATCCTTGGTTGTAACAATTACTGTATTAAAAAAGTACTCTATGTACCTGAATTTACTAAAAGTTTGTTCGTTGCAATCCATATAACTAAGCAGGGTATGGAGTAGTTTCTCAATAAAGACTAGATGAGTCAAGAAGCAAATGGGGATGTAATTGGACAAGGTAAAAGGAAAATTAGAAGATGTGGACCAAAAATATAGACTAACTAACTATAACACTTTGTGAAATGGAACCTGTTGAATGAATATCAATCATCACACACATAGGAACAAAACATTCTTCATGGTATAAGTATCCCATCAGTGTACACAGAAACGAAATGGGAAAACAGATTATCTTCATTACAAGCTCATGATGTATAATCTCCAAAATGAGAATCATGTGTGATAACTCCTCATATAATGATATACAGTGAACACTAGGTGGAATTTCACAACAATCATCAACGACACATATAGATTTGTGGAAGGAGTAGGTACAAAAGTTGACTCAACACTCCCATCGACATCTACCCCCTAAACCAAAAACTAAAAAATTAACATAAAATCTGTTGCACATCATAGCATAGAATAACAAATCTTTTATTTAATTATATTTCTTTATTATGAGAAAATACCATGATAACCATTAAAATGTCTGTCTACATATGAGAAATCAAGAAGACAAATCCAAACAAGACACTTAAGCATGGAAAAGGCCTATGAGGTTTCAAGAAACACGTCTAAAAGAATTATCTATGTTCTAGCAGGGAGGTCAAAACCTCGCAATGGCACCTAGCACATCTTCTTACGAATATTTTGGAGGGTGCTTTTTTATTTTTATTTTTTTGCAATTAATATCTGTTTATACTGGCCTGTTTATCTAAGTTACAGATTTTCACAAAATTGAAATTTTAGGTATATTCAGACAACATATAAATATGTGCTTGCAATTCTGTAATTCTTCTATTTGTTTAAATGGATTTACAAAAATTAGAAACAAATTATATTAATGTACACGGAGAAGAAAAATAGCTTTAAAGGACTCACAAGACATTCAAAAAAATTGCAAAAAATTAGGTAGAAACTGTTTGACATACATTTAAGGAGAAAACCCTCAAATGAAAACTCAAGCGTATTACAGCAAAATATGAAGTGAAAGTACATCCCAGGCAGCTAGAGATCAAACCCCTCCTTCATTCCCTTTTTTCTGAACAAAAGCTTAATTTTTAAGGATTCAATAATCATATTTCAGCCATATTTACTGAAGGTCATCAATCATTGTCTGATGGTTCTTATTCCTCCACAGAGACTCATTTTATTTGTAACAGTCTTAGATAGATTCTAGCTGTTGATCCCCATAAAAGACGAGATTTTTTTAATTTAAATATTTTTTTCGAGCCTTCTGATGCCTCTTCAGTTTTTTGGGATCTAGAGATCTTAATTGATAATCACAGCTAAGCCTTTGTCTTTAGTCACTTGGATTTTCCAAATTCTGAACGAGGAATTATGACTTTAACAGCTTTTTCATTTTTAAAGAAGCTCTAGGTCCCACTCATCTTACTAACATGAGACATTGGCACATCTCTGGTTCTTTAAAATCAAACTTCAAGCTAAGTAGGGCCAAGGTGTCAATGTGTCAACCTGCTCTTGTTACTGTTGTTTGTAATTAAGGAATGGCATTGACCCTTTTGTCATTACTCATTTTTCATTTGTTGTTACCAGTTGAACACTAAAAAAGCTTTGCCACATGGGGCTTGGCCAAAAATACCTAATATACAACTACCAACCCCCTCAATGGTTTGTTGCTTCACTGTTCTGAACGCCAGACTCCAAATGATTTGACTAGGGACTTAGCTGACTTTCCAACTTTGTTAGCATTAAGGAATTCAGCCCCAAAACATTTCTTCACCCATGCCTCTCATCACTTGCACGCTCTAAACCTCATATTTCAAATTCAAATGAAAACTTAATCTTTTCAGCAAATTTTCAGAATTCAGGATTTCCTCTCTCCTGTAACTCATAGATTTGCACCAGCCAAGTTCTGAATCCCAAATATGGCTTGGAATTCGCAGATTTCTCTCTAGCCTTCAGGATTTCTTCCTGACAATCCAAAAGGCCTCTCTTCAGTTTGTCTACTGCATTGTCCAAGTTCCAAATTCCAAAACGGAGCTTGAGCTTAATGGATGTCTACCTCTTTGACATTCAGAATTCCTCCTTGAAAATCATAAGGATCTCTGTAGCTCGTTGATCAGATTGCCTAGTTTAAAATCTTGAATGTAACTCATCAGAGTTCTTCAAACTTCATTATTTGTCAAATGTCTTTGCAACTATGGTCTTTGACCAAAATGCAATGTCTGTTATTAATATGGTTCCAAGCAACATATAAAAGAAACTCCCACCTTTCACCCCATGCATTTCAATGTCAATCCCAGACTAAAAATCACAAATTATGTTTTGTAAGGCCTCAGAATGGCCACTTAAAATTTTATCAACAAATCTGTCTACTTAATTTTTTAAGGTCTTCAATGCTAATTTAGAATTTTTCAACGTGTTGTTCTCAACACAACTTTTGACCCAAATACAAACCAAACTCATCTTAAATGATATGATGCAAATTGGCTTTTATTTTCACAAACAAGTTTCATTGGCATAATGATGGGAATTTTCCCTAACACGGATATGATCTGACTCGGATATGAGCTCCAAACCCACGTACATAAAGAACTCTAGTGGCAACTAGCCTCTGAAATATATGGATCATAATGTCTTAAAATAGAGCCTAAACATTGTACAACTAAGGTGATTAGTGTGGCATACATAAGCCTTGGCCTTTCCTTTCTTTTTTTTCTTCGCAGAATTAAGGCTCAAGGACACACTAAGGAATACCACATCCAATTGGAACAAGATACCACCACAACTGTCCCTTATATTAAAGATAATGTTTTACACTATCTTTTTGTCTATATTGAATACCACAATTTAAGTATTTCCAACATTGCTCTTTAACTTATCTCATCAAAAAATTAGTTAGCAGAACCAGTTGCTTTTGAAATCCTACAACTGTCTGAGATGGTAGAATTGTGTCATCTAAAAGAAAGGAAAATAACCTGGATTTATACCCTGCCAAAATTTGAAATAGGATCCTCCAAGTCACACACACACATATTTGTGTCATCCACAAAAATAGGGAAAACTACTTGGATCTCAAATACAATACACCAGTTTATATCCAGGTTTTGAAATAGGTTTCTCTATTCAAGTCATACATACATACATACATACATATATTCCAAAAAGCATAAGGTGATAATAGACATCCTTGTTTCACCCATATGGTCCATTTAAAAATTTCATCAACAAGTATTTTTATTTAATTTAAAGCTTTCAAGGCCAATTTAGATTTTTTCAACAAGGTGTTGTGCTCTACACAACTTTCAACCCAACTATTGACCAAACTCAACTCAAATGATATGATGCAGAGAGGCTTTCTTTGCCCAAACACGTTTCATTGGCATAATGACGAGAATTCTTCTAATGCAGTTATGACCTAACTCAGATATGGGCTCTGACCTCACATGTATAAAGTGGTAACTAATGCATCAAAGATATCGAACATAATGTATTAAAATAGAGCTCAAACATTGTACTTCTAAGGTTGTTAGTACAGCATAACCCTTAGCCTTGCTTTTGTTACGTAGATAAGGTTCAAACATGAACTAGAGAATACCACATCCAAAAGCATGTGTCAATGAAGACTGGAAGACCTCATTGGAAATCTTTGCATGTGCCTAAAGTGGAGGGGTTGTCTAACCCATCATCAATCACTGTGAGAAGATCTGATAATGTTCGTCGGGGAGTACCCAATTTCGGAGGGGGCCGGTTGGGAGATCCTAGGGGCAAGCAAAGCACTTCCTCTAGAATCTCCCCTAGCATCCAACTGGGCATTTCCCATAGTACAAAAGAAACTGGTAATGTGGGTCTATCCTAATGGTTTGGAAGGCAGTCGATAAGTAGTAGGTCCATGTCATCGGGAAGGGCGGAGCCACGCTAGCGGGAAGAAGCACATCCATGGTACTGAGGGAGAACAGGTTGGAGGATCTGAGTACTCTGAGTAGTAATGGTATGTTGAGAGAAGCATTGCCTAACTGATCTATTAGCTTCGATGTGTGATGCACCGGTTTACAAGGGATGCTCGGTCTTGCCTATTGTCTAGATGGGTTGGAAGAAAGAGGTGATCAACATGGAGAATCTGGAGCATGTGAGCTCCTCCTATAGGGATCTGCACCGGAGGATGATAGACTCGTGAAGATAAAGAGCCAGGCACCGCTGGTCTAGATATCTAAAGAAAGTAGATAGAGATTTCACTGAGTCCATGTAGAGGCAGTGATACCATCCCGTGATCTCATATTAAATGAGGCATCTAAAAATGAAGTGTTCCTCAGTCTCCACAACCTGGAGGGAGCAAAGACGGCAGATCCGATTTGGACGGAGAATGTGGTGATCTGTTTCAACCCATAGCTGGTGAAAGCACACTCTCATCTGGCCAAGGGGAAACCTCAAGCCATGGGACCAATGGCGTTGGAGATAGTGAGGGTGACAAATAATGCCATCCACTACTTGCAAGAAATGTTCAGTGTAGACAGCAAGTTTGGGGCTAAGCGACTCAAGGGGGAGATCCAGGGAGTCTAGATATACTATCTGTAGATGTCCTCTCTGGCAACTCTAGTGATAACATCCTTTGTAGGAAGGAGCCCAAAGGGGGCATGTAGAAAATACATGAGAGAAAGTAGCCAATCCATAGAGATGCCAATAGAAAGGGGCAACCTAGTCTCAAAGTACCAACAGTCACAGCAACTAGTGGGGACTAGTGAAGCACTCCTCTCTGAGGAGCAAAGAGTTAAGTATGGATATCTCTCAAGACCAAAAGCTAAGTCCTCTAACGACCTAAGTCTGTGAATGTAGAAAGTAACCCTGAAGAATGAAGGTACACAACACAAGCACACTCAATACAAAAAAATTGAGTACAAAAATGGTATCAGAATATTCTCTTCTATGCATAGTGCCATACATTGTGAACAAACATGAGAACACATTAAAAAAAAAAAAAATTTTGAATACAATAATGATATGATACTGCAATAAGATTTCAAGATACATATTCAATCTAAAAGGCACCACCAACAGCAGCATGCTTGAAACACCTTAAAAGTGACCTTCCAAAACCACCGTTAAAATAAGCCTTCACTGACTTTATTTAACTTCAAATCCTCAATTATACTTCAAATTATACCTTCAAGGTAGAAATAAACTAAGTACCCTTCTTCCCTCTACAATCTCTACATGTTATGGTACATGAAAGTTCCTGCTCTTGAGATTCCTTTTCCATGAACATAATTATCCATCTTCTTTTGAGGATGCCAATTCTAAACCACCATGTTGCTCACAGGTGTCTGAACATTCTATTAACTGTGTTTACTGTGTTTTGTCTATCCTTTCTTAAACAAGCTTTCTACAAGTGTGGCCACTTGCCTTTAGGCTTTCCCTTTTTCATTTTCATAATTTTTTGAATTCACGACTCCAATGTATTTAATACACATCCCTAATTAAATGTAAGAATCATTTACAAGTTTTGAACAAGACAAATTGAAATTAACATTAATACCAACAGACAACCAAGGCAGTCTGGATTCAAAATATATTTACAGCATTTGCAATCCAATACCATACACAAAATACACCATCTACAATCTCAAGTAGGGCACAATGTCTGATACCTACAAACAAAATAACAATGGAAATGATGAGCCATGCAAGGTGCAGAAAAGAGATTGTTGACGTCTCCTGCTCGTCTCCTATAATACCCACACCTGGAAAAGTCAAAACAGATAAGAACTTGTGTCGAAAATATGAATTACAGGATCCTGGATGATTTCACACGAAAATAGCCATTTTTAAAAAGAAATAAAAGAGATATAACTGCCTTGAAATAATTACATGAATAGCTAAGTGACCAAATGTGGTCAACTAAAACTCAAAAAATGGTTGTACATCAGAGTGCCTATAGAATATCTCATCAAAGAATTAAATATACGTTTAACCAATACATCAGAAATAAATTAAAGTAGACTTAAAAGATAGACAGCAAGTTTCTCCAAAGTAAAAAAAAATGCTGTGATTAAATATGAAGGCCTATGTCTTAAAAATTTAATTACTAGAAGTTGTAAGAAGAATTAGGCCACAAGGAATGCTACTCTGTGCTTTTGAAATTGAAAAAAGAGAAAATCGGAGGCTCATTAAGAACTGTCAACACATAAAAAGACTAAAGACTTCAAAACAAGGCTTGCTAAGATTTTGCATTGTAAGCCTCAAACACTAATACAAAATTGCAAGCTGGCTATAAACTTTCAAATAAAATTAAAATACAAACTTAGTTTTCTAAAAGGATTTTGTTTATTTAAAGAAAAAAAACTTGAAGAAGGAAAGATATATTTTCAAATTGTATTGTGAGATTCATAAAAATCAATCATGACAACTTTTCAAGGATATAATAATCCGATACCACAATTTTATGAAATTGAAGTTGCAAAGGCTTTGGTGGAATTTATATAAAAAGAACATACACACTCAGGTTGGCTGATATAGTGTTGTTTTACAGGTATATTCTTAAGAAGATGGTTTAAAAAAACATTCACATGAAGGTCGAGATATTAATTCGATAAAGAGGGAATTGAAAATGCAAAATGATAAGATCCTGAAGCTAATGGAGAAATTTCAAATGTTATTATAGTAAATTGAAATAGATAAAACCGAATCCAAAAGAGATATGGAGATATTACAATTTTGTAATCATAATAAAATCTTTCTAAGTGATGTCATGCTTCGAGATCAAAGCTTTCCCAACATGAGAGGAAATGTTATGAACCTAATCATGCTATTAATTGTGAAAAGGGGCGCATCTTAGAGGCATACCCCTCTAAACAGTTACATAATGATGGTTCATGTCTTCTCACACGTGACCCCCTATTCATATAAATTCATTTCTATATTCTTGTTTCATATCTTAGATTATATATTTCATTCAATATTTCAGTATATATATATTAAATATTTAACTTAGGTACGTTGTAGGTATGTAACAAAAGATAACATGGATCTTAAGAAGAGGTGTGAATGCATAATTATATGTAGCATGTGATAAATGGCATGTCAAGCAATAAACCTCTATTTTTCAGGAAGGACTGACTAAGGCACCTAAAATTAAAGAATACCACGGGGTATTGCATCACTTCCTACATGTCATCTACGACCTGAGTGGCCCTGATAGATAAGGCTTGTGTGCTCAATAGAGGAGCTCACAATATCTAATCTAGAGGGGGATATGGTTGTACACCTTGTTGACAATATATAAGCTAAATGGAAAAGCAATACCCTTGTGGGCTTCAACAAGGGGTGTCTCATACACTAAATCGGTGTGTAACTTGGCAGTAACCTAAAAAACTACCTTTACCTTTGCCTTTACCTTTACTCCCCAAACCTAATGGGAATACACTCAAGGGTGACAGGTGGAAGGATTACCTCTTTCTAGCATGAATTTTCCTAACATATTTACAAACTTAGACCAATTGTGTTACTCTTTCATAGCCCGTTTTCACAGTAGTGGGGAAAAGTTGCAAATACAATACATATGTAACGCTTCATAACGAATGAAAAGATTGGCATGCCCCAATATTGCACCAGTGTAGAACTTGTTTTGCTAACTAAGTGCATGGTTGGTGTAATATCCCCTTCTCTTTGATGAAGTACGGGTGACCCTTAGCCTAATTTTCCATGTTTCCCAAAGGCTAAGGGGGTTGGAAGAAGTGGGAAATGTTAGGATTCTAATTGTTAAGTTTCAAAAGGTGCTTTTGAGCACTAGTTTCAAAAAGTGCTTTAGAATTTTAAGTACTACCTTTCTTATCTTAACTTAAAAGAGGGGCTTTTAAGGGGCATGTGGGAAAGTACGCTTATAAAAGAGTTATATTTTCTTACTTTCATAACCCTCCCTCCAAGTTGAGCACCACTTTTAAGAGGAAGGATATAAAAGAAAGAAAAGTGAATGGAAAAGACATGGAGAATTTGAATTGAAATAATAAAGAGCAGAAGTTTTAGCACGAAACGCGAAGCTTCAAACCTTTGAGGATGGAAACCCTCATCAGAGAACTAGTAAGGACGAAAACCCTTACTAATCAGTTGAGTAGCCCTAATTCACAGGTTGTATGGAATAAATTTAGTTGTTTAGAGATGTTTTTTGAACACCATTGGTTTCAGCAGCAAGGCACAGGAACTGCCAAGGGTGGCGAACTGTTGAGGAGTTGAGCGAGTGGAAGAATACCCCCAAGAAGGGTCAGCCAACATTAAGGACAGCGCAGCACCTGTTGAGGCCAGTGACCCCCATTTAGAGTGTAGCGAGTGGGTTTGAGGCTTTCCCAAGCCTAATTTGGATGCATGGCAGCAGTAAACAGAAGTTTGGTATTTTATCATAATTTTCCAGCCCCAAACTTGTCATAAAATATGTTTTTATGTGGATATCTTTGATTGCAATATTTCCTAATTTTTCTATAATTATTGAGGAATAAAATTATATTTTTGTGCCCTATTTTGGCACCTCAGAAATCTGTACTTTCAGTTTCTAGGGTTTGAAGAAGAAATCAAAAAATTATTGTGTTGGCTAGGGTTTTACTGTGAATTTCCAGAATTGTATAATTTGTCCTTAAGGGGACATTTCAGTGGTATCAAAGCCAAGATTTTGACAGTCTATGAGAGGATTTCCTAATCCAGGGTAAGAGACCATGGGGGACTATGATCAAAGAACCCCTCCTTTAGAGAAGCTGAATTATCTACAAGAAATCCTCACGCAGAATCAGAAAGATATGCAGCAGTGTTTGAAGGAGTCCCAAAGAGAGATGTGGGATGCTTTGAAAGGATCTATGGCAGATTTAGCTAAGATCATGTGAGGTTTCCATCCAAACAAGTCAACTAGTCATGGAACAAGAAATAATGGTGAAGAAGACACTTCCGGTAATAAAAGGACGTCCATTAGGCCCCCTTAAAAAAACTTCAGGCCAAAGTTCCTTCAAAGAGAAGAGCCTCTAGGTGAGATGTGTCAACCACATGAAAAGGAAGACATGGATGTATATGGGGAAGAATACGCAGCCATCAATTTTTCAACACTAGGGATGTTGTCTTTCAGGGATTTTTGTCAATTGAAAATGAATAGTGGCACCGGAAGAAGGAATAAAAGATTTCATCAGGAGCAGCCATGGAAAGACATACAACAAAGATTGGAAAAAATAACTCTCCCCTCTTATGATGGATCTGATAAATGTTCAGCGAAATCATGGTTGCAAAAATTGGATACATACTTATCCTTGAATCCCGTGTATGAGGAAGAAGCCCTTAAATTTGTTACCTTACATTTGAAGGGAGTAGCATATGAGTGGTGGTACCACGGGTTAATCACCCAAGGGCATAAATCTATTACTACACTTGATAAATTCAGCCAAAGACTAATAGAGAGGTTCAATAGAGAGGATCCCAAGATGCACTTCAAGAAATTAGCTCAACTCAAACAAGAGGGATCAGTGTTTCTAAATTTCAAAGACTTTCAGTAATGGTGTTTGATGTGAGTGAAAGAAGACTTATATTTTTGTTTGTTGAAGGGTTGGCTGAACCCCTCAAAGTATTGGTCAAGGGCTTTGATCCTTCATCTCTTCAAGATGCTATCAAGAGAGCTCTAAATTTGGAGGCTTCAGCTCCTAGAGGAAGATTTCCACCCACTGGGCAGCCAAGAACAGCACCTTGGGGACAGCAAAGGAACAACATAGTGGGGCAGCCTGGGACTGCCAGTTCTGAACAGCCTAAAACAATCCCCATGGGACAGCAAAGGAAGCCTTTCCAGCAAGGTTTGGCACAGCCAAAGGAGCTGCCAAAGGGAAATAAGGATTGGGGTGAGTCAAGAAACAAATTAAGAAGGGAAAAACTGTGTTTTTCATGCAAAGACCCATGGACACCAAGGCATCGTTGCCTTGGAAAAGGACAAGTCCATTACATAGAGGTAGTTTCGGGTGGGGAGGAGGAAGAAGAAGAGGTGGAGGCAGCCACCTGTGAGGAGGAACAAAATGAAAAGGAGGAAGAGGATAATTTGGATGGCACCCTTGCCACGTTATTAGGAGCTCCTAGATACCATGCTTTTAGAGTGAGAGGGGTGTTGCAAGGAAGAAAGGTCACTGTGCTCATCGATAGTGGGGCCACCCACAACTTTATTGATGAAAAATTGGCAGCTAGATATGGGCTGCAAACTACTGAATTTAGAGGCTTCAATGTGATTGTGGCGGATGACTTCACCATCCCTTGCACCAAGAAGTTTCCCAAGTTGGGCCTCACTTTGGGTAAGCATAGAATTGAAGATGATTTTTATGTAGTTGGCATAGAAGAAACTGGTTTGGTACTTGTGATGCAATGGCTGCACTCACTTGGAGAATTCACCCAAAATAACCAAACTATGGATCTAAAATTCAGGGCAGTTGGGAAGGAGGTGGTACTACGTGGGTTGAACAATGGGTCTCCCATGGTAATGACTTCAAAAACAATGGAAAGAGCTTTTCACAATGGGCAGGTTGATTGGGCAGCTGAATGTTTTATGAGCACAAAAAAGTCTGAGATGAAACCAGGTACTAAAGCAGTAATCACCACAGCCTACCGCGATCCAAGGGCCTACAAAGAGGAGATTGAGAAAACCATCAAGTAACTTTTGGAGATGGGCCACATAAGGCCTAGTTCGAGCCCTTTTGCTTATTCGGTGGTTCTTGTGAAGAAAGATGGGACTATGCAAATGTGCATAGATTACCAATTGTTGAACAAGAAAACCATCAAGAATAGGTATCCCATACCTAGAATTGATAAGTTAATTGATGAGCTCCATGGGGCAAGGTATTTTTCTAAAATTTATTTGAACAGAAGGTACCATCAAATCCGACTAAGGGAAGAGGATGTTCAAAAAACAGCTTTTAGATGTCATTTTGGACACTGAGTTTTTGGTGATGCCCTTCCGATTGACAAATGCACCAACCACCTTTCAATCTTGCATAAATCACATTTTCAGGCAATATTTGAGGAAATTCGTATTGGTCTTCTTTGATGATACTCTGGTTTATAGCAAGACAAGGCAGAAGCACCTACAACACTTGGACATGGTGTTGGGAGTATTGGAGCAGCAAGTCCTCTTCGTCAAGGCATCTAAATGTGAGTCTGGAGTTCCTGAAATTTTGTACTTGGGGTACGTAATCAATTCCCAAAAGGTCCATGTGGACCAACAAATGATACAAGCCATCGTGGATTAGCCAACCCCAACTACTATGACACATGTGAGGGGATTTCATGCTTTGTGCAACTACTCTAGGCGGTTTGTAAAAGGGTTGTCACAACTTGCTGCCCCACTAACAGATTTGACAAAGAAGGGAGCTTTCAGCTAGTCAAAAACAGCCATGGAGGCTTTTGAAAAACTCAAGGAGGTGATGAGTACATGCCCAGTACTCGCTGTTCCCAATTTCTCTATTCCATTCATCTTAGAATGTGACACTTCCGGAGAAGTTATAGGGGCTATCTTAATGCAAAACGGACATCCTATTGCATTTGAAAGCCGGAAGCTCAAGGAAGTGGAGCGTAAATTCTCAATCTATGACAGAGATGTTGGTCATCATGCATGCCTTGGCCAAATTCACACAATATTTGGTTTGTGGTATGAACGGACCACAATAGCTTGAAATACTTCCTTAGCCAAACAGATTTAAATAATAAACAGCAAAAATAGGTAAGTAAATTGCAGCACTGTGACTTTGATATTGAATAAGTTAAAGGAAAAAACAATGTGGTTGCTGATGCATTGTCCAGGAGGCCCATTTTGTGTTATATAAGCGAGATTACAGCAGATTGGAAGGCTGTAATTACAGCTGAATATGCAAAAAATGAATTCACTACAGCTGTCATGGAAGGGAAGGTGGAGGACAAAAGGTACATAATAGTCGATGGTCTGATTTTGTACATGCATAGGGTCTTTTTAACCCCTACATCCAAGCTGAAGCAGCAAATCATGAGGGCTGTACATGACACCCCAATGGCTGGACATTCAGGGTACTTCAAAACATACAAACTAGTGAGAGAGAAATTCTTTTGGAAGTCTCAAAGAGGAGGTTCTCCAATACATCCGGGAATGCATGGTTTGTCAACAAAACAAAAGCGAGCATACATTTCCAGGAGGACTTTTGCAACCCTTACCTATTCCCACACAAAAATGGGAAATCATATCAATGGATTTCATCATGGGGCTGCCCATGATCCAAGGCAAGAATTGTATGTTTGTGGTGGTGGATATACTCACCAAATATGCACATTTTTTTGCACTTCCAGCCAAGTACAATGCTCCTACCGTGGCTAATATTTTTTTTAAGGAAGTTTTTTAACTTCAGAGGCTGCCAAGGAACATTGTTAGTGATCGGGACAGCTCATTTATGAGTTTATTTTGGCAATAACTATTCCATTTGGCGGGTACAGAGTTGATGCCCAGTATTAATTACCACTCCCAAACCGATGGGCAAACTGAGATAGTAAATAAATGGGTGGAAGGGCACCTCAGAAATTTTGTTTCAAAACAACAATCAGCATGAAATAAGTGGTTGTACATGGCTGAGTATTGCTACAATTTATCATACCACATGTCCATCGGCATGTCCCCTTTCAAAGCTTTGTATGAGTATGATGCTTTTTCTTTTTTAGATCTGATTTTACCAGATGGTAAAGTTCTAAGGGCAATAGACTTGGTATAGCAGAGCATTGATATTTTAGCGCAGCTAAAAGGAAACCTTCAGCAGGCCCAAAATTAGTAGAAGCAATATATGGAACAACATCAGGTAGAAAGGACATTTGAGGTTGGTGACATTGTTTTTTAAGGTTGCAGCCATATAAACAATCATCACTCAAGAAAAGTGAAGCATAAAAGCTAAAACCATGCTTTCATGGTCCTTCCAAGATTCTAAGGAGGATTGGGGAAGTGGCTTATGAGCTGGAGCTGCCCGAGGATAGTCGGATTCACAATGTATTCAATGTGTCACGCCTCAAAAGGGCAGTTGGACAGCACATTACCCCTTCCATTGTGTTGCCACCGCTTGATGATGAAGGGAAGCTAATTTTGGTTCTAGATTCCATCATAAGATTTTGGGAAAGGAGACGTAGGGACCAAAGCATCACGGAATACTTGGTCCGTTGAAAGGAATTCCACCTGAGGATGCCACTTGGGAAGGGGCAGCTCTTTTGCAACACCCAAACTTGAAATTGCTTGAGGACAAGCAATTAAAAAAGGGGAGGAGTTTAATCTCCCCTTCTCTTTTATGAAGTATGGGTGACCCTTAGCCTAATTTTCCATGTTTCCCAAAGGCTAAGGGGGTTGGAGGAAGTGGGAAACGTTTGGGTTCTAATTGTTAAGTTTCAAAAGGTGCTTTTGAGCGCTAGTTTCAAAAGATGCTTTTAAGTACTACCTTTCTTATCTTAACTTAAAAGAGGGCTTTTAAGGGGCATGTGGGAAAGTACGCTTATAAAAGAGTTATCTTTTCTTACTTTCATAACCCTCCCTCCAAGTTGAGCGCCACTTTTAAGAGGAAGGATATAAAAGAAAGAAAATGGAATGGAAAAGACATGGAGAATATGAATTGAAATAATAAAGAGCAGAAGTTTTAGCACGAAACACAGAGCTTCAAACCTTTGAGGACCGAAACACTCATTGGAGAACTAGTAAGGATGAAAAGCCTTACTAATCAGTTGAGCAGCCCTAATTCAGGGGTTGTATTGAATAAATTCAGTTGTTTAGAGGTGTTTTTTGAACACCATTGGCTTCAGCAGCAAGGCACAGGAACTGTCAAGGGTGACAAACTGTTAAGGAGCTAAGCGAGTGGAAGAAGACCCCAAGAGGGTCAGCGAACACTATGGAAGGGCAGCGCAGCACCTGTTGAGGCCAGCGACCCCCATTCAGAGTGTGGCGAGTGGGTTTGAGGCTTTCCCAAGCTTAATTTGGATGCATGGCAGCAGTAAACAGATGTTTGGTATTTTATCATAATTTTCCAGCCCCAAACTTGGCATAAAATCTGTTTTTATGTGGAAATCTTTGATTGCAATATTTCCTAATTTTTATATAATTATTGAGGAATAAAATTATATTTTTGTGCCCTATTTTGGCACCTCAGAATTCTGTACTTTCAGTTTCTAAGGTTTGAAGAAGAAATCAGAAAATTATTGTGTTGGCTAGGGTTTTACCGTGAATTTCCAGAATTGTATAATCTGTCCCTAAGGGAACATTTCAGTTGGATGCAAGGAATCTAACAGAAAAAAAGAAGCATCTCAGATGCATAAACAAAATTGCTTTTGTAATCTCAGCCTCAACCTATGGATCTCTGGATTAGAGAGTTGGGAGTTGAAACCTCATCAAGCACATTCCAAACCAGTGTAGTAATTCTAAGGAAGCCAAGTAAGCGGAAGAACAGATGTCTGAAGTTTGAACAATGCTTCTTATCTTATAGTCTTATAGTTCCAGATTCCTTGCACCTGTGGGCCAGCCCTTTCGGTCTTTGTCAATATTGCAACTTATTTTGTTACAGGGCAATGAATGGCATGCTTTGCTGGATCTATGCAGTTAAACATTTTATTCTTGACAGCAAACTTTTTTTTTTAAATAAACTGCAAAACAAGGATAACAAAAATAGACTACAAAGTTTTATAATTGTGTTGGACATGATTGGAAAATAGTCATTAGAACAACTAGTTGGGCTATTAGTATTACTCCTGAATATAGTAGACATGGCTTTACATCGCCTCTATAATCAAAAGAAAGTTAAATATTTTTGCTTGCGATTTACATACAATCCACAAAACCAGCCAACAATGCAATTAACAAGCACAACTGATAACACTTCAAACTGATACTGGGGTCGACAAGGTAAAGGGCAAGCATCCTATTGTTGTGTTTAATCATAAGAGGAAAGGGATGTACAACAGAGTCCCTTTGCTGGTAAAAGCCAACTCTGTCACCCACTATAAATAATGTTTTCCAGAGATCCCCTGTCGAAGCTTTTCAACCCTACAATGACAAAAATTTGAAGAGAGCTAACTGTCATCCCACTATCTCTGTCGTAAGCCAATGTCCCACATTATGCCTATCCTACACAGATGATGTTCTCTGGCTTCCATCAGCTGCTGGGTGAAAGGGATCAGCAGAGTCTATTGATGATGAAGGCCCTTCTCAACATGGATAAAACACTCGAAACCTTGAGTAATAATAAAGGCATGTTTGGGATTCAGAGCCCCCAGTTCAATAAAAACATTGCAAACATGGATAAGTGTATTATTCTCCAAATGAATGTCATACAGGAGCAAAGCACACACATCGACACAATAGATAAACTACTTTTTGTGATCTTGCTAGAAAGAGGGTTGAAGAAGAAAGAATGCAGCCATACTACCATCCAGCTCCCAAAAGACAAACTTTTGATCATCCGAGGATGAACTCGCACACAAGTCCATCAGCCTGCTCACCACAGAGCTCAAGATCATCACCCTCTTCCAACATGGCTGGAAGTTACTCTTCATAAAGGTTCTCCTCGCAATGGGGAGAGCCCAAGTTAAGCCTTGGGGCAATTCAAGATGACTAAAAGCCTTCTAAGGAATGGAAGTCCTATTCATAAGCACTTATAATTTATTGGCTAACAATCTTTCATTCGTGTCTTCCCAATACCATTCTCTTGCTTTCTCAAAGAGGTATTTCTTTTTGTAAGAGACAGCTCAAGATGGTACACATTGAAAACTGTTTTATTGCTGCTCTCCAAGTAAGTATGTATTTTATCTCTTTCTAGGTATTTAATTTTACAGTACTGCTGTTAGGGCTGAACTTTGTACTAAATTTTGCAGTCACAGCTTAGCATTCTTCGTGATTTACTCATTTCATGGTCATCAGAACTCTCTAGATGTTACCCTTTGCTGTAAGGTCTTGAATTGCTGAATTTTCTGTTTTCACCACCTGGCTTTTCTCACTCTTGTTCTTGAATTCCCTTCCCTCTTCCTACTGGTTTGTCCCCCAGTGGTTGAGGCTGCTGTAAATTACTCTTGTTTTGCTGAATATATGTGAAACCTCTTTTCAAACTAAAATGACGCTTCAAATTGATATTATAAACCAAACCAAGCTTGGTTAAACTATGAAAACAAAATAAATTAAATTCGTTAAAAACTTGCCTATTGTGCCAACGCCAGCCATAGCAATGCCTAGCCAGTCCAGCGGATTCATTGTCTCCTTTAAATAGAAATGTGAGAACATAGAAAGCACTGCTAGGCCGCACCCAGAAACCGGCTGTATAACTGAAACCTACCAAAACATAAGATACCAAGTATCAGGTAATACAGTGTGTTACAAATGGCAATATGATAAATAAAATTAGTAAAACTTAAGTTATATGAAGAAGATCCAATGAGCATTTTAGCTATTGACTTTAATGTCAGACATGTTTGTGATGTTGTCATCCAATGGCATTGCTATGCAGAACCAGATTTCTCGCCATATCAAGCATGCTAGTTCCAAGCAAACGATGCAACAGATTATCAAGCATACTAGTTCCAAGCAAATGATGCAACAGGTTGCAACTGATGAAATAACAACTATGGTAAGTACATGATGAAATAATAGCTATGGTTAGTACATGATTATTAGACACAGAGTTACTCGAGATGATATATGAAGGCAGGTTAATGAAGGTTTGTTTCGTTGGTTAGAAATTGTATGGCTTGAGAGAGCTTAAATTTGCAATATATAGAGCAATGTAGGCCGTTGATAGATACATGTATGAATTCCCAAAACCCTGACACTAAGTAATTTACGAAAAAAGGTTGTCCATGAAGTTGGCCTTTGCACAAGAGAAAACAAATTTGAGAACAAGAAACAATTAATGTCTCCTCAATTCATTATGAATTATGGTCATGACAAGTAAACAGAAATGATTTATCATTTTTTGGTCTAACAAGTATTGGATGTTATGTTAGAAACCCCCATAACTTGTTATACTAGTCATTTTTGTTGGGCCTCCTCCAAGAATATTATAATCATTATGTTTTAGTTTACAAGGAAAACTCTCTATAACTCAATGGTATGGGGCGATAATTACTGGTAATAAATAGGGTATCTCTGTATGGCTCTTGATTATAATTTTTTAATTTTGGGGTGGTAGTACATCCATAGCCTTTTTTGGCAAGTTCAGGCATGTAGCATACCACTGGTTCTTTATTTCTGTGGTATTTTCCTTGTGTCAACAATTAGATAGGGTAAGAGCTTGCAATATGAAACATTGGGACCATATATGAGTAGGTTACATTGATAGGATTCAGTTATTATTTATTTAAGTGTACCAAAAATACTTCTCCATATAACTCGGATTTCTCTGAATAAAAAATATGATATTAAATCTTCTCCTTTAGTTAAAGGTTAAACACTCCATGCCTTATATACAGTATCTTAGCCCCATAATCTGGCAGACCCGCATTCTTCTTGTTTTCTTAAAAATGCAAAACAAGTAGCATATTTATTATTCTCATAATGAGAACAATACAACTACATTACCGGATCCTTCACCCCAGACCCTAAGATCCTGGTTTAAGTCGTGCTGGATATGGATCCTGCTCTGATCCAGCCCGGATTCTGCTAGGATACTGTGGGAAGGCTGCAGATCCTAGCTGTCTCCGAGCAGGATCTGTGGTCCAGGGACCTTTTTTTTAATTTGATTTGACATAAAGTCAAATATGGACTTCAAAAAATAATTAAAAATAAAATAAAGTATAGGGGCAACCCTAAAAGCAGCTTTCACACAAATTATATCAAAAGAAAACAACAACACATTTACCTTTCATTGAATTTTTATCTCTCCTTGTACATTTACTCTCTCGCTTTCATTTTTTCAATTGCTTATGACTGAAACTCCTTCCTTTTGCCTAATCTTATGCCATTATAACTACCCATTTGGAACCAAGGAGTTAAAAGAGCTTGCAGCGAAGAGGATTGTTGATTTAAGGTAAGTTTTGTGGGTTTTTTAAGTTTATTTTTAGTTACAAACTTTAAAACGTCTGAAACTAGTTTTAACCTTCTTTTTGTTATTTTGTTAAAAATTCTTTAAACAAATGTCAAATGCCTTAAATTTTAATAGAAATCTTTATTGTTTTTAACTAGGGGCTATAGGGATTTGCTAGAATGTCTCGCTCTACAAGTGCTAGGTCCGTGTGCCAAGGGACAGCCTTCAAAGCCGGTCCTTTCTCACTGCTTTGGAAGTGCATGACAATGTTAGAACAGGTACTACGTGGAGGGTGTTACATTTGGGTTCGCTCAAAGTGTAGTGTGAGATATAAGAGCTCATATGGTCACGTGAAAGCCCATTTGTGTGTGATTCCTAGCCTTGGAATCAAAGCTTGTGGTGAGTCAAATATAAAAGGAAAGCCAGGAAAGGGCTTGCCACCTACAAAAATCCTCGCATACATTAAAAAGCAACAAGAAGCAGATGCCTCTGTTGCCCTAAGATTGACGCGCCCTTTGGAGAAAAAAGGATCTAGATCTACAGAGCCACTTCTTGTTCCATCTCATGCTAATGTAGTTACCCCATCACACCCATTTCTTGCTATGTCCACCTCGGCCATGGAGGAAGAGGATTCACCTCTTAGTCACAAGAGAACAAAAATTGCAAGCCCATTGGAAAGGGCATTCCAGAATGAAATCAAGGACATAGTGAGGTAGAACATTGCACGTATTTACATATGTCTGTCATTTAATGTTGTTAGATCATTATATTGGCGGGATATGGTGAAAACTGTCAATGAAGCCCCTAAAGGGTTCATCGGCCTAGAGCATGAAAAAGTGTGCACCATCTTGTTGGCAAAAGAAAAAAACATAGTGTAGATGCATTGCAACCCATCAAGGATTCATGGATCGAAACAGAGCTGTCCATTTTTTATGGATGGAAGGATATGGCAAATAGGCCATTGATTAATGTGGTCGCAGTTTGCCTTAAAGGGGCAATGCTTTTTAGGGTTGTTGATTGTGAGTGTCAAGTGTTATTGTCGACAATCTGATAAGTCCATTGAAGCAGTGGGGCCTCAAAATATTATCCAAGTTCCAATGAACAATGCAAAAAATTGCAAAATTGTGGGCATGTTGGTTGAGGCAAGATATGGGCACATATTTTGGACACCTTGTGTCATTCATTCCATTCCCTTAAACTTATTTTGCAAAATTGGGCACCAAAATTGACTGAATCAAACAAGTCTATGAGAGGCAAGCAAGATTCAAATGTTCATAAGAAACCATTACATGTCCCAAGGCATTTTCAGGGCCTTCTCGAAGTTGCAGCAATTAAAGGCAACTATGCTTTTAACCTCTTTTTAATCATTCATCAATCTTGTATAATTTTAAAATTTAATTTAATTTTTTGAGTTTGTCATTTGTAGGATTTTAATTTTTGAACATTTTATTTCTTTAATTTTATTTGTTTTAATTTCATATTAGGTTGTTGAGACTCTATTGGCTTCACACACTCGTCTTGAGATGACTTGTCAAGTTGTGTGAGGCATTGAGCAACATGGTTATCAACCACCTTTGGGGTGTATGGAGGCAATCAAACACTAAGAGGACCACAAAGGTGAAAGGGTTGATCCTCGATGGCGGGTGGTGGGAGGGTGTGGAGTATATGCTCAATTTTATCGAGCCCATCATAAGTATGTTGAGATTTGTGGATATGGATCATCCTTGTTTGGGCGAGATTTATGATGGAATTGACTCAATATTGAAAAGATAAAGTCCATCATAAATGCAAAAGAGCAAAATCCTACAAAGAGGTTCTTCAAGGAAGTGTAGTCGTATCTCAGTGAAAGGTGGAACAAAATGACCACCCATTGCATCTTCTTTCTTTTACTTTGACTCCCAAATATTACAGCATAGAGATCCTTTTCTTGCCTAGGAGAGTCCCACCATATAGGGATGTTAAAGTTAGTGAGGGGTATATGGCGGAATTCTCTAGACTCTTCCCCGATCCAAAAGTAGAAGACACAATTACAAAAGAATTTGGGAATTTCATAACCTCCACAGGTCACTCCCTTGGCGCTCTTTGTGACAAATTCAAGGATACTCATATGTGGTGGTACATCCATGGGCAAGCATCCACCCACCTCCAACCACTTGCAGTAAAATTCTATCACAAGTTAAATAAAAAAATTAATTTTCTACCTTTACTGTTGACATTTTGTTTTAAATTTTTATTTTTATAAATTTTAATTGACGCTTGTCTCAATAGGTTGTGAGTTCCTCTTCAACTAAGTGGAACTAGCGTACATACACCTTTATCCACTAAGTTAAGCGCAACAAGCTGGAAATGAAAAAGGCAAAGGATTTGGTCTACGTGCATTCCAACCTATGTCTTCTCACACAAAAGCAAGATGAGTACAAGAAAAGGGCAACAAAGTGTTGGGATGTAGACCTAAAAACTACTGACTTGGATGCCTCCATTGCCTACCTTTCATTGCTTGACACCGATCTAGTGGGTTCTTCACACAACCTACATAGTGGAGCTAGTGGGAGTGGCACTGCTACTACTTGTGGTTCTACTGAACCATATGATGATGCTCTCAATGAAGCCATTGAAGACCAATATGAATATAATGAATATGCTGATTTGTCTTAATTTTTGTCCATACATTGTAACATTTGCACTATGTACTTGTTCCAAGACTAATCTAAGTTCGACCATTGACTATCATGACATTTAGCATTAAATTATTAATATGTTTTGTGGTTATTTAACTTGTTTTTTTTATTCTATGTATATTTTGTGGTTAAATTTTCTTATTTGGCTATATTTTTGTATAGTCATATCCAAAAACGTATCCAGGCTGGAAAAAAAAGGTTGTATTCGCATATCTGAAACTTGTATCCGTATCCGTACTAGTATCAAAATCGGCTACTTAGCAATACAAGATGGAGAACAAGACTGAGAAATAATTTTGGATCTGCTTTTTATATTGGAGCAATTTTGTTTCTTATACCTAGGCAGGAGAGGCTTTTGTAGAATGAAAGGACCCTTCTAGGAGATAATTCATATTTAGAATTAGTAGTCAAAGTTGTACTTTACTGCACTAATATATTTAATATTTGTAGCATTTGAATGACAATGAATTTATAGAAGGCGATATCACTGTGATTTCAAATGTTCAAGAGTTTCAGTTTGTTTAAAAGGTGCCTTCATTGTTGTAGGAAATTTTATAGTCTCTACATTACCATAACCACCCCTTATAGTACTCCTAACTCCGAAAGAAGCAGGTAAGTGAAGACCATGCCTTAACCATCACTCTAAGATCATAACTCTGAAAGAAAATGGGAAGTGAAAACCATGTCTTAACCAGCACTCTAAGCTCACAAATGCTAGGGCTTGTTCTAGTTTCTTCCATGTCTTCCTTCAATATATCTCAGCTATAAACATCTCAATAATCAATAGGTGTTATGTTATCATAGGTCTACATCATTATATAATGTAGGACCCAATCACAATATAGAAAATAATACAATGATAATTCATAATAATAATTAGTGTCAACATACACATTTACATTCACGAGAATGTGGGAAGCGTTTCAAACACTTGTTCATAATAAAAGATAGTAAAACAACAAACAACAAATAAGAAATTATTTTCCATTTATATTAATCCAAGTTGATGGGATAAAGAAGTAATACTATCTCGTAATAATAATTTGTGTCAACATGCACATTTACATTCATGAGAATGTGGGGAGCATTTCAAACACTTGTTCATGATAAAAGCTAATAAAACAACAAACAACAAATAAGAAGTGATTTTCTGTTTATATTAATCCAAGATAACAAGGTACCAACTTATAACGACAGAAAGAAAAAAATGATATTAAGGTTCAAAATGACCAAAGTGGGTAAACAGCATTATAATTGAAGTATAGAAAGAAAGAAAGAAAGAACGAAATTATATTAAGGTTCACGAATGACCAATGTAGGTAAATAGCATTGTAATTGAAAAAGTATAGAAACAAAGAAATAAATTATAGTAATGTCTATGAATGACCAAAATTAGGTCAATGGGACTCGAGAATACATCCAATCTAGAAAAAAAGGACAAGAGGATCAAAGACTAACTAAATTAAAAAAGAACTAAAGAACTGAAAACAAATGAGGGGCAAACCCAAAGCAGTAAAGCCCAAACCCATGTGTTTAAGGTATCAATACAACTAGCCATGTGGGGGGAGCAAGAACCCCCAAAGGGCATAGGTTGATGAAAGTCGAAAAAATTGGATGCTAGTCCCATCAAACATCTCTAACCATGCCTAGGACAAAAGAATCATTTGTGTTGTTATCTATCACTATGAAAGCGCCAATGCAGGATCTGATAATGCTCATCGGAGAATGTCTAGGGCTGAGGGGGTAAGTTTGGGTAATCCTAGGAGAAAGCAAAGCACCGTCCTCTCCCCCCCCCCCAAAATCTTTCCTAATATCCAAAGACGACAAAACTCCCATGCCAACAAAGAAACTCATAATGTGTGTTTGTCCCTACGGCCAAGGAGGCAACCAAGGAGGAGTAGATCCACAATGCCAAGAAGGACCAGATCCATGACGCTGACAAGGATCAGATCCATGACGCTGACAAGGACCAAATCCATGTGACCGAGAGATAGTGTGTTGCAGCACCTTAGTAGTAGTGATTTGCAAAGATGAACGTCGCCTCATTGACTATGCCCCTCAGTGTGTGAAGCAACAATATCCAAAGGGCGCTTAATGCTGACAACCTTTGTGATGCGCTAAAAGAAAGAGGTGATCAACTTGGGGGCTCTAGGGGCTCCCTACAAGGACCTGCGTCAAAGGGTGACAGCCTCCTGAAGAAAAAAGGCTAGGCACCGTTTGTTTGGGTATCAAAATAAAGTGGATAGAAAGTCACCCAAGTCTCTGTAAAGAGAGTGGTATCTCCCCCAGAACTCATCATAAACAGCTATGATAAAAATAAAAGTGTTTGTCTAAGGAAACTCTAATAACAAAAAGTACATGAGTAACTCAATAAAATAAAAGGGCCAAGGAAAGTAAACTGAAATTCCTAAGAGATAAAAATCTGTAAGAGTACAATCTCCAAGAAATATAGAAGGTCAAAATCCTTAGTTATCATCAGCTCTACAGAACTATTAACTTTCATAAAGTTGCCAATTTATATTCTTAAAATGTCCTCTAATGTGCGGCCAAGGCTAAGATAAGTTGACAAAGCAATCCTTGGGGTCATCATAATATTCTACATTCTCCTGGTCTCCAACATGAAAGATTTCCTAGTAGAAGTCATAGAATTGGAGACAAGGGCCTCAAAATGAATCCTAAACCAAGTCGGACAAATGACAATTCTCACCGTTCACTGAAGATAACTTCTAGTTGAGATGAGTTCATCATATTGATCTTCTATCACCTATGCCAATAATAGGGAAGTTGCATGGGATTTTAGGCCTTCATGACTGAGATACGTCAAAAAAAATCATAGTATTCACAAGTGATGACTCAAAGCACCACCTCCCAAAGAAATAGAGCCAATTGTCTCCTATCGGAGTAATGGAAGAATCCAAACAGGTTTCCCACAAAGATATCAGAAAACATCTCTTAGATGAACAAGCATATCAATCCTATCTTCAAAAAGGAAATGATGGTCTATCTTGATGTGAAGCTAGTGAGATGGCACTTAAAACTAACAAAATGTGAATCTAAGCCCGTGTGAGATCTACCATTTCAGTTTGGGAAAACAATAATACCATTTGAGATCTTCTACAAGAAATGTTCGGCGTATAGAACCTAAGGGAAAACTAGGTTGTCCACCAAAAAATTCAATAGATGTCCTCCTTGAGCGCTCAATTAAGCTTTCCTCTAAGAGGAACGCAAGTAGGGAGTAGTATTCGTAGGAAGGGAGATGGTTGATTAAAGTATTCAAGGATTGTAGGAGGTAAGACAGGTCTAACTACTGAAATGTCTCCTCACTAATGGACCTGAAATGTCTAACCCTAGAGGAGTTAAGGACAAGCTTGGGATATCTCTCACGCCCAAATACTGAATCACACAAAGACCAAAGCCAAAGATATTCTTTGAACATCTAAATGGGTCGGGCAATACTCTAAAGGACTTCACTTGCATTGGGTCATCCTCTAAAGATAGTTTGGGCTCTCTTGATACGTGCTTAATTAAGCAGTCAAAAACTAGAACCTCAAAGCTCTAAGCCATAAAGGCTCTTGGACTTATAAATAAAGTCAAAGAGGTGCATCTTGGATAGGATGTTCCATAAATGTTGCTGAAAGAACCATTCTAGCATTGCTAGCAAAGCCTGTCTTTTGCATAATTGTGACAAAGTTGGAGGCTTTAGCCTAAACAAAAGGGCTACTGAATAGTAACCCCAAGAGAGTGTTAAAGCAGTGATCTCTAGTAATTCCACTCAAAAGGAGAACTAATGTCTGGACACATCATATTTGGAAGTGTTAGAAATCATAACCTTATCCTAAGGTTAACCTTCAATTTGCAAATATTACAACAGCAGGCCAAACTATACAAAATGAATCAGGATCGTGCACAATATTATTGTGACAAAAATAGAGAAAATAAGATACTCTTATTAGCATGTATCCATGTTGATAGGTGCCACCCAGAAAGCTATCTCCTACATGCCAATTTGGAAAGCTATCTCCCTTCCTTGCTTTAGTGCCAATGAGGACCGCTATCTCTTTAGGAGAAAGGTTATCTCCTTTCATATATTGAGGAAAGCTACGCCCTTTAGAGTCATCGCACAAATGTCATCGGCTGTGAGAACAAATCCAGTTGATGTGTAGAGAGGGAATGAGTACGGCATATCAATTGAAGTTTCCTATGTAATCAGAAATCATGTGTGCCACTTTTTCATGTCATGCTTTTCCCAATATGCTTGTGCAGTATATTCCATATCACCATTATTCAGTTCACCCTCGTATCAATTGAATTGGTTGGACGTGAAAATTTCCCTATAATATGCTACCACAACTCTCTTAACATTTAAATATCCTTATGTGCATTAAAGAAATAATATTTGATTATGGAAGTTCAACCACCAATAGCTATAAATAACATTCACTCTTGACCTGATCATGCTCATATTAAGTTATATTAATAATGCTTGTTTATATTATGGGAGCACATTGTTTCACTAGCACTCCTCGGATAAGAGCCCCAGCCAATAAGTATTATTGAAGCACACTGTCTGTTTCTAAAGATTGGTAATGAAGACCTTATAATTGTAGAATATAAATATATATACATATACATACATATATGTATATGTAGCACAAGGAGTTTGTGAAACTCCCCTTACTGGGCCCATAGAGTTACCAATATTTGTGGTACACCTTGGGATTGAAGTTGGCATAGTAGGCTATAGGGTGTTGACTCTCTCTACATGTTATTAATTATAGATATATAAATAAAGGACTCTGCCCCAGCTACATACACACAATGAGATGTTGTACAATTCATTTTATTTTATTTTCATTCTATATTGAGTATATTGTGTTATGGGGTGCCTTAGGGACATCCACCAATATCTTGTGTTCTTGTGAGTGAATGATCTATTGAATTTGCAGGTTTTATTTTCTATCGATAATGGGATCTTGCACTTAATTCTCACATAGCACCAGAGCTTAGGGTTTGAAACCCTTCAAGCTTTGGACCTTTCCATCCACTAGGTGTGGCAGAAAGAGATTCGTCAATGTTTGTGGAGCAAATGACATTTTTTGATGATAGATCTCGGGTTCTTCGCAAATTTTGTGGTGGAGTGTTTGTTTTCAAGATCTGATCACATAGATGGATTCCTTTACAAAAATTGGTTAAAAATCAATTTTCTGCATTTGTCAGATTATGCCATTTAACTTTAAGCCCTGAAACAGTCAAATTAAATTTGTCGTGCATTTGACTGTCATAGGGCATTTTTGATACTTAATCTTCCCGATATCATAACTTCGTCATACTAACTCTATTTGACTTTATTTTTTAAGTGTCGAAAATGTATTCCAAAGATCTAAGCAATAGTGCTGTTATTTTTGGCATTTGGAGAATTTTAACTTGTTCTTAATCAAAACAAAGTATGGATCCGATTCCAGTTAGGGTTTGGGAATTGGTAGTGAAGTTGTCTTTGATGTGGATGAGATTATTTAGCTCTCATCACGAATGGTTTCTCTATCGCATTTGATGTATGGTGACCTTGTTAGTATGGGCCATCCCATGGAATCATTGTTAACTCGATTTTTGCTTTCTAGAGTTGGTTTAGGAGGATGTTGGAGGTCATGTGTCTGACGAGGACTGGCTTCATTGTTATATTGGAGGTCGTATTTTTGAAGAGAATTGGCTTCATTGATTGCTCTTGGTCTCTATCGTAGTTCAAGACTTGTGGGGGTCTTGCGGACCATGGATAGGATCATGGCTTGTTGGCTTACTGATTACTACAGGGTTCTAAGGCCCGAACTCATTTATGGGGTGATCATGGCAGATCTTGTGGATGGTAGTATTTTGTGCTTGGCTTCAGTTCTTTGGCATGTATCAATAGATCGTGCTGGTTTTTGGAGCTCATGCACAAGGATGGGAGCATTTGATGATCAATTTGGTGGGTGGGTTAGAGTTGGCTTAATAATTTGGCCATCACCATCACTCCTGTGGATAGCATGTTTTCAGTGCCCTGCTTCAGATTTTAGGCATGTCTTTATATTGTGCTGGTTTGGGAGCACATGCACATGGCTAGGAGCATTTGGTGATTGGCCAGTTGTTGAGTCATATAATTAGCTTTGGCATTTTTTCCATCTTGTAAGGATGGGCAGTTCAAAGATAGTAAGGTTGCGGACCCAATGTTGGAGTGGTTCAAGCATATCCTCGGGTTGGGAGCATTTGGTGATTGACATTTGTTCGGATCATGGTTGTCTTTATTATCATCGTTTGTATCATGAAAATTTCTATTAAGGGTGTAGTGTAATGCCACCTTTCTTTTATGACTCCTCTTTTGGTGGGGGGCGTTGGTCAAAAGGTTTGGCAAGCAAAGGCCACCTTCCATGATTCCTCTTTTAAGGGGAATGTTGGAGGTTAGGTTTGGCAAGTAAACACTCCCTTCCTCTAGGCCTTCTAAGTTGTGTTTTTTTTTGGAAGGGGGGTGTTAAAGTTGTAAAATTCACCTCAAAAGCCCATAGAGTTACAAATATTTGTGGTATGCCTTGGGATTGATGTCATCGTAGTAAGCTGCAAGGTGTTGACTCTCTACACATTATTAGAAATAAATGTATAGATAGAGCGCTTTGCCCCGACCCCCACCTATAGAGATGTCCTATCATTCATTCTTTTCTGATTCTATATTGAATATATTGTGTTCTGGGGTAATTTAGGGGCATCCACCACTATCTTGGTGTTCTTGTGAGTGAATGATCTATTGAATGTGTGGATATCTTTTGTCAATAATGAGATCTTGCACTTAATTCTCACATAAACTAAATAATACTATTGTTATATAAACATGGAAGAGATTGAAAGATGAGATAGAGATTAAATATTAGGGGCAAATGAAATTATGATATCTTACTGGTGCTTGGGATACAGCCCTTAGCATCAACAAGGCGCCAAGAATGTCAATACAAAAGCCAGCAACCCATGTTTTACTCAATGCATAGGCCCGCATTACCTGAAATAAATTGGTAAATCAATATGTTAGACAGAAGTTCCTCAATCAAATATTGCAATAGGTGCCAAATACAACTTACCTAAAAGATATAGAAAAAACCTAAAACAGAAGAAAACTAAGATGATCGAATTCAAGGATGGATTTACTGGAAATGCAACTTTAGAGAGAGAAATAGAGAGAATTCGCAAATAGTTTTTTTAAACTCTTTCATGAGTATCTCCTTAAGTTTAAAGGCAGACATAACAATTGCCCTTTTCTTATGATGAATAATCCATACTAATTAGACAGTTGAATAGAAAGCAAAATCCCTCATCAGACACATAGGAAGGCCTAATTTGAACTATACCATTAAGAATGCTTTCTGGATCACCACATGATGCTTCTATTAGAAAGATAAAAGAAAATTCAGCGCCCATGACTGTAGAAACATTTAAACACCCTCCAAGACTTTTCATTCTAGAAGACTTTAATCTTATTTCAAAAAATAACAAATGGTGCAATTTTAAAAAACATCCGTCCTCATATCAGCCTTTGTTAATAATTAAATATTTCTGCTAGATGCAATATTAGCAAGATTTCAAATTTATCTGTAAAATCATATGTCAGCAGCCTCTGCACCTACCCCCAACTGCATCTCATTTGAACTCCTCCCTTGCAGAATGGAACTTGTATATGTATGCTCATTAAAAAGCTTTCAAATCACAAAATGTCTCAGCAAAAACAGATTTCTACATAATGCCATTTACCACTCGCTAGAAGATCCAAAAATTAATTGGAAGTTGGAAACTCTCACACTAGTAACATTCACTACATTGATTTAAGCACGACTACCTCCATTGTCCATGAAGTTTAGCATTCAAAGACTTAGTAAAAAGCTTGTTGCAAGGAAGATTGTTCGTATTGGATTAAATTTAGTTTTGAATCTCTATGTCCTTGGTTCTTCACTAACTACCATGCCCTTGAACTGAAACAGTTTTCTCAAGCACAGAAATACCTTTTGCAATCACCAAGAAAGACCCAGATATTCCATGAACTTCTGCAAATATATTCTACACTTACAACCTATGTTACCAGAATACAGATACAGATATGGGTACAGCACAATTTCAGCAAATGGTAGAGAATAGAAGAAGAGTGTTTAGTTTTTTGTATTTTGTTTTTTTTTTCCTTTTTCATCTTAAGTTTGAGGTGGTATGTAGTGGGTTAGGTCAGGTTAGTAAAGTAAGTTTTTTTTTTTTTTTGGGTTTTAATGTTAAGTTTTGTTGTGCTTTCCAACTGTATCCAGCTACCACCCATGTACGCCTTGACATATCTCGGTATGGCACAATACAAAAGTGTTGTATCCGGATACATCATGACATGTCCAAACATATCCAGACTGGATCCATATCAGATACATCAAATACACAATATGACACCCTTCCTAGGTGTTATCACATAGATTTTGCACCCATTCTTGATGTCGTAGCTTGCTGTGCAAAAATCTAATGATACAATGGGATCACCTCCAAGCTGTAGGACCTTGGCGAATTGAGGTGAACCTCCGGAGAATGCTGGCTTCCTTTCACTAATATCGGTGCAACTGATAAATTACCAGCTTATATAGAAATTCCGCTTTTTTAGTGATCTTGCTCCTAAACTAGGATTTGATTGTAAAAAGAGTTTTGAGAATGAAATTTGCAAAACTGAAAACGGTGATTGCACCAAATATTTTATAGTGGATTTTAATGCTTGCTTGAATGAACACAATAGAACGGAAAATATATTGAAATTTGTAGGAGCACAAACTCCTGCAAATGGGAAATCAGAGGCAATAATTGGTATTTTTCATACAAGGGACAAGATTCTTTATTTTTTAATAAAACAATCTTCCAAAAGGGTAGAAAATACCACAAATGAAATTTCGTGACTGAAATAAGAATTAAAACATCCACAAATATTTAAATACCTTGCATACACAGAGATTTCTCATACAAGAAAGACAAATCTTCAATTTATTCTCATTCTCTAGGTTACAGCATGTAGAAGACTAGGCAGATCCAGGAACTTAGTTTAAACTTCAACTCTTCTTGAATCTTGACTAGCTTAACCACAGCAATGGTAATCCCAAGATCTCACTAACTCCAACTCTCATACCAGCTCTACTACAAATGCACAAAACCAATGTAAGCTCTAATACCACATTGTAATGCAACAGATAATATACACATAATGCATACTGCCCATGTACATCGCGACATGTCTGGATATGTATCCAAACATATCCAAGTCATATCCATATCGGATACACTGAATACATGATATGACGCTCTTCCCAAGCAAATCCAATAACTTAGCTTAAACTTCAATTATTTTTAACCATTTTAAACACGCCATTAACGATCCCAACATCTTCTCCTTACTAACTCCATCTCTCATACCAGCTCTGCTACAAATGCACAAAACCAATGTAAGCTCCGATACCACACTGTAGTGCAGAGGGAAAAAAACCTAAGATACCGATTCATTAGAAAATGCAAAAGAATCTGGCCTAGGCAGGTACCGGATCCTAGTTCAAGTTCAATACTACCCATAAACGGCTTGGGTTCGTCTTGGGCGACCCGATTTCACCCGAGTTTCTTCTGAGCACATACCAGATTCGATACTACCCAGAAACGGCCCAAGTTCATCGTAGGCGACCTGGGTTCATCCAGGGTGTTCTGCAGAATAACCTAGGACGCCCAAGACAAACCCGGGTAGAACCCAACAATTAATTTTTTTAATTTTTATATTTTTCTATTTTTTTCTCAATTTTTGACATAAAGCAAACAATTAAATTTAATTAAAAACACATTGGAAACCCTAAAAGTTAAGTGAAAAACAAAAACATAAGATAAAAGAACACAAATGATAAAAACAAAAACATTGCCAAACCATACTCACACCTTTGCAGGCATTTGACACTTCATATTCTTGTAGATTCTTGATAACAACATTGTACGTCCCTCCTATCTTCAGCATCCCTAATCATATGGTCTTAGGATACCCCTTGGCCAACGGATGGTATGCTCTCACAAGTTTTGATTTCAACCTTATCACCATACATCACAAGGTAATAGGATTTATACCTAGGCACACCAATATCCCCCATGCATGAGGGCCTACATAGTGCAAAGTGTTACCATTGTGAACCCTCGAGGAGTATCAAGCAAAAAGTGGTAAAAAAACAAACTACTTATAGATGGGAGATTAGCTAATATTTAAGAGACTTAAAGAAAGATAGTTAAGAAGATCTTAAGCAAGGGAATTGACTCTAGGCACAATACATTGTCGATACTCTCTTATAAATATTTAATGCTGGAAATAAAGGAAAATGAATGGAGGCATACTTGAATATCCGCAGTAAAATCCATATATAAGTTTGGTGTGGTACCCTCAAAAAGCTCCTTGTTATGTGTAGACAGCAACGGCATGGATCTTCCAAGAACGGCTCACCTTCAAAACACTTAGATAGGCTATCTCTATTCAACAAAGATTGCTAGAGACAACACAATCCAAGATTACCTCACCTTCAAAAGACTTAGATAGCCTATCTTTATTCAAAAAAGATAGTCAGAGGCAACACAAAACCTATTTAAGAGGCAATGGCATTTAGTAAGCACGAGACTCTCTATACTAATATAGCCAAGAATTGGGCCACCAGACTAGCCCCAATGCTGCAAGATGCTAACTAGGATGCCAGTCTCCTAAAACACCCTTGGTTGGACGATAAGAACTCAAACTAGAGACCATTTAACTCTTCAAGGACATGATCAATCCTTGATGGACTTTCGATTGATTAATCAATTGATGTTTGAAATTTGAATGGTCTTCCTACACACATAGTTATACTTGAAGAAAGAGATACTTCTTAAGATGGAGTAATCCAAGGCTTCTAGAGAACTCATCCATGTAGAAGAACACAAGGACATGCAAGGAAGATGCAATGCCTAAGGTGTGTGGGAACACCTCTCGAATTATTGTTCAATTCTAGAGAGAATATCAAATTTATCTTCACCCTATATATGCAATTGGCTCTCAATTATGTTGAATTCCCAAACTCCAGCGTTTTCATGAGCTTATATGGGATTGATTGGAGTCAAAAGTCTGAAAAACATCGCAAGAAGCAGTAAAGCACATCATTATGTTTGAGGGTGCATATATATTATAGTCACATCAAATAACGTATGTTAGCATATACAAGCCCGTCAGTGGATGCACAAAAACTCCCCTCTATTTCTAAACCTCTAAAGTGAACATGCAGACAAACCCAACTGCCAAACTAGACATATAAGTTCCCAAAGGTGATTAGGACTTATTAGATGTAGTCAATGGAAATTATAATACATTGAATTACATGAGGTGAGGTCAAAAATTTGCATCCCACAATATGAACTTACAGGCATCATGATCAGGATATATAACATTTTGGCTTAAATAACTAACCACTAGGGACTTTAAAATATCCCTTTTTGGATAAACTATGAATGCTGATTTATTTTGGGAAAAGGGTACTCTAATTTCCCTTAAAAGAAATAAATTCAGAATTAGAACCCTCTGGTAAGATAAATTAGAACCCTTGAAAAATCTTTTCATTGCAATTCTTGCTCGTGCATGTCCCAATATAATACATGAAGCACAATAATATATATCCCTTTCAAGCAAATACTGCTCAGATCTATGAAGTTTTTTTCATGTTGGAGGACTGTTGTAGGTGGCAACAAGCTCGCAAACCCTCAGCGTAGTTAATTCCCACAGCTACTAAGCATCAACTGTAATGTTCCCTTTTGAGCGAGCATCAGAAGTTTGGTGGTTTAACCTATCATCGGGTCCTCGTAGGTTAATCAAGGTGATTAGAAGGCCCAGTGTTGGAGTTAGTTGAATCTCCAGTGGGCAGTTGGCAGTGTTTTCATCTCCAGATCCTTAGCTTGTTCGGAGGCGATGTTATTCAGGGGTTTTTGGCTTCATTTATGTATACTTACTATTTATAGTAAGTCAATTGGATGATAGAGGCCAACCTTACTATTGATAGTAAGACACCCTGGTTAGTAGTGAATGCAATGGGCTACCTCCTGGTGAATTCAGAATTGATTTACAATGATTAATGGAGTTATAATATTATAATTATTATTAAAGTTATACTTTAATAATAATTAATTATTAAGTGCATATCATTAATGAATTAAGTGAACTTTATTTAAAAGGGGGATTTAAATGCTTTTAAAAGTATACTTTATAATAAGTGTTAAGGTGTTATTTTAAAAAATAGTTATAAGTGAATAATAAAGTATACTTTATATTTTAAAGTTGTGCACCAAAAAGGAGGGAAAAGTAAATGAAATTAAAGTAAATTAAATGAGATGAAGTCAAATACAAATTGAATATTATAAAAGGGAATTTAAAGTTCATTTTCAGGGGTTCATTATTGAAGAAGAAGAATTTGGCTAAGGGCTTTGCTGAAGACTGGAGAGTGAAAATCTCAAGCTTTTTGAGGACATAGCCCCTCAGGAAGAGCATCTTGCAGACAATTCCATTGCAGGGATTGTGCTTGTGCTTCATCGAATTCAAGAAGATTTCTTTATTTAGGGTTTCGAAGGATTAATCAGAATATTGTGCACATATTGTTCATCATTGCCAGGGAAGAGTTTAATGATTTAATTACTGTTGTGTAGAGACCATATTGGAGGAGTTTTTAATTCAGATTTTCAGAGTTTATTTGTGCAAATCAGGGGGTTCATACTAGCCCTAGCGCCATTGAAAAGATTACTTGCAGCCATCATTAGAGGATCAATTGCATTTCAAAGGAGATCCAGCTCCATAGAAACCAGCCACAGCATATAATAAGTGGAGACGCCACTTGTAGTGGGATCGCAGCTTATCAAAGCTATTTTGGAGATTGTATTTGGTGAAAAGGTTGAGCTACAGCAGTCTTCTAGTATCTCAGACATTAATCTACAGCTGGAGTAGCATACACATATGAAGGCGATTGGATTTGATACCTTGTTTGCAGTTTGGCATTGTAACTTCATCATGGCACAAGGGCAAAATTTGGTATGTTGGCATTTCATTGTATAATCTGAAACTGAATGTAATCAGTAAATAACTATATTCAAATCTCTAATTTGAATGCATATATCATGTTTACTTCTGCTGTTATAAGTGTTAATATCAGTCATTGGATCTTGTTTGGTAATTCGCATATGCGTGTGAAATGTATGCTCTATTGTTCATTGAAATGTCTATATGAAACAAACTAGAAAAACTTATCACAAACAAGCATTCAAACTCAGAAAATTCAGTGATAACAGCCAGCATGCAAAGTGTTTGACAAAATGTCAATACACTAAATTCTGAAAATTCGGGGCAGATTTGGGGTAAGACACTAAATCAACTATCAAGAAAACAGCAGCACCCAGGTCTGTAACAGCACACTGCTCAGAAATAGCACAGAGTTACCTCTTAAATGGGTTTGTTGCAGTCCAAAAGGGGTGACCCCAGCATAGTAGGAGCCACAAACAAGAAGAATTCAGCTCAGATATGAGTCGTTGCAGTTGGAAAGCCTAAATCTCTGATTTTTCACTCAAACCCTAGTGTGCAAACCTTGTGATTCAGAATATTCTGGAAAATAACCGGATGGTGTGTCGCATGAGTAACTCCTTGATGAAGCTACCTCATAAAACCAAAGGGGTTTCTTTCTCTGGTTTGGCTACAAAGAGGGCTTCCGTCCTCAAGCAAAAGTTGAATGAATTTGGAATCCAGTCATGAATTGTCAAAAGGTGAATAATCAATCATAATATTCATTGCCCCCTTTGTCCTTATATAAGATTCACTTTTCAATTCACCCAAACCCTAAAGTAATTATAATTACTTTTTAATTTAATATTCATCTTTTTCCAAATAATGAATATTAATTACTTTTGGCCATGTATGTATTAATGACTTTTGGCCATGTATGTATTAATCACTTTTGGCCCCACTAAATAATAATTAATAATTGTCATTTTCCAAAGTTATAACTTAAATTACCCTTTTGGACGACTTAATTAATTATTATTAGATTATTAACTATTTTGAAAAGGGGGCATGACAGACCTCCCTATCATGATTTAATCATAACTAAATTTGCATTGCCTCAAATTTTGTACCCACCAAGCCACACAACTTGACCTCATTGTTGGGGTACCCATTTTGGCTAGGTATCATAAGGTGTACCGATTTGCAGCGTTATAGGATATTGTCGTGCTTACCCTCTCTAGGAGATTAAGACAGAGGAACAATCTATTTCCAAGTATCCTACCTATTATGAGATTCGAGCGTGATATCATTGTCTGCAGTTTTATGGAGACTCATTGGGATCCATTGCTACCTCTTTCCGTTATCCAAAGTGGTTTGATACAAGTGAACACAAGTGAAAGGTCCACATGATTATGTTCGTGGATGAAGATTATGAGGTGTGTGTCCATAATGTTCATGAATCAATACCAAAAATAGAGGAGGAAAACACCCATATGGATGACTAAGAACAACAAGAAATCCCAAACATCTCTCTTGCAGTCATGCTAAGAATAATCCAATATGCAACTCTAAGGGTGAAAATATAAGTTAAGGGAAAAGTGGTGAAGACCCTTATCTATTCCAACTACACTTGTAACTTAAGAGACTCAAATTTGGTGACATGTTTAGGCCTAAGAGCTGTTATATTGTTAAATCCACAGGTATCAGTGGCTAATGTGTCAACACACAATGATGGACAGCAAAAGTATGATCAAAGGAATGAAATTGCAGCTGGAAAGCCACAAATTTAGTTCTAATTTTTATGTTGTAGCCCTAGCAGGGGCTGATGTGATCTTTGGGTAATAGTGGTTAAAGATCTTAACAAATTTCAAATGAACCTTGACAAAGGTACATGAAAATTTGAGGAACGAAAGCAACTGAATATAATTAATGGGCTGGAAGCCTATTCAAATATGCCAATGTCATCATGGGGTAATAGTAGTTAAAGACCATGGCAAATTTCAAATGAATCTTGACCAGTTGTACATGAAATTTTGAGGAATGGAAGCAACTGAATACTATTAAAGCGCTGCAAGCCTATGCAAATATACTCATTTCAGGTTATGAAATGGGCAAACACAGTTCAAATTTAATTGGCAATCCAGTGGAGAACACAATAAATTGCAGAAACTTAATGTGCTATGAAAGCAAAGAACTAAAGCGAAGGAAATGAACCCAATTAACACATAAGATACAGCAATGTAAGTGAAATATTTTCTTCAAAATTAAAGTAATTTACAAGAAGCTAGTAATCTCTGAAAAGAGATGTGAAGCTAAAACTACTGGATACTGGTACGATCCGTTTCGGATATGATTCCTGGTCTGATCCTTTCCGAATACGGCCAGGATATTGTGGGAAAACTGTGGATCCTCCTGGATATGTCCTGGATCCACACTCCTCCTGCAGTATCCTGGCCGTCCCTGGGCAAGATCTGCAGCCCAGAAACATTTTTTTATTTCACTTGACAAAAAGTCAAATATGGACTTCAAAAAACAATTAAAAATAAAATAAAGTATAAGGGAAACCCGAAAAGCAACTTTTACAATCATTTTATCAAAAAAAAAAAGAACCACCACAACACATTTACCTTTCATTACATGTTTACCTCTCACTACACATTTGCTCTCTCATCTTGAATTTTTTTAATTGCTTCATACTAAAACTTCTTACTTTTGCTAATCATACACCATTACAACTACTGCTACTAATCCTTTTGCTTGTGGTTCTAATGAAGCACATGATGATGCTCTCAATGAAGACATTGAAGACTAAGATGAATATAATGAACATGCTGATTTGTCTTGATTTTTGTCCATACATTGTAATTTTTGCACTATTACTTGTTTTAAGACTAATATAAGTTCGACCACTGAATATCATGACATTTGGCATTGAATTATCAGCATGTTTTGTGGTTATTTAACTTATTTTGTTTACTCTGCATATTTTGTGGTTAATTTTGCTTATTTGGTTATATTTTTAATATTTTTGATATTTCATACGTACATATGTATATATATATATATATATGGCTGTATCCAAAAACATATCCAGGCCCGAAAAAAATTGTCGTATTAGCGTATCTGAATCTCGTATCCGTACTAGTACCAGTACCAGGATCAGCTACGTAGCTTAAACACACTACCTTTTAATTTTTTAAAGACATTTCCTTCGTCGCTACTTTTTCAAGAAATGAAAAGTTCAAAAAGAGTAAGTGAAGCAATTTGCCCATGTGACAAGCATTCCCCCAAAAAATTAAGACATAAAACTCATCAAAACATAAAATTTTGGTTTCCTAAAATTTTAAGAATTTTCTAGATTTTTGTATATTGCAATTTTTAGGCCTTTCAGAGTCATTTTAGGGCATCAAACTTTTCCAAACCAAATTCTGCACCCTTTCATCATGTTATACAGATCCTAAGCATCCCACCACATTATACTATTTTGAATTCCTATCAATAGTGCAGGAGTTACATCCTTGGCAATGTCGCCTACTAGTTTTTCGGTATTCTTCCCAAAATTCTGTCCTTAACTGCCACCTGAATGCAAACAACCTGCAAAAGTGAGATATGTTATATCTTCCAATATAATTCTACTAAGGGCAGTGTCCCAAAGGGAGGCATCCCCGACACTCCAAATACCTTGGACAAAACATCCCCAGCATCCTGCGAATTGACAAGGCAGACACCAAGATGTTTTGGCCCTTCAAGAATCCGTTGTGAATCCGTTGTGGGGACATTTCTTTCTCTCTTTTTTTTTTTCTTTTTTTTTTTATGTGCATGGATGTGTAAGCATCGTCAGGACATGTAGGCATCCCCAAGGCACTTGAGGGATGTCCCTTGACCATCCCAAGGATGCCTAGATGTCCCCAATGGCATGCAACAGTATTTAAAAACAAACAAAAAAAGATATACATCTAAAAAAAAGAAAACCGAAGCCCCAGCAAAGATAGGGGGCCAAATTTCTAGAATTCAAATATTTTTTGTGGAAAATCAATGCCCTGGCAAAGAGCCCATTTTGTCATCACTCAAAACTTATTGCTATATTCCAATTTTATTTTTTCATGGACTCATTTGAGACATAACTCTTGATATAATTACTTTCATGGTGATATAACAATCACATATTCCATATTCATACATGTCAAACTCAATTTGCATTGTTCAACGTTCAATGTTCAATGTAGCTCTGTAGAATGTTCAATGTTCAAAGTCATGGATGTTATGTTATATTTTCAATGTAGCTCTGTAGAATGTTTAATGATGGTTGATTATACAAATGAAAACTTAAAAGCTATAAATTTTGTGTATTTTTTAATATATTACATTTGTCATCCCCTGTCTTGTCCTTCGCCATCCCCAAATTTCTGCAAAATTCTTGCTGTACCGGAAACTAGGAGAAGCATAGATTAAGGGCTTGTAGCGGAACCCAGCCAACAAGAGAAAAGCAAGTGTAGCAATTAATTGAAGAGATGTAGATATTTTACAGGACCTACCACACAGCTTGACAGTAAACATGGAGCAAGAATGCCTCGTAGAGTTGGAACTGCTAAAACAGATCATCATCCCCACTAAATCTATCCTACATTATTCAGGGATGAGATTGAAAAAACAATTTAAGAGTCACTGGATCTGAGGGATATAGTACCTGGTAAGAGCTTTTTTGCATCTCTGGTGGTGCTGATAAAAAGGACAGTTCATTCCATGTCTAAACTAGTTTAGATATCTTAGATACTCATCTAAAAATGTTGAGAGCTATCAATCTCAAAGCACCTATCTTGGATTTTTCACATAAAACATTAATTAACGACTCCATCACTTTCTTCATGCATTTCCCACTGACTGGTGACCTCAATCTAACTGCACCACTGAATCAGGCTCAAATAGATATTTTGGAGAGATACAAATGGGCTCCAATTGCCTTCTCCAAGCAAGAACAAAAACTGCTGTATGCCAGTCAAATTTAAGGTAAAATCTGCCCTGTGACTGTCAAATGGACGTCAAATTTAAGGTCAGCCATTTTTAACACTCACTCAATGACAAGATTAGACTCGCTTCTCCCATCCCCCTGACTATCAATGTAGGTTACGCCTCTCAGCATAATTAACTATCCAGAATTCCAACGTTAAGAATATCCCATTGGGCATCTATGATTTCTTCTCAAATGTACAGTGCAATTGTATTTATAGAGTGATTTATGATCTGATTATCATCAAATAAGGGTGAGGGATAGTGGAAAATTAAAGAAATATTTTTCAAACTCATCATAGTTACTATGAATATCAGGCAATGGCTTTTTGGATAACAAATGCTTAGGCCACCTTTCAAGGAACAATGTTTCCAATTTTCAAGCCCTATTTGAGGAAGTTTATTTTGCATTTCTAACCATTGCTCAATCTACCTTTCAAGTTACAATGAATCTAATTTTCAAGCCCTATTTAAGAAAGTTTAATGTGGGTTTCTTTTATGATATTCCCATTTACGACAGAATTGAGGAGGACCATTTAAACCACTTAAAAGTTGTTTTGAAGCTTGTGTGGCTAGATTCAATATTTGAAAAAGAAGAAACGAAAAATGTCATTTTGCAAAGAGCCAGCTAGTGTACACAGGGCAACCAACTAGTAAGCAGGAGTCAAATGCTAATCTAGCTAAGTTTCAAGCCATCCTTGATTTGCCCATTCTAAATATGTGATTAAATTGAGAAGATTCAAGAAGCTATACAGTTTAAAACAGAAGGTTTGTCGAGGGTTTTGGAAGCCTCGAGGAAGCCCTCACTGATCTTAAAAATAAGGGACCTTTCAAATGGCCAAAGGCAACAGAGGCTGCCTTCTAAGAAACAAAAAAGGTAGAGACTTCCAGCCATGTACTTGCACTTCTAATTCTACAGACAATCGTAGAGAAATGTGATGGACCACTTCAAGTGACAGATAAGTAAGGTAATTAGCATGAATTTGCTGGCAAATTATTCACTAATAATGTTAATAATCAAGGTAAGATTTGACAGCAGATGGGTGGGTGCAAAATTTTAGCAGATTGAAAAAAGACATTGTTAGGAAGAAGCAAGTATATTTCCTCGGATAACAGAGGAACTTCAGCCCCTCAAAACCTAGAACTACTTGAACCACAATCTCAGAAGAGACGTGAAGGATCAAACCAATGAGACATTCATTTTTTCCCACCCCTTATTTTCAGAATGATAATTTCAGCAAGCCGTAGGCCAATTCAGCCAACGCAAGGTGACAGATGGTCCTCTCTTTTCCCAATAATGCCTCATCAATTTGATGATGGACAATGGAACAGTTTACAGTAATCAATTCATGATTATAATTAATACAGAGTCTAGGTGGTGACTTTTACCCATGCTTATACTGTGATGTACAGCGCAGTTGGCAAGTACTTTAATGCTACAGCTTGCTTATAGTCTCAAATTTATTGAAATGAACATGAAAGTCTCCCTGTTTGTGGGATGGATGTGGCAATCAAGATTCACAGTAGCAAAGGATTCATATTGTCCATAACCTTTGCCAATTCTCATTTTCTCAGTGTTAACCTCAGCTACATTGTAAAGTGGAATTGCTCTGTTTCTTTTTTTTTCTGTTTTTTCAGTGACAGTGAGGAAATTAAACAAGAGAAATGTTTCCAATGTGGTCTGGGGGGCTACACTCCAGCAGGTGACCACATTGAGGATTTCTTGTGGCCAAGATATTTCTCTCTCTGTCCAATTGGACTATATGCCTATGACATATTTTCAGGGGCATTAATGGCCCTGCAGTTAATAATGGGAATGGCAAAATCCCTTCAAATGGCAACATTAAATTGTGCTGCCCAAATTGTCACTGGATTGTGGAGAGTATTGTCTGTGTATAAACATTCAAATAATTCATATTTGTTACATTACAATCAAACAATCCAATCAGACAATTTCATTCAGAAGGTAAATATGAGTTTTGGGGACACGGATGGTTAAACTTGGATTACTGAACATGTAATTGATGCCATCAACTTCAACAGGGAGCTGCATTAGTAACACATTTCCCAGCGAATTGAAGGCGCTTTGAGGCAACTCCCTGTTGGGTAGGGCATTCCCTCTGCAGAGGCGATGTTTATTGGGCTTTACCAGGCATAGGCAGGAGAAGTTATAGTGGTCGCTCTCATCCTGATGTTAGTGAAATCCCCGGGTCTCCAGGATCGCATGCAAGCCAGGTGCAACAGCAGTGGTAGTGCATGTTGTGGGGGCTAAACAACAGTGGGAGTGTAGGTAGGCCCCCTAGCAGTCAAGGTTAGAATTCAGAGGATGTTAAGAAGCCTGCGCAAGCATTGTTCCCTGAGCGTCATCAGCTCTTAAAAAAAACCAAGCATTGATTATAAACTCAGCCTCCAAATGGACAACGTAGCAGGAAAACAGATGGATTTTGATCAAACCCTGTATGAGAGCATTAACATCATTCTTCAACATGTGCAACATGCAGTACATGTACAACACTTTTCACTGCTGATTGTCAGCGACCTTCAGCTGTACTGTCTATTTTGTGATTCCTCCTTTAGTTGCCTGTCTGTCTTATTACAGAATGTCCTGCTTCATTTTTTTATGAGCTTGGTATGGTTTGGGAGTCTGTATAGGTTTTCTAATAGCAGTCTCAGTAAACAGAATCAACACCCAGACGGGTAGGGCAAAGTATAAACCCTCTCGCCAGGTATGCAAAGGTGACAGAAATTGGACTTACCAGTCACATGCACGAACATTTTAGCAGTTGTCCATGTTGTACTGAAATCCCAGGGTCTCCAAGATCACATGCAAGCTGAATGGGACTGTAACAGTGGCGCCCATTGGGGGGGGGCTGAACTACAATGGGAGTGTAAGGAGGCCCCTTTTTTGATCAAGACTAGAACTAGGAGAATGTTAAGAAGCCTGTGCCAGCATTGAACCTTGGGCATCATCTGCTCAAAATCCTTCCATTTTGTCTCTAAGCAGGCCTGAGGATTTAAACTTATGATCATATAGCCCACAGATCGCAGCAAATTGTAAATATTTTGATGTTAACAACTTAACACAATTACTCTTTACCATTACAAAAAATATTATGTTAAAATTTAATCACTAGGGTTTTTAAGTTTCCACTATGAAATGCATGCATAAAAACAAAACCCTTTAAAGCACCGGCATCACATATTTTGCCTTTAAAATCAGCCAACTTAAATCAGACTGTGATTTATACCCTCTTCCTTTATTAGAAGGTAATTGATGATCCACAAGATCAGCATTTTTGCCATTACGAAAAAATAATATCCCTAAATATTAAGGACAACTAGTATACCCAGTGGAAACCATTAAAAGATCTTTAAACTACAATTTCGGTAATTCATTGAATGAGGAAGGAATTATTAGAGGCAATTCATAGCATTGACGAATTTCTTTTTATTTTTGTTTTGGTGTGTTGCATACCTTGAGATTGAGAGCCAATGGAGGAAGGCCGACAGTTCCTTTCTTCTGCAAAACTTTACCAATACTATTGCCCGAAGTTGCAGCCACTGTCAGCATGATCGCCTCCCACATGGTGTCAATTGTTATGTGACGCACTGATCTCTGTCTTCCTTTCTTTCACGAATCTTCTGTATCGCAGAGACGCCGTTTTAATGCCCGCAAAAGAATTGGAATCGCCCAACAATTCAATTTAAAAATTAAAAAAATACCGTTTCGTGTTTTCGCTATGAAGTGGATAATTCTTGTAGGTGGGTTTACTTTAATGAAAAGCAAGATATGATTTTTTTTTAAATGATTAAAATATGGTAAAGTCTTGATATTTATGCAACAAAGTACAAAGACATCCAATTGAGATGAGTTGAAGTGCTAAGCCAATGGAGCCTTGATAATTGATTTACAACTAAGATTTTGTAAGTGTTCAAAACACTACAAGAAAAATTGTAAAATATAGTAAATTAGAATAAAATAGAGTTATTTAGTATTAAAAAGGAGATTGATAAGTATCATTGATTATAAGTGGTCAATAGTAATGAAAAGAAAGAGAAAGAGAAAAATAATTGAAACAGTCATCTATAGGTTTTGACGGTGCTTGGAAATGTAGAGAGAAAGGTTTTGGAATTGTGTAGATTGAAATCAAAAAGTTAGACTATGCCTTACATAGATGACTAAATTTGGTCATCATCAATTACGGTCAAACCAAAATCATATAATTAATTATAACACTATGCAGTCGATTGTCGAATTCTACTCCAATTATAGCATTGTTGATCTTCATTATCTAAAACTTTTTAGTATCCTTCATTGTCGAAAAATGCACAGATACCTCTCTTAGATTTTCAAATTAGTGCAAGCATATGTCATAAATTGATCTCCCCTTGAAGCAACCCCGATCCAGCATCAACACCTAACAACACATCCAAAGACCAAGGAAATGTGCAGTGAAGTGGCCCGAGCCCCCTTAAGGGTTGCAGCTACATATCGTAGTAGAGAGAATCAAGGCTCAATGCAATTCTAGTCCTTGTGAGTGTTCATAACCCAAGTGAGATAAAAGACTTTACCTTCTCTCCCTAGATAATCAAATACAACTAGTACTCGATCTTTCACTCAATCCCTCTTTTGTTACATGTAGAAATAGAATCTTAGTAATGCACATAAGACTTGTGGAATGCCTTGATACTTGTGGTTACCACTTACTAAAATGCCTTTGGATGTTTTGTATATATAAGCTTCTCAAATTCAAATTACATACCCATTGACATGCAAGCCAACACAAGAAAAGAGGAAAAGTTAATGAACTTGGGTCCACAAAGTAGGTAAAAGAGGAAAAAAGGCCAAAGGGCCCACACAAGAAAAATGACCATAATCGATGACTATTGACTATGGTCTGGACATCTGAAAAGTAGAGGAAAAAACATAAACAATATCTCTAAGTACAAAAAACATAGAGGAAGAAGAATATAAAAGAAATAAAGAAGCACGAGACCACATGAAGAAGGAATGAAAAGCGAAAAAACATAAAAATGCGAATAAGTATCTAATTTGAATCAATTATCCATATGCATAAAATCACACTAAAAACATAATAGTAATAAGCCTTGTACCAAAACTAAGTGTCTACATAATTCCTTTCTTTGGTGTGCATGTGTCATACCTAAATTCTACATGAGGGATGTAAGACAAACTCTAAATTTATAGATTTGGTGCACCCACTCTCTATCATCAACAATTGGAATGTACCTATAAGCAAATGGAAACACCAACAAGAAGATCAATGTCTTGGTAAATCGATAATCATTGTAAATGAAATAAATTAAATTAGAATTAAGAAAAAGAAAAATACACTTGATGGTACGTGAGCCATGTTTTCACTCTTTAAAATTTTAGAATTCATTGTAACTGGAAATTGAAACTAAAATTAAAAATTAGGGTTCAACTCCTCGAGGGAAAAAATCTACTTCTTAATCAAATAAGTATACATCTGGTGACATGTTTGGTGACTTTATGGTGAATTTTTAGTGAATTTTTGGTGACTCTCTTGTAATATAATATTTTGTGAGAGACTAGTTAAGACAAGTTACCTATTTTTGATGTGGGGGAATGTTTTGCAAATCGCTCACCTCAAAAGAAAATAATTAAGCATACCATGTGTAACATAGAAAGTCAATATGGTTGTGTTAATCATTCAAAGTACATATGTAACACATGTATGTAACTATAGAAAGATATAATCCTAGAAGGCTCAATAAGAATATGTAATCCATGTGAGAGTGTAATAGGAGAAGTGAGGGACAAGTGATATGCCACAATAGAACCTAGTGAAGTGGGATAAATGATATGCCCCAATCCAAATGCATGCCCCAATATAGACAAGATATAGCAATAAAAGTACTTGATACAATAATCGTCATGTGACTAGGTATATGGAGGAGTTGGGACATTTGTTATTATAAATGTATGATCAATAAGCACACATGTGTAGTAAGTTCTATGCATGTAATATGGGATCAGTGGCGCTCATGGAGAATGTGTCGGTATCATGCTCCCAATGGCAATAAGTCATGTAGGCATATGAGAAGAATGTGCCCCCATGATATACAATGAGGTGCCTATGATATGGAGGGTATATAACTAATGTAATAGCATGGTGTCCTTGATAGAATTGGTGTAAATCATGAGGAATGTGTGGATATCATGCCCCTAAATGGCAATGTATAGATATAATTGATGAGACTCATATGGGTATGATGCCCCTAATGGGAATGTGTAGATAGTGAAATACGAGAATGATAAATCTTAGTATCAACTGTTGATATAAGAGATATAATGTGTTGCTCTCAATGGCAAGGTATGATGCATGAAGCTCAATAAAGGAACAATAAATGACTCGAGTGCAAAATCAACATAAGTGCATGATATTCATTAGATTTTTCAAATGTTTTCCTTCTAAATTAGCTAAGTGATAGGCCCATGTACCAAGTTTATCTGTAGTAACAAAGGGACCTAGCTAATTTGGCTTAAATTTGCCTTTATTTTCTTTGTCTACATTTGTATTATTTTTCTTTTCTTTTAGTTTCAAGTCACAAATATGGAATTCTCTTGATTTGATCTTCTTATTTTACGCTTTCTTTAAGTTATTTTGATAAACTCTCGAGTGATAAATATCATATATATGTGCTTCATATAATATTTCTAATTGACATAAGTATTCATCTTTATGTTCATTGTCATCGATAATACCTTATAGGGGCATATGAAGGGAAGGAATCTCAAACTCTAACGGGAGGACTAACTTTGCACCATAGACAAGAGAGTGGGGGTTGCTCTTATAGCTATCATGACACTTGTATGATATGCCCATAAAGCATATGCAATTTGATTATGTCGTGATTATGTCAATCCTCACCATGTTTAGTAACTAGTTTGCTTAAATTTATCACAATTATCTTATTTTTTACTTCGACTGGACCATTCCCTTGGGGATAATAAGAAGTATAAAATGTATGTTGAATCATCAATTTAACACAACACTTATTTACCTTTTTTTTCTTGAAAGATGAAACAATATATGTAATAATAGAAGATGAAAGGCCAAATTGAGAAATTATGTAAGTCATTATAAATTCATAGATGTCTCCACTTGTGGTAGATTATAATTGAATAGCTTTGACCCATTTGGTAAAATATTCAATAGCAGTAATAATAAATTTGTGACCTTTGACAACAAAACATTAATTTTTCCCGCTAGATCGAAACCTCAAATGGAAATTGAATAGGGAGAAATAAAAGGTTGTAATTATTGAGACAATACATATGTCAAATTACTATGTTATTGACATCATTCACATACCTTTGCATATTCTTGGCATTCATGTTCCATTTTAGGCCAATGGCAACCCATTATCAATAATTCGTATGATGTGGCTCTTCCACTGAAATGTCATCCACATCCACTATCATGAACATCTTGTAATGCAATTTTAGATTCTTCACACCCAACAAAGTTAAGTAAATGACCATCAAAGGATATCTTGAAAAAGAACGTCACCAATGATAACATATTGAATAACATATTTTATCAAATTTGTTTTGTCATTTCTCAAAACATCTAGAGGAATGGTCGCATTTGATAAAATGTTGTAAATATTTGTGTACCACTATGAACTATGCATATCATTGTTTATGGCAAATATATTTAATCTATCTAGAGATGCTAATGTGATGGTGGGTTGTTATAATATTTTAATATTCAATATAGTATGATCATTGGTAATAATAATAGGAACAATTAAAGCATTGCTAGCATAACATTAACATGACAATTATTTATTCTAGAGATGTTACCAATCTCGGAGTCATGAAAGTGAATGATCAAACTATGTACAAGATCTTGATATGGAGTTAATTTTATTTTTTTGTTTGATAGGCATTTGTTACTTGATTAATCAAGAGTTGAGAATCACCATAAACTTTTATATATTTGATATTCAAAGTACATGTGAAATGTAATCTTATAATCAAAGCCTCGTACTCTACTATGTTATCAATACATGAAAAGCTCAAACAATATGCATGAACCATAGTCTGACCTTGAGGAGTTACTAATACAACGTCGACCCCTACACCTAAAGCACATTAATACCCATCTAAATACAGTATCCATGTTTTTTTCACATTGGTGCACATAACAAACTCACCTTGAAAAGTGTCATCCATAGGAATGTGGTCCAATATGGTAGTTAGAATGAGTTGGTTGACAATGACCTACCATTTATCAATTTATGTTTTATAAACTTAAAATCAAAATCCATAATTAGCATGGCCCATTTAAATGTGTGTCCAAAAAGACAAGGATTAGATAAAACTTACCTCAAAGGATCAGTCTTTACAATAATATATGTCTCAGTATTAAGCCTACAATGTCTAAGTTTATGTGTGGGAAACATAATAGTTAAACGTAAATTTTCCATTAAGTTGTAATTATTTTCATAATCTACCAATGTGTGACCAATGTAACAATTAAACATTTCTCTATGCTCATCATCATAGTGTGCTAATAGGTTACCCAAAGTAACTCAACAATATATGTATTGATGCAAGAGCATCCCAAGTGCAAAAGAATTCTTGCATCATATAGGAAAGTTAAGTCTTATTTTTGTTTTGTTAAGAGGTAGAATGTGCAAAAAAATGGGTGGACCTAATCAACGCACATAATGTGAAAAAAAATCAATACACAAACAAGAGCATTGAGGAAGTAAAGGATTCAAGGTAAGCATAGAGCAACCAAATACATTAGGGCAGTGCATGAGATCAAATTAATGTGTAACACAAATCCTTCTTGATCCACTAGGTTTGACTAATGTTATGTAAGCCTACATGAAGCCTAATAAACCTCTAGTTTAATTACATATAGTACAATTCATTAGGATATGTAGAGGATAGTAGTTAATATATGTTTTATCCTGACATTTGTAGTATCCTATAATTCTTTTGTAGGCCTATTAACTCAAGAACTATGCAAAATTAACTGAAGCTGACAATAGTTGCATGAACAAAGGATCTCGATCCTTGAACCTCAAACATAAAACTAAATAGGCACTTTTCCATGAAAGTATCAATATGGATCTATAAAAGGGGAGCTTTGAGACTTATTTAGAGAGTCGAAAGAAGAAAGGTTAAGAAGATCAAAGGATTAGAGAGCTTATGCTTCTATAAAAATGGGAAGGAATTTATAATTTGCATAGAGGGGGAGAGAGGTATTCCAAAGGAAGGCTTAAATATGTATAATTATATGTAATCCCAAGACACAGTCGAGCTTGTAGCTTCTACTCAGGGATAAATTTGTATAATCGTAAGATTTTATTAATACAAATAAATCTTTTTATTTTCTTACTACTCATGTAAGGAATTCAAAGTGGGAGAAAGGAGTGAGAGTATCACTCAACTATGATGAAAGCCATATTTTTATTAGGATCCCTAATTGTGGCTATATCAGATTGGTATCAAAGTAAATTGGGCCTATAGAGAGATTGGAAGGTGAAGATAGCTAGTATAATGCTAAATGAGAGGCAACTAACTAGTTGTTCTCCACTACAAAAAGGTGGGTAGATAATGAGGATGATGAAGAGAGGAGTCAACTAAAAGTAAAGATGCCACCCTAAGAGCTATTGGTAGAGGTACAATAACATTCGGCATGGATGAAAGGCTTGTCAAAATATTGGATGTGATGTGTGTCATGTAGTGATGCTTAAATGTCATTGAAGAGGATAGATGATGAGGATTCATTCAAAGTCATGACCAAAACAATGTTGAAGAGTAAGGACAATGTGTAGAAGGTGTTATAAATGATGAGGAAGAAGAACAAATAGATGCAGGTGAAAATAAACTCTTAAATAATTTGTTTCATGGATTAGACAAGGTGTTAAGGTAGGTGTACCATGTTTTTAAAGAAGTTTAAATCCAAAAGAATTGATATATTAGCTCACTAACATCAAGGAGTATTTTGATTTTGATAATGTTAACAACTCACAACATGTGAAGGTGACACATACCAAACTGAAGGGTCACGCAAAGCTATGGTTGAAGGAAGTTCAAAATTAATGGTGCAGGAAAGGTAAGGAGAAGATAACTTCATGTGATCGAATAGGTTTGAAACTAAAGGGAAATTTTCTACCTAAGGACTACTAACTGGAACTATTCAAGGGATTGCAGAATCTAAGGCAAAATGAATTATCTATCAAAGAGCACATAATAATTTTATAAGATAACCATCATATTAGGCCATAGTGAAGTCAACTAGGAGAAGGTTGCAAGGAACTTGAATCAGTTGAGATTCTCTATTTAAGAAGAACTATGCATGATGCAAATGTATACTATGGAGTTGGCCTATCGATTTGAGCTAAAAGTAGAGGAGAAGTTGTCACACATACAATAAAATAGTGTGCACAAAAAAAATATTTGCATAAAGAGGATGAGGCAACACATGAAGGAACCTGAAGAGACAAAATAATAGTGGTGTAACATGTAACACACACATGTCAAAATAAGGAGAACATGGAGTTGAGCAAGAGAACATGTGAGCAAGTACATCCTCCCTACTAGAGGATGAGATAGATTCAACCAAATAATGGTAAGAAGATTTCCTAGAATATGTTATTGATGTAGACATGTCAGACATTAAGTGTTTGAGTGTCTACAAGCACTAGAATAAAATAGTAGGAGGACTGAGGCTAGTGTGCATATCACGCATGGAGAGAAATAATCCATCGATTTAATAAAACACTTCAAAGAATTGGAGTGTGACGAAACACTCACAATGAAAAGAGTATTGTTGAAACTACCAAAGGAGAATAAGGAACCATCACAAAGGAAAAGTGTTTTCAGAACAATATGCAAGTTGGGAGGGAAGTGATGTAAGGTGATCATGGATAGCGATAATATTGACAATATGGTCTCATGTTAGATAGTGAAAAAACTAGGTTTGAAGAAGGTATCACATCCAAACTCATATAAGGTATCATGGTTGTAGAGGGGCCATCAAATGATATCAAATGAACAATTCCTTGTGAAGTTCAACAGAAGTCCATGCCAAGATGAAGTATGGTGTGACTTGATGCCAATAGATGCATGTCATGTGATTTTGGGTAGGCCATGGTAGTATGATAGAAAGGAAGTACATGATAGAAGATCAAACACATATCGTTTGGAGAAAAATGGCATAAATTCACCCTTAACCCATTAAAAGTGGAAGAAAAAGAGCTCAATGGTAGTGTTTTCACAAAAGTGTTGATGGTATCATGTAAAAAACCCTTAAAAGACTTGAAAGAAAAAACTTATTTTATATTAGTGAAAAAACTAGTGTACGAGAATCACAAAGACATCGGTAAGGATGAACCACTTCCGGGTGAAGTGAGGGAGTTTTTAGATGATTTTGTTGACATAGTATCAAGTGATCTACTAGAAGGACCATTACTAGTGTACAAGATAATTTATCACATAGACTTAATTATAGGGGTTAATTTTATAAACAAGGTAGCATACAACATGACACCACAAGATAATGAGTGGGTACAATGACAAGTGTGTGAGCTACTAGATCAGGGATTACTTAAAGAAAGTTTAAGCTCACATGTAGTACTTGCAGTCCTAACACCAAATAAAGGAGGAGAGTGGCACATATGCACAATTTTGAGAGCCATCAATAAGATAAAAATCAAGTATATATTTTGATTGTCGTGCATGTATGACTTGATGGATTGCTTGAGTGGGCAAAGTTATTTCTCTAAAATTAATCTGAATAGTGGGTAACACAAATTAGGATAAGGGAAGGATATTAATGTAAGACAACCTTCAAGAAAAAAGAGGGACTATATGAATGGTTGGTAATGTCATTTGGTTTGAAAAACACGCTAATCACATTCATGAGGTTAATGAACGAGATGTTAAAAATATTTATGGGAAAGCATGTCATTATATACTTGGATGATATTTTCGTGTTCAACAAGACTAAAGAAGAACCCCTAATGCATGTGTGGAATGTGTTGTAGATGTTGTACAAGTCAAAGTTGTTGATAAATGTGAATAAATGTAGATTTTTAAGACATAAGTTGTATATATGGGTTTTATGATATCCCAAGAGGGACTTAAAATAGATCTCAAAAAGGTGCATACAATAATAGACTGGCCATTGCCAAGGAGTGCATTTGAGGTGCAAAGTTTTCATGGATTGCAAAGTTTTTATTGGAAGTTTATTAGAATATTTAGTAGAGTGTGCATAGACATTACTAGAGTGTTACAAGGATAACTTAGGGTGTTCATATGGACAAAGGAAGCTAAACAAAGTTTACAAGAACTGAAGAAGAGAGCAACTGAGTAGCTAGTACTAGCACTACTAAATTTTAACAAGGTGTTTCAAGTAGATTATTATGCAAGTGCCAAAACAATTAGATTGGCACTGATCACATACTTAAATAAAAAGTTGAATGATGTCAGGTACAAATATTTGATTTATGACTAGGAGTTTTATGTTATTTTGCAGGCACTAAATAAATTGAGGCATTATTTATTACCAAGGGAATTTGTGTTATGCACAGACCATCAAGCAATAGAATTCATCAATAGCCAAGGGAAGCTAGACTTGTGACACATGAAATGGGTCTAGTTTCTACAGAGTTACACATTTGTGTTGAAGCATAATACTAATAAATTCAATAAATTTATTGATGTGCTAAGTAGAAGAGCTCTAGTGGTAAGTGAAATGCGAGTAGAAGTCATGGGATTTTATACCATGAAGTAACTTTACATTGAGGATGATGATTTATAGGATGCATGAAAAGAATGCACAGAACCCATAAATATGGATCAAATGTTGTGATTGGAGTACCACTTACAAAAAAGGATGTTGTTCAAAGGGGCATAATTGTGTATACCATGAGGATCAACGAGTGAAAAAATTAATAAAGGAGAAACATAGAAAAGGACTAACAAATCTAAAGTGACAAAACATTGGAACAATTAACATAGGGTTACCACTAGCCAAAGATGAGTGCATATGTTTGTGTATAGGTGCAAAGGTGCATACTTTTATAAATGGTGAAAGGAAAGAACCAAAACACAGGGTTATATCAACCACTATCAATTCCATAGAAACCATGGGACAATGTGAGCATGGATTTTGTGTTGGGATTGCCAAAATGCAAAGAGAGAATGAATCCTTTGTCATGGAGAATATATTCTCAAATATGGCACATTTTATCTCATGCAAAAGGACAAGTGATGTGATGAACATTACCAACTTGTTACTCAAAGAGGTGGAGAGGCTGTATGGAGTACCACACAACATTATGTCAGATAGGGATACAAAGTTTATAAGCCATTTATGTTGACATTGTAGAAGAAGTTTGGGATAAGGCTGAATTTCAATTTGACATACCATCCACACAGAGACAAATAAATTTAGGTGGTGTATAGAAGCCTTTGAAATTTTCTTAGATTTTTGGTAGGTGACAAGCCCAAACAGTGAAATATGGTATTGGTGTAGGCAAAATTCACATACAAAAAATTTGTAAATAGGAGTACTAAAAAAAACACCTTTCCAAATAGTGATTGAAAGAAGTCAAATGAGAGTTACAAAGTTAAGGAATATCAACAAGGTAAATGAGAAGAGTGCATAGGTTGTGCATTATGTAGAATATATGTGCAAGTTACATAAGGAGGTATGAAGGAGACTAAACCATAGGAATTTTCAATGTAAGAAGTGTGTAGATGTAAAACACAAAAATAAGGAATTTGGGGTGGGAGACCTAGTGTTGATGTATTTATGCAAGGAGAGATTTTAATGTGGAACCTATAATAAAGTAAATATGAAGAAAATTTGACCATGTAAAGTATTGCGTAAATTCTCAGCAAACGCCTATGAAATATAATTGCTAGGAGAATTGGACGTATCACCCATATTTAATGTGGAAAATTTATTTGAGTTCTATGGGGAATGACCAGATGAAAAAGTAGAGGCACAATTCCCGAACTAGAAGGCATAATCACTATATAAGAAGGAAGAGACAAAGGCCATATTGAACTCTAAATTAGTGAAGAAAACATTCGGGAATGAATATAAGAAATACCTAGTAAAGTGTAAGAATTACACATAGAGCATGTAATATGGCTAGACCTCACTAAGGTTGTTCATTATAGCCATACTCTTGAAGAATATAACTCATGATATGGAGTTGACTTTTTAGTTACCTGGGGTGTTTGATGTAGGAGCATCTCAAGTACAAAATCACTCTTGCATCACCTAGGATAACTAATTATTATTTTTGTTTTGTTAAAAGGCACAATGACACAAAATAAATGGGTGGACATAATCAAAATGCATAAGGTGGACAAATTCGATACACATAAAATGGCATAAAGTAAGCGAAGGCTTCAGGGCAATCATGAAGCAATTAACTACATCAGGACATCTCACAATACTAAATCAATGTGCTATCTAAATCATTATTAATCCATTAGGTTTAATGAATGTTACATAGACCAATATGAAGCCTACTCAAATTCTATTTTTATAGGATAAATTATAATTCAACAAGATATGTGGGAGATAGTATTTAATGCATGATCATTCTTGACAAGTAGTTGGGATTTAGATAATGCCATTTGTAGGAGCCTATAATTTGTCAATATGCCTATCAACATAATAATTGTGTATCATTAATTGAATTTGGAAATAGTTGCATGAACAAAGGATCTCAAGCCATGAACCTTAAAAGCTAGACTACAAGGGCAGTTCACTGAAAAAGCATTAATATGGATCTATAAAATGGGATATTTAAGACTCGTTCAGAGAGTTAGAAGAAGAAAGGTTGAGAAGATGAAAGGATCAAAGGGTTTATGACTCATATAAAATTGGGAAAGACTCTGTAAGTCACATAAAAAGGGGGAGAGGTAGTCAAAAGGAAGGCACGAAGCCTTATAATTATATGTAAGCCCAGGACCCAACCAAGCTTGTAGCTTCTACTAGGGGATAAACTTGTATAATTGTATTTTTTATTAATAAAAAGAGTTATTATTATTTTATTATTACTTATTTCATCAACTTGAAGTGGGAGAAAGGAGTGAGAGAAACACTTGACTATGCAGTGAAAGGCATCCTTTTATCTGGATCCTTGATCATGGTTGCACCATATATATAGTAAAAAAGGTCTATCAGGAATATGTGGCATCATAATTAGTGGATTAGCTAGATATTATTTAATTTCATTGAAATATTGTTGACATTGTCCATCTCTTTCAAACTTGGTGCCTTTGCTTAATATTATAGAAAATATTTGAGTCTTATCTACTAATTAAGTAATTAATTGTTTGATGGCTTGCAACTTTGAAATTGTGTCAAAAAATGATAAAGCCCAATAAATTTTTGAAAGTAACAATAAAGACACATTTCTTAGGATTTAACATTATATTATATTTTTGTAGTCTTTCAAATATTTTTCACAAGTCTTTAGCTTGATTTTCACAATTATTTAAATTTCCCAATATATCATCAACTTAGTCCTCTATAATGACATGCATGTAATCATGAAATATATATGTTATAACCCTTTTGTAAGTTGCACCAACATTTTTAAGATCAAAATACATGACAAAATAATAAATTATACCTCAAGGAGTGGTGAAGGTAATCTCATATTGGTCAACATGATTTATCCTAATTTAATTGTAACTGACAAATCTATCCATAAAGGAGAGTATCCCATACCTAATGGTAGAATTGAAAATAATATAAATGTTGGGTAATGGGAAATTATCCTTGGGACATAATTTGCTCAAGTATCTAAAATTTGAACTTATCATAATGCATCCATTAGGTTTTACAAATGGGAAAATGTTAGAAATCCAAGGTGCATAATCAATAGGTCATATGAAATAAGCATTTAATAACTTTTGGATTTCATTTTTAAGCAATAAAGAAACTTTAGGATGCATCTTAACGATATTTTGCTTAACTAGTTTGGCATCAAGATGGATAGTTAAATTATGAACCACAATGGATGGATCAATATTGGGCATGTCAAAATGAGACAAAACAAATAACTTATGAAACTCATGTAGTATCTATCAATGGTCTTTATATTCTTAAAGTGTCATCAATGCACTCAAAAATACAATCTTAGGAACTTCTTTAGTACCATAATTTTATTTTTTTATTGCTTCATCCAATAATCTAAATCAATCCTCAACATATGGAATACTATATAAGGAATCATGACAATCTAATAAAATGTCATTGTCTATAGGGGAGGGATCATACTCACCAAAATATTCATAATGAGTTAAGTTATATGGGATTATTGTCTTATGATTAAAATATGATAAATTAGCATAAGATCTCACATATTATTGAAGAGACTCATTGTTTACAAAGTTGTCAAAAGCTAGAATATCTAGTTAGACATCTTCATCCATCAACTTAGGGTACATAGGTTGTAAAGATGTAACATTATTTAATTCATTTTCATGATTGATACTAAACTTGGAGAAAGGAGTATGTATATATGTATTCTTTTAAGCATAATAATGCTTATGAGCTTTCAGAGTCTCATGATCTACTTATAACGGTACCTTTTTAGCTTGAGTCTCCTTATTATATGAAAAACCTCACTTGAATTGATGAAGAGTTAGAATGATTAGTTATTAAATATCTTACTCATTTTTTCCTAGTCCTTGACCTTTGTATCCCATTTTCATTGCACATGTGAATCCAATTCATTTTTATTTCAAAGTAGTTTGAGCTAGATCAAGATGTTATTTTGGTTTATTAGTATTGAAACATATATTTACCATAGGTTATTTAACTTTATCATCAAAATATGGTGAATCATTAACCACAAATGATGGAAAATGTATTCCATAGTTTTGATGGGTAAAATATAATTGGCCAATACCAAATTTATGCATGCGATCTCTATATTCCCTTAGAACAATATATGTAAAGCTTAGATTGGGAAAATATTCATCTTTGCTATCATTGTAAGATCCACTATACTCATTGGCCTTATAATTTTTCCTACCTCGTATGTTTTCAAAATTTCCATGGGAATAGATTTCTTAAGTGCCATAATAGTTGGTTGGAGTGTATTAAGTTGCAAAATGATGTTTTCCATAAGTTCTATCATATTCCAAAACCAAGAAGGAATATCATATATGGGATATATATGTAACCACCATAAATGAATTTTACACGTATATTAAATGTAAAGGGAGCCATATTCATAGTATGTATCCATGGCCTACCATTATCTCTCACATTTATCATTTGATATCACTTGACATAGTGTGGCTAAAATTTGAAGTCCAATAGCTATGTTCATTGCAGTTGTTCATTGAGTTATTCTTAGTTGATTTTAAAACATTTTTATGATCATATCCAAAGGTGTAAGAGAATGCAGATCAAGTTCAAGTGAATTGAGAAAGGTCTCACTACAATGTTCAATCTCAAACCATTATCTATAAGCACATGTTTTACTCCCTCAGTAAAGATGACAACTTGAATGTACAAGGGTAAATGTTAGTTTACAATCTCTTTATGAGGTAAGTCCTCCTTCTCAAAAAAGATTAGGTTCTCATTATCTTGAATTTTTTTGACAATATAAGCAAATTAAGTTGGTTTTATATCACGTGGTAAGGTAGTATTACATAAGGTATCATAATATATGCCCTTATAAACATTTGACTTTTGAACAACTCTAGGATAAATATTTTGGCATGGGTGTTCTTAAATTGATCAATAATATCATAATCCTTAGTTACTTGTACCCTAATACTAAGAGCTCAAGGAAATTAAGGAGGGGTATTTTGGTTTTCCCTACCTCAAGGCTAATAAAAAAAAGGAGCAATAGAATCATTGCATGGTTTACCCCTTCGACTTGTTATGCCATGTACCCAATAAGGAATCATTATACATTGAACCATACAAGAGGTACTACTAGAAGAGAAAATTAAAAGTTATCAACTTTGAGGGTATTAACACATAAAAAATTGCTATCACATATAACCCTATCTTGTTTTAAACCATATGTTAATATGATGTGATAAATGTGAGGAAAGAAACATGAAAACATTGATACAAAATTGCACAAAAACCATATCATCAAGCTTAAAAAAATGTAAAAGTTATAAACACTCCTTTTACATGTCATCATATAAAAATATGTTATATAAAAATATGATACATCTTGAAAAAATGGAAGAAACACAAGCATATACATAAGCTACCAAGGACCAAATCTTAGCAAATAAAACATAGTTGAAACAAAGAGAAGCCTAGTAATAAGCCACAAATAAGGTGAGATTTGATGGAAACCCTTAGAACAATCAAGTTTGAGAAAAATCATACCCTAGAGGGAAAGGGATATGAAACCTTAATATTGGATGTTCACAATGACTAGGTTCACCAAACTGTTTTAAAAAATGGGCCCATGAGTGTTCAAAATACTATGCCAATTAGATAAAACTATGACATAAGTGAAACCCCATAAAATGTGGTAAATTGTAATAAATCATGCATGCCTATTGCTAAAAGGGGGATTGATTAATACCATGAATTTTAAATGATCAATAGTAATGAAAGGAAAGAGAAGGAAAAATATAAATAATTGAAACAATCACACTTGGTTCTAAAAATGCTTGGAAATGCAAACTTGAAAGTTCTAGAACTCTGCAGACTAAAATTTAGATGTCAGACTGTGTCTTATATAGATGACCAAAGATGACCATCGCCCATTAAGGTCAAACTAGAATCATAATGCTGATTTTGGCACCATTTCCCTAATTGTGGAATCCTTCTACGATTATGACACTATTGATCTTCATTGTCTGAAACTTTTTGGGATCCTTCATCATTAGTTTATGCATAAATACCTCTATTAGATAAGTAAATTGGCATGAACAGATGCCAAAATATTGGCTCATTTTAAAGTGGCCCTAATCCAACCTTAACACCTAATAACACAACAAAAGACCAAAGAAATGTGCATTAATGTGGCTTGGGACCTCTTAAGGGTTGTAACTACACATAAAAGTGTGAAAATCAAGGTTCAATGTACTTCTAGTGCTTATGAGTGTTCCCAACCCAAATGAGAGAAATGACTTCACCATCTCTCACTGGATAATCAAATGCAACTAGTATGATATTTCACTTAGGCCCTCTTTTGTACTAATATGCAAAAATAAGAATCCTTAAAATCACTTGAAAGTTTTAAAGAGTAGAAATATAATCTTATTAGTGTGCCTAAGGCTTCTAGAATGTCTTATTATTATTTTATATAAACTTCTCAAATTTGAATTAAGTACACATTGGCACATAAGTTGACACAATAAAAGAGGAAAAACTAAAAAGCATGGGTCCACATAACATACAAAATAAGAATAAGTGCCAAAGCATCCACAAAAGAAAAATAACCACAAATGACAACCACTGATTATAGTTTGACTAGAATCAATGATCATTGATTATGATTAAGACATAAGAGAAGTAGATGAAAAGACATGAAGGAGATCTCCACATAGATAAAAACATATAGGGGAAAGCAAAAGAAATAGAGAATCATAGGACCACATGGAGAAGGAATGAGACATGAAAACACATATAAAGGCACCAATAAATACCTAATTTGAACCAATGATCCATATGCATAAAACCATGCTAAAACATTGGAATAATAAGTCTTATACGAAAACAAAGTGTTTTAAAAATATGATTAAAGTCTTAATGTACATGCAAAAAAGTTCAAAGACATCAATTGGAATGAGTTAAAGTGTTAACACATTGAAAATTTGATAGTACATTATGACTTTTGAATGGATGAATGAAAGCTAGATAGATTTTAATAATGTCCATGAGACCAAACTTCTATGAGACCAAAAGAAGTGACAAGGGTGTTATGTGCAATAACAACCACTTGAAACAAGGGTTGACATATTTCAAATTCTTAAAAAGCATGTTTTTATGTTAAATTGATTATATCCAATTTAATTTTGGATGTTAATTTGTAAGTTATTTGGATAGTTAAAAGTGTAATTATTTAAAAACCTCCCCACCCTCATGGGGGAAAATTAACATGGATGTGCCTCATGTAACTCGAGACAATTCAGGGTTGTTTTTATGGGTCAAGATTCTTTAATTTTATATGTTAAATTATAAGTCTATTAAATAAGATATTTTCTAGAAGCCTCCCCCACCTTCATGGATCAAAATCAATATGGATGGTTGTCTCAATATAAATTGAGACAATTCGAGGTTATTGGCCTAGGTTGAGATTATTTAATTTTGTATGTTAAGTTGTAGTTACTTGGAATGCTAAAAGATATGTTGTTTGGAAGCCTTCCCACATTCAAGTCTCAAAATTAACATGGTTAGACCTCTTTTGGTAACTCATGATAGTTTGAGGATGTTGGCCTTGGTCGAAATTCATGTGACATATCGTATATTTTAATTTAGTTATATCTTGGAAGATCACTAACATCTTGTTGAAGCCTTAGTGTTTTGACATGGCATATCACTTGATAGGGCACATTTATTGGTAATTAGGGTAGATATTTCATTTCCAATTGACCAACATAAAGATTAACATTTAGCAGTCTAATATTATTGATTTATACATGTCTTATAAAACTAAGCTTAAAAAAAAGGTTTTAGCTTTATAATTGTGATGATTGAATGTTATAAATTTGTGAAGTAATTGCATAATAAAAATAAATAAATAACTAAAAAATGATAACAAGAATTAAAATAATGATTTTCCCTGGAGAACACCAAAGTGGGAAAATTCCATAAGAGTGTGGTTGTGCCTCCTCGTAGATCCACCACCATCATGTAGGATTTACAAGGCGATTAATTTAATGAATCCTCCAAGAACAACATGGAACTTATGCAACACTACTACAATGCTCTCCTAGCTTACTTTTTAAAATTTACTAGACAACTTGCTTCACTACTCTATTGCTATACCCTTAGACTATTGGGCATCTCATGATATGTGTTGCTAAATTTTGGTGCAGAATACCTTTGACCTAGTCATTTGATAAGCTTTATATTTCATATTCATAGTAGTTGGACTAATTAGATTATAAAGTCCCCATAACCTAAATATGGTATACATATGAGGTAATGTTTAATTATTGAGTCATCATGTTACTAATTCAGTTATTATTGTAAGGATTGTGGAAATTGCCCTTTGAAATGTCTCAAAAATATGATTTAGTATTATGCTCTTCATTTCACTCATATTTTGTGGATTTACTGTATTATGTTCTTATTTTCAAGTGAATGTTATTATTTTATTCATGTCATCTATTACACTATGATTGATAACTGTGAGTTTATTTGGCAATATAGTAAGTTCATTAGAGTGGTACTATAGCAAAAAATTAGGCAAAATTACAACATTGTTTTAGTGCTACGTAGGGAAGTGAAAATTGATATTTTAGGTTTAGATCATTTTTTTTCTTGCATTTTTTTGCTTTTCTATATCTTTTTTTATTCAAATTAGAAATTGGTTGGTTTGTTGTTTGTGTTGCTTTTGAATAGAACTTATGTTCTATGGGAATTTTAGAGTTTTCATTTACACCAAGCAATCTAGAAAGAATAAAAATAAAAATAATGATCCATATTTTTCACCCTTACATAATATAGTAGTAATTAGATTCATCTTTGTGAGGCAATCACAGTGGTATAGGTCTTTCAATAACCTTACTATTTGGCAAATTTTTAGGTTTTTTTTAAACTTTGGGTAATATAATATTCATTAAATTCATCTCAATGAGGTGATCACAGTAACATAGGTATCTAATAACCTTATTTTGACTTCCATTTTATGCCACATCATTTTGGGTCCCTCTACCAGAGGTAGGGGAAATAGTCCCACCTTACAAGGGAAAACTCTTAGTAAGGAGCTCTATATTTGGAGGTATACATGGCCAACAAATTGATGAGACTATGAAAGTGTGGTTGCCAAGAGAAAGACTAGATACTTTAGTACAAACTTTGGCTTACTTAAATTAAACTTAGAGCACTTGAGTTTCGAGGGGGAAATGATGGTCACATAACCAAATTTAGCATGAATTGATACATGCATGACTACTAAGGGGGATTGAAAGGATGGCTAAGAAAAATGATATAGTGAAACTCAAATTAAGCATGGAAACCATTAAAAAAATTATAACGTTCACAACATCTATCCAAAAAATTATGTAATAGTTTAACCCCTTACGGATAAATGATTTAATTGCTCCTAATGAACCATTGCATCAACATATTACCGACTCTAATAGAGTACCAAATCAATTTATTACTGACTCTAATAGTACATCATATTGACATGACCAAATTTAAATCTAGTTCAAGACATTATATGCTTGAGATGGATATGTATAAATTTGATGGTAAAGACCTCAATCGGATCTACCATTGGATAATTTTTATAGTCACAACAAGTCCATGTTTTCAGAAGGTTGCAATGAAAGCTAGTCTATATTTAAAGCCTTATTAATTCATTTCTCATCATTGGTTCTGTGAGCAAAATAAAAACAAACACTCTATTTTCAAATGGTCATTTTTAGAGGAGGAGTTGATGACACACTATAATAATAGCTTAGTAGATAACTAATTTAAATGAATGGCCAAGCTAATATAAATATTTACAACCAAGGATTATATTTATCAATTTCATACCCTATATTTTAAAGTGGAGAATGTTATTGAGGAGAATTTAAAGGACCTATTTCTAAGAGGAATGAAGTACCACAATCACCATCACATAAGAGTATTTAATACTAATCTTTATTTGATGTTATTCATTGAGTCAGAAGAGTTAGGAAACTGTTTTTTCTACTAGGAGATATGCATTTGTGAGCATTAAATATCATAGCAATTTGACATGGTCATTCTATTAACTGACCACTTTTACACCTCATAAAATTGAAGATAAAATGGAAAAAGGATTATGTATTAACTATGATGGTAAATACTTTAGATTCCTTAAATGTAGACACAATAATGTTAGTTTTAATTGATTTGGTAAGTACTCATAGTTTCATCAATAATAAGTTGGGCACATATCTGAACTACTTTATCTTTCTAGTTCAAGAATTTCAAGTCATGATTATTTATGGTTAAACTATCAATTGTTAAGGAAAATTCCATAATATTAAGTTAGGAATGGGGGAATACCTTTTGACTAGCCCCATATTTTTCATTCCAATGGGTGGAGTGGATATAGTTTTGGGAGTCCAATAACTTACTACTTTGGACACAATAGAGATAATCGTCCAAAAAATCTTCACGAGATTTCGCTATAAGAGAAATAAATTTGAATTTTAGAGAATGTAATTTAAGGATCCAAAAAAGGTGAGTTATGATTGAATGCAAAAGCTGCTAAAAAAGGATTAGTTAGATTATTAGCATAATTGTTTTCACTATAAGCTCAATAATCATAGGCATAAACACCACTAGATCTTTAGTCTATCATTGACAAATACACAGTTGTATTGGGAGATACGTCAAAAGAAATTTTGCCTAAAAGTGATCATGACCATGACATTTAACTTATACTAGGGAGATAACCTCCCAACATCAAATCATACAAATAATTGTATGTGCAAAAGAGTGAGATTGAGAAATGGTACAAGAGATCTTAAAAGCAAGTATTATTTGTTACAATCAAAATGCATATTATTCTCTAGTGGTGATGGTTTATATGAAGGATGATGATTTAAACATATATATAGAATATAGGGAAATCAAAAGATAAGTGTAAACACTCCATTTTTATAACTTCCATGTCAAAATTGCAAAATGGAACAACTTCCTACAATTACACATAAACTGCTCTAAATTCAATCGTTCATCTAACATACGAGTTTAAATTCACCTTGGGGCATCTTTAGGTGGGATAATTCACCTTGGTGGCATCTTTAGTTTGAAGTTGTTTCTCTATTCGATTATTTTATTCTAGTGAATTCACTTATTTCCCTTCGTTAATCAATTAATACAATCAATTCCTCTTCTCTAAATCATTATTCTAATGAAATCCCCACATTGTATTAATTAAATTGACCTTTAATTAATTTAATTAATTATTCTTATAATTATAGTTCCATGCAAATGGAATTATAATTTCCTTTCAATTGTTAATTCCTCTTTTTCCTTCCAAAAGGCATCTTCATTCAGGAAAAAATCTTGAGATCCTACAAAATATTCTTTTGTGAGCCAAACAATTTACTAAATGAATTAACATGCAAGAGTATTCTCCACCATTCATCTTGGTGACAAGATGAAGGGCCCACATGAATCTTGTGAGATATTTTAGGGAAACATTCTCAACCCTTTATCTTGGAAACAAGATGAAAGGCTTACATTGATTATCCATGTGCTTTTTTGGGAATGATTTTCCACTTTTCATATTGGAAACAAGATGAAGAGCCCATAATGACCTTCACAAAGATATTATGAGGAGAATTTTCCACCCCTTCATCTTTGAAATAAGATGAAGGGCTCATATTAATATTTCTTTGATATTTTCAAGAGCCATCCTCCAGCCTTAATCTCAAACAAGATGAAGGGCTCACATTAATGATCCATGTGCATTTTTGAGGACTTGTTTGTAGCTATTCATCTTGGAGTAAAGATGAAGCGTCCTCATTGATCTTGATTTTTTTAAATAAACCTCTTCTCATCATAATTTACATGCTCAATATATACAATGAAGTGCTGACAAATTCTCAAGTCCCCTTGTGCATCACCTTTTTGATTCTTGATCAAATTATGTTAGGAAATAATATCCTAAATAGCATTAAAAGTCATAACAATGCATAATAACAAGCTAAAATAAGAAATGAACAAATAATATTACCAAATAACATAAAGATTACGTCAAAACCCTTGACAACAATCAAAGGAAAAACCACAGGCAAATGGTAGCATCCAATCTACTTATTGACTTCAAAATAACAACCTCTTAAACAAAGCTTCCTCATAACACACTCTCCTTTTACAATGCTTTCATACAAGAAGCATATAAGGCTATGCAAAGTCTTAAAATAATCAAGCTAGTTACAACACTACACCAAGCTTTAATAATCATCACAATGATACTAAAACCAAGATCCTACAAGCTTCTCTAAGCTTCATACACTTGCACTCTAACATCCCAAGATTATACACTTTACATACATGAGAGGAAGTATCATACATATATATAATACAAAGGAGAGAAGGGAATATAGGTGAAAACCAAGAGAGAGGGAAAATGCACCACATTCCATGTGGCCTCACTATTCATCAATAGTGAACACTGTCCCTCACATGTGTAAGGTCCAACATTGCAAGGCATCTTCATGATGCACTTTGACCTTCTCCATGTGCTCCAAAATGGTATGACCCACCTTGCATGTGCCTCCAATTTGGAATAGTGATTTTTGTCCCCACTTTCCCATGTGTATCCACATGAGTCAAAATATTCCTCAACTTTTGACTTCACATGGACATGCTTAAGGATAAATTGCACCCCACTGGCACATGAGTGAAGATGTTTATTCACCACATGCTTCCAAAAGGTCACCTATCAAGATATGGCACCCCATTTATCTCTCCTAATATTTTAATCAATGAAATATTCTAATTCCATATGAACCATGCCACATCAACAAGTTCATAAATACAATCACTACCAACTCACACTACCACCTCATAAGTACAATCACTACCAACTCACATTGCCACCTCATTAGTACAATCACCACCAACTCACTGTTGTGAATAGTAATTGCCTTCTCATCACACGAATAGTGGCTATGAATAGTGTCATGTGAATAGTGACTTTACATCCTTACATTCTCTTACTTGAAGTCAATATACATAGGCTTTACCACACCTATATATTCTTCCATCTATCTACCAACCATGCCCTTCATTGTCCTGACATAAACCCAATATAAGTTTTGTTTCACTACTAAAACTTCTTTATCCTGATTGGTTTTATCAACGTCTACTCCTTCATAACAGACCTATCTTTCTAAGGAGATTCTATCATGAACCATTACAACTCCCACTGCTTGGGAAGTATCTGGTCTAATGCTCACTATGACATCACAAGGTTTCCTACTCATGATGAATCAAATATATATAACAACAACATGTCTTATCCTCCATAATAGGACACTCCTAAGAAGATAACTCACACTACAATAAATAAGGTACTTGATTTCTTGTCTTTATGCATCTCCATCCTTGGTTTGCTCCTCATACCACCTTTATTGTGTTCTTGTCACTGAGCCATCAAAATAGTGATCATGTTTGGGCTTGCATCCAACATGTCATTAACACATATAATAACCTTTTCTAAACACATTGGCCCTCCATGAAGGTAGTTTTATACTCTCATACACACATCTGCTTCAGCTCATATAGTCTTCAATATACAAACCATCAACTCTTTACCTCATCCTTATATCCCTATGGCTACCCTATCTCTTATAGAGAGATCATAATGTAGGAATCAAGATGCTCCAACTTTGAATAAAAACTAATGCACGTAATGATTTTGATAGTAGTCAAGAAAGAAGATGACATAGAAGTCAATACCAAAATTTTCCTCATAGCCTCTAGCTATCAACCATGCCCAAACATGGCACAAGCGGACCAACCACAACTTTAGGAAAGTCATCACTCTAATCAGTGCATCAATGCACCTATCAAATTTTTGAGCCTCAATAATGCATCCAAAATGCATCATGCTCTACTATATGTTCAAACATATAACCTTCTCCTTCTGAGAACACTAGGTCTCACTTTGTCCATCTACATCTTCATCTTCCTCAACTTGAACTACTTCAAATAGGTACAATGTCATGTGTCTATTGTACCTCCTCCTTTGCATGGATTTTCTTGTCATCTACAACATCTTGACTAACAAAATGTGGTTAGTAGGATACCAAATCATATGCCCCTTCTTCTTTGTTGTTGATAACTATAAGAATACCCTAGCTCATCCATCCTCTTGATGGACATTAGATTCTTCTTCAACACATGAACATGATGTACATCCTTCAATATTTTATTCTACCATAATGTAACATGATATTTATATCCCATCTTCTCATAATCTCTAATAGATGATCATCACCCATATAGACAAACTCTCTACTACATAACTAGTAGCCCACGAACCAATCTCTACATGGAGACATGTGAAAAGATGCACCTAAGTCCAACACCTAGGCATTGTCATATGATCTACTGCTACTGAGGTAGAAGTCCTCAAGTGCTAACTTTTCCTTTGAATCTATTATGTTGGCCTTAACTAAAGGTGGATTTTGATTTCCATCTTTCTCCTCATTCTTCAAATGCCAACTATCCTTCTAAAGTGTCTTGACTTTACACAATACCATCACCTAGTCCTTTGCTTGGGTTCTCTAGATTTTGATCGAGATGATGATGTCCATTGTGTGCTCCTCTCACTAGATCTCCCTCTCACAACCAAAGCTTCATTACTTGAGGATGCACCAAAATACATTCTTCTCATCTCCTCTCCAAGCAAGGCTACAACCACATCATCAAACTTAAGAGCTCCAGATAATGAGTTACTGATGGTCATCACCACATGATCTATACTATTGGGGAGTGAACACAACAAGGTGATAGCTTTATCTTCATCCTCCATTTTCACATTGATGTAGACTAGCTTGCTGACAATAGTGTTGAACTCATTCAAGTGAGTAGCACTGGATGAACTTTCCTTCATCCTCAGGATATATAGCTACTTTTTTAGGAATACTTTGTTTATTTCTAACTTTATCTGTTATAGGTTGTTCAACTTCTCCCATAAATCTTATGCAATCATCTCCTTAACAACATTAAAGAGCACATAATAATTAAGACAAAAATGGATTGTAAAAATTGCCTTCCTATCCATCTTGCTCTAATCTTCATCTATCATACTACTGGGTTTGCTTGTAATACCTTTCAAGGCTAGAGCTTGGTCATTCTGCACCAAGAGATCGTCCACCTTCAACTTTTATAGGGAGAAATTTCTGCCATCAAATTTCTCTACTTTGAATCTAGTTACTCATCCTGTCATTGTAGTAGCTCCCACTTGCACAAAGTTCCCTAACTCAACAGAAAACTCTCACAAAAGAGTTTTTCAAAGAGCCTAACTCTTATACTGGGTGTTAGGAAATAATATCCCAAATAACATGTGCAAGTAATAATAATGTTGAATAACAAGCTAAAATAAATAACGAATAAATATTATCACTAAATAACATAGAGATTATGTAGAAACCCTTGACAATAATCAAGGGGAAAATAACATGGAAATGACAACATCTAGTCTTCTTATTGACTTCAAAGTAACCACCTATTAAACAAAGCTTCCTCACAACACACTCTTCTCTTACAATGTTTTCATACAAGAAGCATGTAAGGTTATGGAAAGCCTTCAAACAATCAAACTAGTTACAACACTACAATAAGCTTCAAGAATCCTCACAAGGACACTACAACCAAGACCCTACAACTTCTCTAAGCTTATTACACTTGCACTCTATCTTCCCAAGCTTATACACTTTACATACTTGAGAGAGAGTATCATATATATATATAATACTGTTGAGGTCAACATACCCCCATTTCCAAAAAATGAAGACCCTTGTGTCAAATTATACAAATTTGTACCTTAAAATTGAAAATTCACTTGATTAAAGTGCCACTATCATGTTTGTACATATTATTTATTTGAAGATCATCCACACCTGATTTGGTTGGCACATTTGTTTAGGATTCTGGTTTAATCTTGTCTAAATTTGCTAATACATTAGATTTCTATGTTTCATAGGTTGCAGGTTTAATGGAGCCCCCTTGAATATACTATGTTTGGGTTTCATGATTTTATGTTAATTTGGCCTTTTACTAGTCTTTGGCATGTTAAAAATCAAATTAAATCCATGTTTAAGCTTCTTGAAACCCTTTTCCAATTGCCTTAGATTAGGCCCTTTGATTTAAATTCAAATTTGTTAGGAATAATTTATGTGGCAACACTTTAAATATGCTATGGACTTAGTTTAATTTTTATACTAAGGTTTAGTTATGTTTATTAACATGACCAAACCTTAGTTTAAAATTCATACTTGGTCCCTTTTATATCCTGTGGCCCTTGGTCCCTTTTATCTACTAGCTTGGTCTAAGTAACGCATGGTCCCTTTGTTATAAACTTAGCTTAAAATATTAATCCTAAAGTTTTGATTTGTGTTTATTAACAAAAATAAAAAACCTTAGTCTTAAGACTTTACCTTAAGTTCCATGTAATTCCCAAGCATGACTTAAACATTGTGCTTGTCTGCATGATCAATGACACATATTTACTTGAGCGAAGTTAATCTAATGGTGCGAGATGGCATCAATAAGTCAAGGATTTTGATTAATGATGTGCGTTCACTAGACAAGATCCAACGACATGAGATATTATGTTTCTAACTTAGGATAAAACTTTATGCCAAGTCTTTTATAATTCATGAGGTCACTTTAATATGTTTTAAACTTAGTAAGACTTTAGCTTAAAGCTTTATTCATATTTATTAATACGAATGAAAACCTTGGTCCAAGAATTTAGCTTAAGTTTTATATTATTCCCAAGCTCTGACTTAAATATCTTTCCTATCTATAGGATCAACAATCTATGTTTGCTCACACAAGGGAGATCTAGTAAGGCGTATTAAGTCAAGATTCCAACAAAGCTCTGGGACAAGCAAGGTAGTGATAGGTGTCACCATTTCATTAAAAGAATATTGAGTAGCCAATGGTGGTCCACCTCTCTAAATGAGATCTAATGGCATGCATTTGCTTAAACAAATATGATCTAATGGTGTGAGATCAACATAAACTTTTCAATGAAGCTCAAAACAAACATAAAGATGACAAGTGGCACAATTATGTGTGACAAATTAAAGCCTAGTCATGTTTCAAAGATTAATGGTACTTGTTGATTTTTACCCACAAGATCTGATGGTACGTAATCAATGTTGAAAAGTCAAGCCCTGGTCCTGAGTTAAAGCTTGAGAATCTTACGCAAGATCAAGACATGTGTTTTCTTGGGTGAAGATGATCCAATGCTGCATGATCAAAGTGGAATTTTCAACATAACTTAGAGAAAATGTGGTAATGACATGTGTCATAATCACAAGAAACATAGTAGAGGTAGCTAATGATGTTTAACTCCCAAGATCAAGATCAATGAACTGTGTTGATCCGTGTAAGCAAATCTGACAGTACGAGCTAAGATGGACTTTTCAAAGGGCTCAGAACCAAGAAGGAAGTGACATGTGTCCTAATATGATAAATGGCCATATTTCAAAGAATAATGAGTAGAATGCCATGGTGACACCACATAGGCAAAAAATGACAAAACTAAAGATTTTATGGACCTAAGGGGATGCAAAGGTATAAATATACAAATCTGAATGCAATATAAGTCATGAAGCTTATAATTTGAGCATAGAGATGCCATTAAAGCTCCTTGAAAACTTGTTTGAATGCCAAAGAAGCCCTAAAAGCATATGAAAGCCGTAATTTGTTCCTGCATACATTATGATTTAGTTGAGGAGAAGTGGATTGTTGCATGTGTGAATATAATTTGATCTAAAGCTAAATTATAGTCATTAGTGAGCAATTTGATATAATTTGTAGCAATGGTAGCCTAAAAAAGTGTTTTTTAGGAAAATGTTATAGAGCTGGCCCAAGCACAGGTAGAGTAGTTACAGGCAACCCTCAGAGGCCTACAATAGTAGAATAAGAATTTAGAAGAACAAGTTATCTTGTCAGTTCTAGAAACCATGATCAAATAATTTGAGATCACCATGGATGATTTGTTTAGCTTCTCAAATACCATAAGATCCAAATAAGATGCAATAAATAAGCATGTAACTTTAACTACAGGCCAGGTTAGCTAGTGGCAAGCTTCAAACAACAAGGTAAAGGACTTGGTTAATGTCCCCACAAATGATCAAATCCATGGTTTCAAAATAGTAAGCATAGCTCACATAAACATGACTATGGTTATATTAGTAGACAAGATCAAGGATGTAAGCAAATGGTACTGGGAGATGGGAGATCTTTCAAATGATCTCAAATAATTGGAGGATATAGTAGTGCACACATGGGGAATCTTAGTCAAGGATCCTATTACACTCGGTCCAGCTAGTCTAATTATAGATGATGAGTTTAAGCAAATATCTTCCTGGTTTATGTAAGGGGTAAGAAACCAAAACATAGGTAAAACTACTACTGATAATAATATAATCATGAATATGAATATAACTATAAAGGAAAAGATTAATGAAGCTAGAAACGTCAATAAGGCATTAAGTAGGGTAGATAAAGACCACAAGAGCTTAGTAGTTTAAATGAAGGAGCTCTTCGTTAAACCAATTTTTGACCTTGAGCTGATTAAGGATCATTATAGAATGAAAATCTTACTAGAAAGATAGAGGACTGTAATAAAAGGTCCTAAAGTTAGTTGAATTGGGAATATTCTTTTTGTAACTTAACATGTATAATATTTTGAAAAGAGTACATTATTTTTGTAAGGGCATGTGAAATTTGTAAAACATATTGTTTATAGGTTAGTTCATTAGGAAGTGTCTAAAGCATTCTAGAAAGTTATAAGGGACAGTTGTCCATGACACATGTACTATTGTAATTTGGCATGACTGATTAACATACCTCCTTAATAATCTATATAAGGGGTATTGGCAATTGTAAAAGGGGGAGGGAATTCTTAGAGCCAAAATTACTTTGTAAACTTTGAGTAATTAATATAAGTAAGGAATTCTTTAAAGTTTTTCCAAATTTGCTTGTGTTGTTTGTTATCATGGCTTATCTCTCACTTATTCGTTCTGACTTTCAGATTTGAATGGTTCTTATGAATTCTTGGTGTATACATTTGAATGTAGAGCTATTAACTTGTGTCAATGCTAGGTTAATTGGAAGTTCTTAGATTTAATTCATTTTCTTACTCTTCTTACATTTGGGCTAATGTTGTTTGCTTGCAAGGGTAAATCTTTAAAGTGAACTTGGTTGTTATTTGCATTATTTCCCATGTTCCTTATATGTTTGCCTGATGTGTGATAGGATTTGAGCTTATGCTACTTCATGTCATACATTGGTTAAGTGATTGTTTGGATGATATTTGAACTTTATCATGATGTTTGAAATTAAGATCAATAACATTTTTTCTCTGCCCTACCCTTATTTTTGATCCTTTTTAACTAGATCACTTTAGCATAATTTTCATTGTAAATATCCATTTTAGATTAGTCTTTATATTAGTTCTTGATCATAATTCACCATTATTAGCATAAAGTACTTCATATTTTGCATAGATTGACTATTTGGCCATGCTGGCTTCTAACCACCAAACATTATAAATATTGTGAAATAGTCCACTTGCTTTGCCTTTGTTCCATCAACAAATAACAAGATTATCACAACCTACAACTCATGAATTGAATTATTAGAATTCTAAAATGAGAAGTGTTATTGAACACTCTAGGCACCTTTGATACATATTTAGGCATCAACAGGAGGAGCTTTGTTGGCGCTAAAAGGAGGGCCTTTAGTTAGATCTTTGTGAATTTGTAGAATCTTTGCTAAATTTAGTGTATTTTAATCAAAGATCAGTTCATTTTTTCCATATTTGTGTTCCTTTAAGCATAAGTGTGTAAATATCATTGACCTTTATGGTTTTAGACTAGTCTTTGGGCTCCTTTTAGCCAAAGATAGATATTATTTGAAGATCCATGGATATTCGTGCAAAGGAAGTTCAAACTTTGTGTATTTCCCACGTTTAAGGTTAGTAATATTTTTTTTTTTCAAAGATTGATTGATTCTTCACATATCTAGGTTTATTCAAGCTTAGAGGTGTAAAAATCCCTCTTATTCATCAGTTTATATGTATCTTTGGGCTTATTTAGTTAAATATAGTTGTGTTTTACATATTTTTGTATAAAATTGGCTTAACGTGCAAACTCAATCATTGTTCTTTGCAAAGATCAATTTGATGCATCATATTTTAAACAAGTTTCAAAGTACACAAGCTAGAATTGCCAAGGATCAGAGACAAGAGTACCTCCTCTCCCTCTGTAAATTCATAGAAAGCTAGGTCGAACAAGGTGAGTAAAAATTCTCAAGGTCCCAACCTACTTCACTAGTTTAGAGTGCTCATGTGTTCAAGGTATGACTTGGTTAGGTGGTTATTCATTCAATGTACCAGGTATAGTACATGATCTTCCAAGAAATATTGAAAGGTATTTGGATTCTTTTAGTCCTGATGGTGTTGTCACAGTTGAAGAACATGTTAAAAGATTTAAGGCTACTTTAAGACTCTTAAATGTTGTTCATGAAGATGTAGCATGTAGATTGTTTCCATTTACTTTCAAAATGCTACATATAAATGGTTCTTTAACCTTCTAGAGAATTACATAGCTAGCTAGGATGATTTTAACATAATCTTTATTGATCAATTTGGTAAAATCATTAGTCCATGCATTCTATATAATTAATTCATAACTAGTAAGAGAGATTCTAATGAGACCATTAGAGCCTTTAATGCTAGATTCTAGAAGATGTTTAATAGAACCATATCCCCTTATAGACCTGATGAGGTAGCCTTAGAGATTTAAAAGGATGCTTTAGATCCTATGACTTATGTGTTTCTTAAAAGGTCTATTCAAGTCATAAATACCTTAGCATTGGCTTATGCTAAAGCTATAATAATTAATTATCAAATGCAACCTCAAGGTCAGCTTGCATATACTATCCCAAATGTCAACCCTAATTTCGTAGCACTGAATATCATTCATAATGCCAATCATAGTGTGTCTTCCTTAAATAATATATTAGTCTTGAACCAATTACCCTTGAGTCATCCATATCCTAACCAAAACCTAGGTTTCCTAAATGACACTACTAGTGGACTTCATCCACAAAATCATATAACCCTAGTGCTCATAGCCAGTAGTAATACCCCAATTATTAACCTTGAGGCACAAAAAAACTCAAATGACTTAATATTAAAAATGGTTCAAAAATTGAGCACTAACTTTATTCAATTATAAAAATAAGTAGGAAATAGGGGGGAAGATTTTAATAGGTTTAATGGACCTTCAAATAGGTTTCATGATAATAGCGGTAATGGGTCATCTGATAATGCACATAAAATGAATATTTGTGATATATATCTAGCTAATCATTGTAATGTATTTGAAACATATAAAAATCAAAAGGATACATTTGAGCTTGTGTTTAATCAAGACAATGTTATAGGGACATTTGGTTTTGCAAGGACATCTAGATCCTTCATGGAAAGGGCTTTTGATTTTCCATTCAACGAAGAAAGTGAACATGAAGATGCTCTAGAATAAGGAATAATGTTCAAGATGAACAACCCCATGAACAAGATCAGATATAAGTTGACCTCTTTCAAAAGATAGTTGTGAGGATAATTCATATGAGGACATTATTGAAATTGAGGATACCCCTGAAGAAGCTGACTAGTGGCAACATTTATAACATGATTTTTTGAAAGAAATTGAGGTATTCCAAGAAGGCAATGATATTCTAGAGATCCCAAAGCAAGATGATGTGGGACTTGATTGGATAAAAGAGACACCATTGTACACAAAAGATGAAGATGAAGCAAGTCAAATAGATCAAGAATTTTCATACGACTTTATCAAAAGGTTAGGAACATGGGATCACCTTGTTTCTAATGGTAAGATCCCAGATGAGTTTCACTCAGTTGATTAGGATGAAGAGGCTTCTTGGGATGATTTGGAAGGATTTTGTGTAAAGATTGATCGTCCATTTCCACCTAAAGACCCTAATGAAGACATCATTTTAAGAATGCTAGTTGAGATGCCATTATTAAGTGCATATGACATAAGCCATTATCAGTCTATGGATGAAGAATTAACACTCTTGATGTAATATAGAATAATTTAGGAGGAATATTACTAGATTTTGGATCCATATCTTCAATCTATGCGCTTGAGAATGGAGGTGGGAAACTAAGCTGCAACATATAAAAGACTTAAGCATACAAGTGCTCCTATGTTAGGAACCTATGTTACCCCTTATCTTTACTTTATTAGTATAATAGTTGCTATGGATGCATATGCTTTATAAGTCATTTCATGAACATTTTATTTTATCTCACATTCATGGGAAGTAGTAGTTGCTCAGAGTAAACTTAGTATATAAGTGTTGAGGCCAATGAAGGTATCTACAAATATATTTTATTGAACTTGTTCGAAGGAGGTTGCCCCCTTGAAGAGGCCAATGATTCTACTAATTTAGTTCTACTTATTTAAGTTAATATTTTATTTATTTTTATAGTTTATTTTATGTATTTACAATTATTTGCTAACTTGTTCAGGAAGGATCCTCTCATCAAGTATCAAATTGCTTTTAAGGGCTTTTTTTTTTTGAAATGTTTTTTTTGTTCTGCTACATAATTCATTTAAATATTTTTATGTATCATAATAATCTATTTTAGATTAGGGTAAAAACCTATCTACAAAACCATGGGAAGTGCTTGAGTGAAAGCCCTAAAACTCATTGTGAGGAGGACCACAAGAACCCCAAAGTAGTTGGTCCATTGAAAGGACCTACCAGTAAAATAGGCAATGACCCCATCTTGATTGATTAGTTCCCTTCCATGAGGAAAACCAAGAGCTATCATTTAGTGGTAAACCCATGGCCAATAATTTTATGGAGAGTGGTACTCACTCAGATGACATTGGTGGCTAGAGAGATATCTTTAAACCCTTAGGTGACCATTGAAACTTGGGGCCTATTTCTATCAGTAAATATTTTTAGCAGACTATCAAAAAAATCAACTAGCAATAAAGTATTCAAAGACTGTCATAGGACTTACAGCTAGACATTTGATAGAAACCAAAAACTAAAAAAATATTCATCCTATCAGTTTTAGAAAAATATCTACAGAGTATTAGATAGCTCTTAAAGGACTTGCAGCCAAACAAAAAATAGAAAATAAAATCCAAAAAAAAAAATCATTTTTTTGCCATATCTCTCTATTTGTAGCCTTGTTGATCCTCAAACTTTATCCAGACACCTAAAATTCCATTCTCCATATTTTCTTCTTTGAAGTCCCATATCCTGATTCCACTCTTAATTCTCGCAAATCTCAATTTTCCTTTTTTTTAGGCTTTTTCCATACCTCTTATTTTTGTTCATTTGCCTCAAAAAATTTCCACAGTGTTCATCTCCCCTTTCTACTCCTTTGTCCCTCTTTGATAAATTTTCTAGTTTTTCCATTTTCCCTCCTTAAATTTCCCTCACCTTCATCAATCATAGTCCCACTAAGCAAAAAAATTAGTAAAAGTACCTTTAACCCTTTCGATTTTGCCCAAATCACAAGCTTCCCATACTAAATGTGTCTTAACTATAGTTTTCCTACCCATTGCAAAAAAAATATATCTTATTTAGGTCATGATAGTAACCTAAACAGGAAAAAAAAACATGGAGTATGAAATTGCCACCCTCAAGACACACATCAAAGATCTTGATAAAAAAATTCTTGGCCTCAGTCTTCAACATACCACCTTAAACAATAGATGACATCTAAAGTCCTCTTTTGATGCTAGATTTTCTTCTTCCAACAATTTTTATGGGTTAAAGCTTGATTTTTCTCGATTCTATGGTGTAGATCTAACTATATGGATCTATCAGGTAGAACGATATTTTAGTTTAAATAATACTTTTGATGCCAACAAGGTTCCACTTTCATCTTTTCACTTGGAACTTGAATCCCTTCAATGGTATCATTGGTATACCAAGGCTCATGACAAGCCAAGATGGACCAATTTTTTCACCCTCACTTTACAATGGTTTGGACCTAGTGCTTTTGATGACTTCATGGGAAAAATCACTAAACTTCATCAAACAGGAACCGTGAGAGAATATCAAATAGAATTTGAAAAACTAGCCAATCATTTGTCTAATGAATTCTTCAGGAGTTGCTTTGTTAGAGGACTGAAGGATGCAATTCGATCTGAGGTCAAAATGTTCCAGCCCAACATGATGATAGAAACCCTAGGGTTGTCTAATTTGGTAGAGGATAATATTATAGCTTAGTAATGATTCAAATTCAATTTTACTTCATTCATAAATACAACTCCACAATGATCTCAAACAATGCTATCCCCCAGAACCACTCCTATCAAGTATTTGACTAAAGCAGAGATGTGAGCCCATAAAAAAAAAATGACTATGTTATAATTATGATGAAAAATTCACTTAGGGATATAGATGGGTTGAGCAAAATATCTATCTATTAGATGTGGACTCTCTACCCAAAACTGAAGATTGGGAAGATGTTCAGGATATAATAAATGATCTAGAAGAAGCTAAGCTGATTATGGAACCTGATTCTCAAGAAGACCAACCAAATATCTCTCTCCATGCCTTAGCATGAGTCACCACCCCACAAACAATGTGAATTAGGGGCTACTTCAAGAAATTCCCTCTCACAATACTCATTGATTCTATTAGTACTCATAACTTCATTGACCCTTAGATTGCCAAACAGGGTTCTTGTTTTGTTTATCCTTACTTCAAATCTGAAGTCATGATTGTCAATGGGGGCATATTACCCTATAAAGGGAAGTGTCACAATGTGCATATTTCTATTGGAGATTATAACTTGTACTCCTACATGTTTGCCTTGCCATTAGGCGAATGTGATACTATTTTGAGAGCCCAATGGTTATGCACACTTTGACCCATCTTATGGGATTTTGCTAAAATTTGGATGCAATTTTTAGATAATGGGAAAAAATACACATTATAAATCTTACAACTGAGGTATCTCAACATCATCAATTCACATCACATGAAAATCATTATTAATAAGAATTCACATAGCATCATTACCCAGCTCCATTCCATTCAAATGCAACCATCAATGGTCTCCACTCCCCCTTCTGATCTACAAATTGTTCTGTATAGGTATGCACATGTCTTTGCCAAACCAATGGGATTGCCACCTTTATGACCAAAAGATGGTGATTATATTTAGATCCTTTTTGGAAGTGTTCCTCTTAACATTAGGCCCTACCACTACCCATTTCAACAAAATACTAAGATGGAGATGCTCATTAGAGACTTACTAAAGCAAGGCATTATTCACCCCAATACTAACCCATATTCTTCCCCAGTTCTCTTTATTTGGAAAAAAGATGGACCATGGCATATCTGCATTGAATTTCATGTACTTAATCACATCATAATCAAGGATAGGTTTTTTATTTCTATTATTGATGAGCTTCATGGCATTCATTTTTTCTTCAAGTTGGATCTCTGCTCTAGATATCACCAGATCTGGCTTCATGAGGATGATTTCCCTAAGACAACTTTTTGAATGCATGATGATCACTATGAATTTTTGGTCATTCCCTTTGGTCTCACTAATGCTCCTTCAACATTCCAAGTATTGATGAATAAAATATTCTGGCCCTACCTATGGAAATTCATTCTGGTCTTCTTCGATGACATCTTCATCTATAATAAAATATGGTCTGAGCATATCCAACATTTGGAGCTCACATTAAAACTTTTATTTGACCATCATCTTTGTGCATAATAGTTCAAATGTGCTTCTAGATAAGATGAAGTGGATTATCTTGAGCATATTGTTTCATCCCAAGGGGTTTGGGTGGATTTTGAAAAAATAGTTGCCATGACAAATTAGCCTTATCCTCAAACACTCAAGAACCTCCATGGTTTTTTGGGGTTGACTGGATATTATCATAATTTTTTCAAGGACTACGAGAAGATTGTAGCTCTATTGATATCTATTTTTAAAAAAATTATGCTTTTACATAGACACAAGTTGTTGAGTGTGCATTTGAAGAATTTAAATAAACTTTGTGTACTACACCTATCCTAGCTATGCCAGATTTTGCCAAGACCTTCACTATCGAGAGTGATGCTTATGGCGATGGAATTGGTGTTGTTTTCATCCAAGAAAGATGGACCATTACGTTCACCAACAAATCTCTTTCTGGAAATAGTTTATTACTCTCTACTTATGAGAAGGAAATGATGGCCATTTTGCATGCAGTACAAAAGTGACAACCATATCTCTTGGGGAATCATTTGTGCATCAAAATTGATCACTAGAGTCTAAAATATTTCCTATAACAATGGGTTTCCACCTCATCACAACAAAAATGGGTCATCAAACTCATGGGTTATGACTATGAGATCACTTACAAGAAGGGTAAGGACAATATTGTCGCTGATCCTCTATCTCACACATTTGCAAACCAAGCTTCCATTTCATCTATTTCTGTGACTATTCTAAATTGGTTATATGTTGTACAAAAGGTGTATGTCAATAAATCCTCATTATCTCATATCATTCAATAGTTGGACACTAACCCCTCTACTATACCATATTATTCTTGGGACGGTACTTCGCTATGATACAAGGGTCATTTGGTGCTTCCCCAGAGCATAGATCTTTAGCAGGCTATATTATATGAATTCCATACTTCTCCATCCATAGGGCACTTAGGATTTATCAAACATTATAAGCAAGCATGATGCAACTTATTTTGGAAGGGAATAAAAAAGATAATTTAATAGATGGTGGCTGAATGTGATACCTGCCAATGTAACAAGGGTGAAACCACACTCATCTTTAAGTTGCTCAAACCCTTGCCCATCCATATCAAGATTTGGATAGATATTTATATGGGTTTCATTAAGGGGATCCTTAAATTTGAAGGGAAAATGGTGATCTTGGTTGTGGTTAATTGCCTCTCTAAATAGAGTTATTTTTTTGCCCTTAGACATCCCTCTACTGCCTCCATAGTTGCAAAAAATTTATTGGACCAAATTTTCCATCTTCATAGCATTCCTTCATCCATTGTCTTAGATCATGATGTAACCTTCACCAACCATTTTTGGATAGAACTATTTTGATGCACTGACACCTAACTAAAGATGAGTTCTAAATATCATCCAAAATTGGATGGATAGACTGAAATTATCAACAAATGCTTGGAAACTTTACTTCATTGCTTCACCTTAGAATAACAATATTAGTGGGCAAAGTTCCTCCCCCTCGTCAAATGGTGGTACAATACCTCTTAACATACTTTAATTAAAGTGACTCCATATGAAGCAATCTATGGTCAAGTACCATGAGTGCTCCTTCTATACACCTTGATTAGTTCATCAGTTCAAGTGATCGACACAATTATCCAAACCTAGGATTAGATCCTCAGAACATTGTAGGAAAATCTTCATATGGGACAAAATTGAATGAAATAATAGATTGATAAACACCATTCCAAGCATACTTTTCAAGTAGGTGATATGGTTTTTCTTTGTCTGTATCCATACAAACAATCCTCCTTAAAACTCAAATGGCATCATGATTTGGTTCCCAAGTTCTATGGGCCCTATAAGGTTCTACAAAATATTGGGTTGGTTGTTTATAAGTTGGACCTCCCACCTTCTTCTCGAGTTCACCTAGTATTTCATGTCTCTTGTTTGAAAAAAGTTTTTGGCACAAACATCAGATTGCAGACTATTTTACCAGAGCTTGATAATGAAAGATCCATCCTTATTGAGCCAGAGGCATTCTTGGACAGGTGCACATGCGAAGTTCACTTTTGCTCCATCGCAAAGGTTTTAATTTAGTGGCATGAAATGCAACCAGAGGATGCCACATGGGAACCACTATTTCAGATTCAACATCAATTCCCACATCTGAATCTCTGAGGACAAATATTTTTCTAAGAGGGAGGGGATGTTAGGAATCTATGTTACTCTTTCTCTTTACTTTTTTAGTATAATAGTTGCTATGGATGGATATACTTTGTAAGTCATTCTGTGAGCATTTTATTTTATCCCACATTCATGGGAAGTAGTACTTGCTTAGTTAGTATAAGTGTTGAGGGAAATGAAGGCATCCATTAATTTATTATATTGAGTTTGCTCAAAGGAGGTTTCCCCCTTGAAGAGACTAGCGATTCTACAATTCAGCCATTGTAATTTAGTTCTACTAATTTGAGTTAATATATTGCTAATTTTCATAGTTTATTTCATGTATTTGTAATTATCTGCTTACTTGTTCAAGAAGGATCCTCTCATCCTATCCATGAGAAGAGGCCATTGAATGGAAATAATCATGTTTCAAGGTTCTTTAGTCGACTAAAAAACTTTCCATTTGATCCTAGAGGTAGGTTCTTTATAGAGTTAGGGTAGGGATTTAGATTAATTTATTTCTTGTTCTTTCCTTCTTGTCCCTTATTTGTATATAATGCCTATACATATTTATTTGCTTTCTCTTACTTTGTTCTTTGATTTTAATAAGTCTTTTCAAGATAGTCCTCAACTCAAGTTTTATCTAGTTGTTCAAAAAACTCCACAATTCAAGAATGAATGTATGAACTTTAGATAATGGTTGACCATGGGTCTAAAATGTGAGCTTGATGTTTTAATTTTGGGAAGATTGATAAAGACTAATGGATAGGATAATTATTCCCTTAAATTTTAATCCTTGTTCTGATCTAAACTTGATTTTGATAAGGATTGTACATGTAGGGTTAATGCTTGAATTATTAGAACACAGTGATGCTTGCACTTAATAAACATTATTACCTGGGACAAAGTTTGAAACTAAGGATGATTCTTTGAAGATCAAATACTTAACCAAATCCATAAACCTAGCTAACCTGGTTCCCAACCTTTGCTAGAAATCCAAAAATAATCTAAAAAATACAAAAATAGGAACTTATTACAAAATTAAAAGAGATTTCTAAGCCGAGGTGATTCTGGTAATCTCTACCGAGGCTATAGACGCCTAACTAGCAGTAAAGCAAGGCCTTGAGTGGATATAAAGGCATCTCTATCAGGGCTATGGATTCCTGGCTGGTAACAAAACAATGCCCAATCCTTCCCTAAACTAAATCATGGTTCTTAATGAATATCCAAACATGCTATAAGTTAGTTTTAATGGTTAAAGTCATGAAATCTAAAATTTGCTCTCTAAATCCCATAGAAAATAGTAAGTGGAATCAAAACACACCCACAACATGGCTAGGTTTTAATGTTTAACCTTAATTTTGCATGTGCAAGACTTGTTTTAACCATGAACTAACCTGAATAATGGTGGTTGATCAAGTGGAATGAATAACCTAATCATTAGTCTAAACCAGAGTCTCTGAATTCTAACATATTGTTATGTTTCCCTTAGAAGTTGCCATTTACTAAGATCAACATACCCCCATTTCCAAAAAATGGGGACCCTTGTGTTAAATTATGTAAATTTGTACCTTAAAATTGAAAATTTACTTGATCAGAGTGCCACTATCATGTTTGCACATATTCTTCATTTGAAGATCATCCACACTTGGTTTGGTTGGCACATTTATTCAAGATTCTAGTTTAATCTTGTCTATATTTGCTAATACATTGGATCTTTGTGTTTCATAGGTTGCAGGTTTAATGGAGTCCCCTTTGAATAAACTATGTTTGGGTTTCATGATTTTATGTTAATTTGGCCTTTTACTAACCTTTGGTCTATTAAAAATCAAATTAAATCCATGTTTAAGCTTCTTGAAACCCTTTTCCAATTACCCTAGCTTAGGCCCTTTGATTTAAATTCAAATTTGGTAGGAATAATTTATGTGGGAACACTTTAAATATGCTATGGACTTAGTTCAATTTTTTATACTAACGTTTAGTTGTGTTTATTAACATGACCAAACCTTAGTCTAAAATTCATACTTGGTCCCTTTTATATCTCGTGGTCCTTGGTCCCTTTTATCTGCTAGCTTGGTCTAAGTAACACATGGTCCCTTTGTTAGAAACTTAGCTTAAAATCTTAATCCTAAAGTTTTGATTCGTGTTTATTAACACAAATTAAAATTCCTTAGTCTAAAGACTTTACCCTAAGTTTTATGTAATTATTGAGCATGAATTAAACATTGTGTTTATCTGTAGGATCAATAACCCATGTTTACTCAAGTGAGGTTAATTTAACAATGCGATATGGGGTCAATAAGTCAAGAATTTTTATCAACGATGTGAGTTCACCCTATACAAGATCCAATAGCATGAGATCAATATTAAAAACTAACACAAGGTCCTTTTTATTATGTTTCTAACTCAGGGTAAAACTTTATGCCAAGTTTTTTATAATTCACTTGGTTACTTTAATATGTTTTAAACTTAGCTTAAGACTTTAGCTTAAAGCTTTATTCGTTTTTATTAATATGAATAAAAACCTTGGTCCAAGACTTTATCTTAAATTTTATATTATTTCTAAGCTCTGACTTAAATATATTTCTTGTCCACATGATCAACAGTCCATGTTTGCTCACACGAGGGAGATCTAACAAGGCGTATTAAGTCAAGATTTCAAAAATGCTTCAGGAAAATTGAGATGGTGACATGTGTCACCATTTTTTTAAAAGAATATTAAGTAGCCAATGGTGGTCTACCTCTTAGAATGAGATCCAATGACACATTTTGGCTCAAACATAGATGATCTAATGGTGTAAGATCAATATAGACTTTTCAACGAATCTCAAAACAAACATAGATATGACAAGTGACACAACTGTGTGCCATAAATTAAATAAAAAACATCTTTCAAAGATCAACAATACATGTTGATTCATACCCACAAGATCTAATGATGCATAATCAATGTTGAAAAGTCAAGCCTCAGTCTCGAGTTAAAGCTCGAGCATCTTACACAAGATCAATGACACACATTTGCTTAGGCGAGGATGATCCAATGGTGTGTGTTCAAAGTGGAATTTTCAATGTAGCTCAGAGAAAATATAGTAATGAAATGTGTCATAATCATAAGAAATATAGTAGAGGTAGCCAATGGTGTTTAACTCTTAGGATTGAGATAAATGAACTGCATTGATCCATGCAAGCAATTCTGATGGTGTGAGTCGAGATGGAATTTTCAAAGGGCTCAAAACCAATAAGGAAGTGACATATTCCCTAATATGACAAATGGTCATATTTTAAAGATTAATGAGTAAAATGCCATGGTGATGCCACATAGGTAGAAAATGACAAAACTAAGGATGTTGTGGACCCAAAGGGATGCAAAGGTATACATAGACAAATATAAATACAATCTAAGTCACGAAGCTTGTAATTTAAGCACAAAGATGCCATTAAATCTCCTTGTAAACTTGTTTGAATGCCAAATAATCCCTAAAATCATATGAAATCCCTAATTTGTTCCTATATACATTGTGACTAAGATGAGGAGAAGTGAATTATCACCTGTGCGAAGATAATTCGATCCAAAGTTGAATTATAGTCATTAGTGAGCAATTTGATAGAATTTGCAGCAATGGCAACCCAAAAAAGTGTTTTAAGGAAAATGTCATAAAGCTAGCCCAAGCACATGTAGAGTAGTTACAAGTAACCCTCAAAGGCCTTCAATAGTAGAATAAGCATTTAGAATATTCTTTTTATAAAAGAATGTGCAATTTGTAAAACACATTGCCTATAGGTTAGTTCATTAGGAAGTGTATAGAGAATTCTAGAAAGTTATATGGGACAACTATCCTGGACACATGTACTATTGTAATTTGGCATGATTAACTGACATACCTCCTTCACACTCTATATAAGGGGTATTATCAATTGTAAAAAGGGAGGGAATTCTTAGAGCCAAAATTATTTTGTAAACTTTAAGTAATTAATATAAACAAAGAATTCTACAAACTTTATCCAAATTTGCTTGTCTTTTGTTATCATGGCTTTTCTTTCACTTGTTTGTTTTGATTTCTAAATTTGAATAATTCTTACGAATTCTTGGTAAGTACATTTGAATGAAAAGTTGTTAACTTGTGTCAATGCTAGGTTAATTAGAAGTTCTTAGGTTCATTTCATTTTTTTACTCTTCTTGCATTTGGGCTAATGTTGTTTGTTTGTAGGGGTAAATCTTTAAAGTGAACTTGGTTCTTATTTGCAGTATTTCCCACATTCCTTAGATGTTTGCCTGATGTGTGATACGATTTGAGCTTACAGTACATCATGTCATACATTAGCTAAGTACATGTTTGGATGATATTTGAACTTTGTCATGATGTTTGTAATGAAGTTCAACAACATTTCTTCTCTGCCTTACCCTTCTTTTTGCTCCTTTTTAACCATATTAATCTAGCTTAATTTTCATTATAAATATCCATCTTAGATTAGTCTTTAGATTGGTTCTTGATCATAATTCACTATTCTTAGCATAAAGTACTTCATATTTTGCATAGATTAAATATTTGGCCACGGTGGCTCCTAATCTCAAAACATTATAAATATTTTGAATCAGTCTACTTGTTTTACCTCTATTCCATCAACTAATTAGGATTATCACAACCTGCAACTCATGCACTGAATTATTAGAATTATAAAATGAGAAGTGTTCTTGAACACTCTAGGCACCTCTGATACATATTCAGGCATCACAAAATACAAAGGAGAGAAGAGATTAAAGGTGAAAACCAAAAGAGAGAAGAAAAATATGCCACCCTCCATGTGGCCTCACTATTCATCAATAGTGAACATTGTCGCTCACATGTGCAAGGTCTAACATTGTAAGGCGTAATCATGTTGAACTTTAACCTTCTCCATGTGATCCAAAATGGTACACCCCACTTTGCATGTACCTCCAATCTGGAATAGTGGTCTTTGTCCCCACTTTTCCATGTGCATCCACATGAATCAAAAGATTCCTCAACTTTTGACTTCACATGCACATTCTTAAGGACAAATTGTGCCCCACAGGCATATGGGTGAAGATGATTATTACCCAAATACTTTCAAAAGGTCACCCATCAAGATAAGGCACCCCATTTCTCTCTCCTAATATTTTAATCAATAAAAGATTCCATGTGGACCATGCCACATCAATAAAGTGCCACCTCATAGGTATAACCATTGCCAACTCACGCTGCCACATCATCAACATAGTTACCACCAACTCACCACTATGAATAGTAACTACCACCTCATCACATGAATAGTGTCCATGAATAATGACTTGTGAATAATATCATGTGAGTAGTGACTTCACATCCTAAAAAAATTAACTAGTCCATAGCTTCAAAGGAGATGTTTCAATATAAATTGGCATTGATAAAGATCTATTGACACTACATTCAAGCTAAATCATCATAAAGATAAGTTATAATAAAGGTTTGCATTATATTGATTTGATCGTAGCATTGTTATCTTAGTCTTTGTACGCTCATGAGGTCTTAGGCTCAAGTATGTTTCATTTACTTGGTTTTTTATAAACTTGGCTAATATTTATGAAAATATTATTTGTGAAGAATCTTATGGATATTGTAATCATCTAAAAGTGGTATTTGAGTGCTACTTGAGACTACCTATCCTTAAATTAGCCTTAGACCTATATTAGATCCTATTGTCACACTTATCTAGCCTTCGTGTGGGGCACATACATCCCTAGTCATCCTTAAAGTAGTCCTAGACCCTCATTTTTGAATCTTGGCCCTTTATGTCTAGTGGTTTGCCAGCTGAACACTAGCACAATAATAAGGACATGACACTAGTGTCCTAAAAATAGTGCTAGTGTTCTTTGCCCTTTCTTTTCCCAAATAGATATATTTTCAAAACTAGAACCTCCTAGGGTTAGCCTAAACCTCTTTTATCTCCCACACAAGCATCAAAACAATATAAATACATGACTTTTAGACCTATAACCACTAGATAGAAATCAAATACAAAATACACAATAAAACTTAGAATGAGTTATGCACAATTATGGTTATCAAATCCCTATTCTTCCTTACTTTTATATACTACCATCTACAATAACCCTAAGCTCAAATAACACAAATTTCTAATTTCAAACACATTCAAGGCACTCAAGGACACTATCATACTCGCATCACTTGCACTTACACCAATACTTAGGTGTGGATAACTACATTAGGATTGATCCCTCCTTGGAGTATTGGTATGTAGGCAACTCTCTTCACAACAAAGTGTTTAGGATGTCCAACCTACGCTACTAATAAACACACTTTTGAATTCATGCTAATCAAATGCCCTAGCTACATGGATGATTAGGGTTTGCCCACTAAATAAGTCATTATAGGAAAAATATAGGGTTTTAGAACTCATGGTCGCAAGAATAGACCTTAGAGATCTAGACACAGGGTACACCTAGAAGCTCGAGACAATCTAGCACAGAGGACACTATCACTAATATCAAGACACTACTACCACATTTTTAATAATAATGCTAATATCCAATTGTGGTGTTACTATTTAGGAGGGGTTATGATGCTAGGATCTAGTTTTTAATACTCAAACTAGCTTCTACCTTGGTTTAGAGCACCCAAATCACTCATCTTAGTTATTTTCTATCTAAATTATTACTTGTACTATTTGTTACCATTTTTAGAAAAGTTAAAGCTAGTCAAATTTGTAACAAATTAGTGGTTGTATTTATTGAATATTATTTCTTTGATTAAGTATAGTTAGTTGTTTAACAAACATAGGATTTATATACACTAATTCCTAAAAGGTTAGAACATTTGGTGAACCTGACTTACTTTGAACATTGCTAGAACCCTAACCTTAGATGATCTTAGGGTTTGTATCCTTATTTTTCCTATTTTCATTGGTTATTTTAAGATTTTTTACTCTTCCTACATTTTATTTTAGTAGCCCTATTTCAATTTGTTTATTATATGCCATCTACAAAAGTTATCTCTCTTCCATTAAAAATAAGTGCTAGGCTAGGTGGTAATCCTATTGAGCATATTCATAATCATGCTATTCGAGCTTACACCATGGATAAATGACTTGTTGTAACTCCTATTGTTGATCCTTCATACCTTGATTATGTGGATTTCAATGATAATGCATCTGAAGATCAAAAATATAATAAAGATGAAGATGATACACAATTTGGAAATTGGGACACTCTCTCCACTCAACAATGAAAACCTAATTGTTAATAAGGATGAGATCCTATAGATATTCAAAGATAGACTTAGGGAATAACCCCTTGATCATTCATAGATTTTGCAAGCCATAATATAAATTAAGAATAAATCAAAAAATGGTCAATCTTCAACTTCCCTAGCTAATAACATTGTTACACCTACATTAGGGCCAGCTCAGCTAGCATGACAACCAACAATTGTAACTCAACAACCTTTAGTGATAGTTACACCTCCTATGGTTAGTTCCTCCACTTTAGATGTAAAATCCCTTATGCATGAGGTTCATACTCTATAAGATAAGGTATTACATCTTGAGAAAGGAGATGCTAGTCCATCACATGCCTTGGATTCTAATGTTCTCTTATATACACCTTTGGCACATCACATAGTGGTAACTCCTTTTTCATTTGGATTAATGGCACCTAAACTTACATTATATGATGGTATGGGTGACCTAGAGCATTATATCCAATATTTCAACAAACATGTTTGGACTATGTATCTAATGATTAGTTTCTCACAAATTTGTATTCACACAATTTAAAGGATTATGCCTTACAATGGTTTTATGATCTATTGAATCAGGCTATCACCACATTCAATCCTTTAGTAGACATGTTTCTAACATACTTCTAAATAAACATCAATGACAAGATCTCATATGCTCAAGTTGCAGAATTAAAACAAAATTCAAATGAGCCTATTGCAGTATATGTCTTATGATGCAAGACTATATTGGATAAATTGATAATCCCCATGGTAGATAAAGAGTTTCATGGAATCTTCAAATAGAGTCTTTTACCAACATTACATGAAGTTATCTTGTTTAATAAGTTTCCAAAATTCAAAGATTTGTGTCACACAGTAAAAGAAAGAGAAGCCAAGCTTATATAAATGGGTAAAATCAAATATACAATTAGATCATATTCAAATGGTAAGAGTTCAAATAAGACTTCATACAAGGTAAGGGCCACTAAAAAGAAGAGTGATCCAAAGGCCACAGTTAACATAGTTTTAGAGCCACCTCCTTACTTGGTTTTATCAGCTCCTCCATGCAGAGTTTTCACCAACCTTTTAGAATTGACAACACATGTTTTACAATAGCTCTTGAAATGCAATGTTATATCTTTCCTTCCCATTAAATAGGTTGATACAACATGGCCTATTCCAAATAACTATGATTCCAATCATTATGCGATTATCATAGGGCATTAGGCCATAAAACAAACATATGCATCATCTTAAAACATAGGATACAAGATTTGATTGAGGCTAACATTATTGACGTGGGTAACCCCACAGAGGCACTAAAAGTACAAAAAATGGAAGCTAAGGCATTGAAAATATTCTTAGATCCATTTCCAAATCACATAATGAATAAGGTAGGGAGCACTTTGGGTGTTCACTATACATATCAAGTACATCTACCACCAGCTTCATATCACACACTAAAGAGGAGGCACACCCACTACAAAATATCATTGGTATGTACCACATTATAGTTTCAGCTAGACCTCTCATCACTTTGTTAGAGCAAGAGATTACTGATGATTATACAAATTTATATGCACTCATTTTACGAGCTTAGATAGATCATCATCATATTTAGAGTGTTATGGTTGACAATGGGTCAAACATTAGCATGTGAATTATCACACTTTATAGCACTTGGGGTATTTAGATCAAGATATATCCCCTATAAACATAGTTATCAATGGTTTTAGTTGTCATGTTCAGAGCTCCATTGGAGAGATTATACTTCCACTACAGGTTAGACTAGAACATGTGGCCACTAGATTCTTAGTAGTACCTACTATAGGCATGTTTGATATGTTATTGGGTTGGCCATAGACACAACAACTATAAACCATCCCATCCATAATGCATAGATGCTTAAAATATATACACACAAATAAGGTGGGCATAGTCAAGGGTATTCCATATGAGTATCTTCTACCTATTCCACATGAAATTACATCACAATTACCAGTCACATGACTATTACCAATTATAACATAGTTATCAGTTACAACTTTGAGCATAGTTCTTATCAATACACCATAAAGTTCAGTGGAGCCACAAGTGTAGGCAAGGTCTAATCCTACAATGTTTCCATGTACACATACTCTCCGACAAAGACCATTATTAGAGATACCCCTAGGTCAAAGATATGTTGTAGATTTTAGAGGGCCTCCCTCTACTCACGTTTTACCAAGATTAGTCTTATTGGGTTATCCGGGTTCTCATCATAGTATACTTATGCGACCTATAGTTTCTTCTACCATATGGGTCCCTAAGACCCCTATAGTTCACAAAACACCAAAGTCAATGTCATAGATTCATATCACCATACCATAGGTAGGGCTAGATATAGATCACTTAGTACAACATATTCTAGGAATATAATTGCCCTTCATATAACATGCATGATCACAGTTCCTTTATTTGACACAAACCATGGTGATAGCAAGTCTCCCATGAGACTCATTAGTTAATATTGTTCCTCCTATTTTCTACATACTTTCCTTCTCTCTTGCTCCTTATACATAATTCATTTTCATGTTGCTTGTACATAGCTTATATCCATAAAATCCAAAAATAATATAATATGTCAAAAACACAAAAACATTCAAATATTACTCAAAAAACATAAAATTTTAGATTATATGCATTTTTATGTTTACATTTCTTATATTTGGAAAACATTGCATATATTAGTTATCTTAGTATAATTAACTTTATCATACATACATGCTACACTTATTCTTGTCGAGTGCTTACAGATTGTCTATAGGACTCAAGTCCACTACCCTAATCCAGACTTATTATTTACCCACAGGGGGAATTTACACCGATACATGGGTCTTCACTTGACACATTCACCCTCTTGGGGGCACCCTGTACACAATTTCAATTCTCAGGTTCTATCTTTTTATACTCTACATCCTAGCTTTAACATTGTTATATCTTGATATTGATCATGTTACTCTTATCCATATTTTTTGCCGACTATTACTACTTTAAACTCAACATATGTACATACTAGCTCTTACACAGATTTATATTTCACATTCATGCATACTTTCATTTCTAGCTTTCCTAGTTTAGAATTGATTATTTCTATATGTTTCTTCTATTTGAGGGTATTTGAATATGCCATTATTCTTTGGCCCTATGCCACTTCTATTTATAATATGTATGCTTTAGACATATAGCCATGTCCTTGTGTGTGCCTTATTAATTATGTATGTAGACATTTGAACATGTCCTTATATATGGATCTTATCCAACTTGCTTGTTGCTTGTGTATGTGGACATTTAAACATGTCCTTGTATGTTTTTTTTCCTTACATTTAGTGACATGTGCCCATGTCCCTTGTATTATGGCCCCTTGGTCTACTTTATGTGCTTAATGTGTTTTGTATGTATACTTTCTTGTATGCATCATGACCATGACACTTGTTTTTTCTTGTTACACACAGTAGTTTTTGATGCCATGAGGGACCTCATGCATCTCCCCTTCTTACTTGGGTGCTGTGATGGACATCATGCCCCATCCCCCTAGGTAGCTACCCAATTTTACTCAAATTTATTGTTACATACATTGTTATATCTATCTTGACACCCTTATGAATGCTAGACATGACATAAATATTACATTACATACTTATGCTCAGATTATCTTAGATTATGATGTTATGTATGCACATTATATTGGATTATCATACAATTATAATAAATGCTTTAGCTAACACATAATTTGTAGAGTTTTTAAATTTTATTTTGATGATAATTCTTGTACAGGTTCAACAACCCCCTCAAAAGAGAGGGAATTCATAGGGGTTTATCACAGAGATCAGGCTGTTATATTACATTATAGTATATTTTCAGCACATAGGGTCAGACTATAGAAAATCAGACTCATGTAAACATAGGTGGAAAATAGTGACCCAAAAAATAATACAGTTGCATAGAAATCAAACCAAAAATACAGTAACACCCAAATTAGGACACTAGTGCCAAATTAAAAAAAATGGTTCTATTATCCAAGACATGACACTAATATCTATTAGACTCTATTTTAGAAAAACCTAGATTGGCTATAAAAGTACAATAGGATACGACTTTACATAGGTTTATTTACAAATTTATTAGTTATACCTAGTTTTGCTCAGATTTATACTAATTCAACTCAGATTCATATTAGTTTGCTCAAATTGAGGGTATCATGAGTGGAATGACCATTCCTATATTCATTTTATATACCTAGATATAGTTTATTACAACTTAATTCATAATCTATATGCTCAGATATCAGCTCACTTACACACTGGTTGATAAGATGGAATGACAAATTTCATGTCATTCTCTATGTTGTATAGATTCAACATCATATTCCAAGTTGTAATTTAATTTCATGCCTTAATCCATCTGTAGTGGTTGGCATTCTCGAGTGGTCTAGAGCTGCTTAATGTACCCAAGTGGCCTAGAGTTGACATACCCAGTTAGACATTTATAGTTACTTCATACAATTTAATTTCAAATGCATCTACTAAAAATGGGTGGAAAATGATAGAGTCATAGCCTACTTGAGTTCTTAAGCCACCTACATGAGAGGGTTGGACACACTATTGGTCTAATCGAAGCTGTTCATAGGTCATGATCTACCAAGTAGGGGTGGGCAATGATTGAGTCAATATCAGATTGAGTTCTTGAGCCACCCACACATGAGTATTAAATAAGCCATCAACTTAGTCTAAGTTATTCACTGATTGATCACTATATACATGCACACACAAGCTATCACTAGGTTTATGCATTAGTACACGTACCCAGTGAGGTGTATTCATTCCTTTCTTCTTTCCTATCTCTTTACTCAGTTTTAATTTTTCACTTGGTTTAGTATTTTGATTTTGATATCTCTTAAGTAAGGACTAATTTATGCATGTTTGATTTGTAGGACACACATTGTAGCATACTTCACATACTCAGACCCATCGTCACATACTCAAACCCAACTTCACAAGCTTCATCTCTTAATTAAGTCTAGGTACACTTATTTTTCCTTTATCTTAGTCATTTCACTTTTTTGCATTTATATAATAAAAAGGGGGTAAATATAATCACCTAAAAGTTGTATCTGAGTGCTAAAAATGCTTTTTGAGACTATCAATCCCTAGCTCAGCCTTAGACCTATCCTAGACCCTATTATTACACTTGTTTATCCTTCGTGCAGGCCTCAGACATCGCTAGTCAACCCTAAAGTAGTCCTAGACCCTCATTTCCAAATATTGGCCCTTCATGCCTAGCATTCTACTTGTTGGACATTAGCACCATAATAAGGACACTAGCACCGGATGGTGCTAGTGTCCCAAAAATGCCATTAATGTCCTTTTCCCTCTCTTTTCTTAAAATGATATATTTTTAAAACTAGAACCTCTTAGGGTCAACCTAGACCTCTTTTATCACTAGCATAAACATCAAAATAGTATAAATACATGACTTTTAGCCCTCTAACCACTATATAGAAATCAAATGTAAAATATACATTTAAACTCAGAATAAGTTGTGCACAATTAAGGTTATCAATCCATATTCTTCCCTACTTTTGCATACTACCATCTACAATAGCAGTAAGCTCAGATTACCCATATTTCTAGTCTCAAGCACATTCAAGGCACTCAAGGACACTATCATACTAGCATCACTTGTACTTATAACAACACTTAGGTGGGGAGAACTACATCAATATTGATCCCTCCTCAGAGTATTGGTATGTAGAAAAATCTTTTAACTACGGGGTGTTGAGGATGTCTAGCCTACCTTATTAACAAACACACTTTTCAACTCATGCCAACCAGATGCCCTAACTACATGAGGGATTATGGGTTGCTCACTAAATCAATCATTACAAGTAAAACAAAATCTTTCAAAAATCATGCACATAGAAATATACCTTAAAGATCTAGACATAGATGTAATTAGAATATTGGGACAATCTTGCATGGAAGACACTACTGCCAATATCAGAACACTATCACCACATTTCCAATAATGACACTAGTATCTAATTATGGTGTTACTGTCTAGGAGGGGTTTTGACACCAAGATCTAGTTTGCAACACTTAGACTAGCTTCCACCTCAGTTTCTAGTACCCATATCACTTGTCTTAGTTATTTTCCAACTAAGTTCTTACTTGCATTATTTATTACTATTTTTAGAAAAGTCAAAGCTATTAAAATCTATAACAAATCAGTAACTATAGTTATTGCATATTAATTCCCTGATTTAGAGTACTCAACTCTTTAACAAACTAGGATTTACATACAATAAGTCTTAAAAGGTTAAAACATATACATATGGCACGCCTGATGGGATCTGTAATCCACACCTTTATTTTGAGCCTCTTTAACAATCTTCTTTTGAAGAAAATCTAGTTATTTTGGCTCATTTATGTTCATTTGTTTTTGTTATATTTTATTTCTATGTATTGGTGAATTCACTTCCTAAAAATAATGAAAACATTTCTATTTTACTTCTAATCAATGAAATCATCTCATAATCAACGAAATCATTTATGTTCTCAGTTATTTATTCTCTATTTTATGCACATGTTTAATAATTGATGAAATCATCTACAAATCAATGAAATAGACAAAGTAATTATAGAAATTGACTGACAAATCAATGAAATTGCTAACAAGTTTATTTTTCTATTAATCGATGAATTAGTCACTCTTTCAATGAAATTAACTTATATTTTAGCAAAATCAACTCAACTTCCAATGAAATTGACACGTTAATTGGTGAAATCAAATTTATAATTGGCAACAATGTTTCTATTCATTCTTTATCTTCTTTGTTCTACCTATGAGGACTTTATATTTAGTGAAATCATTTAAATTTTGATGAAAATGTTAGGGTAATCATATAAATTCTCTAAAAAATTATGAAATTGCTCTCAGGTATATCACAATCTAGTTTACTGCTTATTGGTGATTTTTTAAATAATCCATAAAATTATTCTATTATTGGCAAAAAATTTCTTTCTAATTGATGAAATCACCTTTGTCTGTAGATTTTTGCATTTTTTTTTCTATTCTTTATAGGTTTTTAAAATCAATGAATTGGTCTTGCTAAATGGCACATTTATTTTTATGTCAAAATTTGATAGTTGTTAAAACATAAAAAATCAACTTCCTTCGCTTGTCAAAGACCCACCAAGTAAAATTACTTGCCTTGCTTGTTTGTAGGTTCCAAAAAGGATATGGTAATATATTCAAACAAATACATTATCTATTCACATTTCCTTTTGTTTCTTAAAAAATTTCACATTTCATTCGGGTTATAAGAAAACTTGTTTATTTTCCAAGTTATTTCATTTCGTATAAGTTATCTTGTTGCTTCTTATTGTTTGAGTATTTTTTGAGGATATTTTGTGTGTATGATCTCCCCTTTTGGGTGACCCAAAAAACACAAGGTTTCTATTTGTTTTAATCATAAATATTTACCTACTATGCTCTTTACTCACCCTTAGTTGGGATTGCACAAATCAAAATGATAATACCTTCCTTTTTATTTTGGCTATGCGGGTTGGACTTCATCACCTTCTCATAAGTATTTATGGCATGGTGAATAGGACATCATTAACCAACATTCATACCAAACCTTGTTTATCTAATGGGATATACAAATAAAGGAGAGTTACCACTGTGAAGGCCTAACTTTGTGCTTGTACATCATCGCATGAGGATTGAACCCTGGGGAATTATTTCTAGTACTCAAGGCCAAGGTGTGGTACCCTTAAAATAAGTAATCTTGAAAACAAGATTGAATTTATTCATTGATGGACTTGTGCCAATGTACCACCTATTATGGGTTGTATATAAGAATCATCTAGAAAGCCAAATAATATTGTAAACAACCCCCAAATCTGATAGCACTTCATTGAGACCCTTATGACTGAAGTGGTTACAAAAGGATAAGACCCTCTCATGAATAACCCAATCTTGGATTACTTCTTAGATACCTCTTTTGTTGTGGATAATTCATTGATGTAGAATTACAAAGGTTAATAACCCCTAAATATTGCCTTGCTTGTACAAACCTTTTGAGAGAAGGGTGGGATTAAAACACTACTAATAACTACAATAATTTCTTTAATGAATATTCTATTTTTAATCCTCTCTCAAAGCAAGTATATTAAAGGTTCAATGAATGTGATGTATACTTGTGTTAGTTATTAAATTTTTGTGTGCTGCTTATGTGTTGATGCATGATTGTCACATCAAAACCTCATTTGTATTAAAAAACCAATCCCATCAAACAAAGTCAAAACCAAAGTTCAGAACATTGTCATACCATAACTACATAAAAGGTGTTACTATATCTATGCTCTAGGTCAAAATTTTTCCTTTAAAATTACACATATCTTATCTAAAATCATGCCGTTATGTTATCCATGTGAATTTGAATCTATTCTAGTCATTTTCCTAAGTTCTTGGTTCTAAGGTCACTTCAAATCTAATTTGGTTAAGCTAGCATTTCTAGTCTTGATACCATTTTATTGTGTTCAAATCAAATATGTTCAAGTCCAAAGTTTTCTCTTGTCATTTCTAAACATCATATTTTCCCATTCCCATCTAGGTTTATTCCAAGTCCAAGTCCAATATGCTTTGTTACATAAGAAGTCATATGGATTATAATATGTTTATGATGACAATTGTGTTCAAGGTCAAACAAACCCATTCACATATTAACTTAATTATCCCGATGATCAAGAGGATTCTATGAATCCACATGATATGGAAGTTCACCAACATGATTTTGAAGAAGTTCCACTCACCTATGATGTAACTCAAACTCAAATTGAGAAAGACTTGTTTGATAATAGAGATGAAGTCTTTTTATGCTTATGAGAGATGGGTGTTAAGGTCCCTATTGATAATTTGGTCTCTTAGGACAAAATTTAACGCCTATAATCCAAAACTTGTCCAATTAGTCTTGTGTCTTGTGTCATGTTCATTTATGAATTCTTTTTAATCCTTTAGAGAAATTAAGGTAATTTAGCAAAGTTTAAGGTATTTGCAAAAGTTAAGGTTTATATCTCTCATTGTTATATGCTTGTCAAGTCATTCTAATACCAAGATTCCATGGTAAAGGGGTTCTTATAGGACATTTGGCAGTCATAAAGGTCATGTTATGAATTATGTTATCCGTACACCTAAGTAAAAGGTATCAAAGTTATTTTCTAACATTTATTCACTTTTGAAACCTCTTTGATTTATTGATCCAAATCCAAATATAGCATGATGGTAGGTTTTAAGGTAGGAAAATAGAATTTGTACGTTAAAATTTCATTATAAGGACAAAGAATATGTTCATTTGATGTTGTATATAACTACAATAGCTACAACATGTCATTTTACTCAAACAAACAATTTTCTTAGCAAGAGAAAATAGGTTTTGAGGAGATCATGCAGGGTTTCATGTTGGTTCAGGCATATTCAACCAAGATAACATTAGAACAAGGTGATGTAAGCTTATCTAAGGTTTCTTGTAGCTTACTTAAGTCAAAACCATGCTCAAGAATTGCTTATAGGTCTAAATAAGGCATAAAATCATTCAACTTCCCCATTGGGTCATTGATTATCATCTAGTTGTTTCATGCACATGGATAAGAATTAGGGAAAATGCCATTAGGGGATGTTGAACACCCCTATTCCCTTCCACTCCATGACAATAGTCTTGAGTATCAAGGGCAATGCTTTATGAATAATCTTTAACAAGCTTGAAACCTCTAAAACCCTTCTCAAAACCCCTAAGCTTGGTTTCCTCTTGTTTGAATGCATTTGTGAGATTTTTTATGTAAATAATAGGTTTCAATAACTCTTTTAGGGTCTAATAAATCTTCCAATATCAAATAAAAAACATGCAACTCATGGATCAGTCATTTAATGCCAATAAAATATTGTGTTTTGCTAAGGTTTACAAGTAAAGGCAAGTTTCTCGAGAGTATGAAGTATCCCTGAGCATAAAAGGTAACTAAAATTAGTTTTTCACATTATAATACACATTATAAAACTCCCTTAGACCCTCTTAAATTATCATCAAGGTCAAAATGTCAAAGAGATCACTTTAGTATGAATGATATTGGACTGTGTTTAAGGTTGCCTATAGGTGGTAATTGAAAAAAGGTATAAAAAGAGAAGACTAACTGTGTTTGTTGGTATTTTTGAGATCTAAACTTCATAAAAAGGTCCATTATCATTATATGAGCATGGTGAAATAATTATCTAGATTATCCAAGTCATTTGTGGACTGATTTGAGCCAAAGCCTTATGGTGAAGGTATTAGGCCTATAGAGACCCAAAGTAAACAATATTGCATCTGAGTTTGATACTTAAGACACTAAACCAATTTATTATTATTATCAGTGATATATAGTGACATAATAAAACATCAATCAATTGGTTAACTCTCCATAATCATTTTGGATAGGCAATTGCAGGTGGCAGGCCATGAAAACCATTGAGGAAGGGTTCTGGAATCAATTTTTAAAGTGTGAACAAGCATGTGATAGACCTATAACAAAAATTGAGGCCTTTATTAAACTCTTATGATGTTTATCCTAATGTAGTAAACTCCAAACAAGCCTAACATGTCCTTTTTTACACTTATCTCTTGTAAGATAGGTTACAAGCAAGAGAGATCAAGGTCAAGATTAGTGTTGCAGGTGTAGACATGAGTTGAAATGAAAAGTTTCGAGTTGAACATAAGGTTGGGAGGCTTGACCTAAGTATGATAAAAATTGGATAAGGTTTCAAAATTATTCATACTCCTTGTGATAAGGGGAATCCATTTAAAGAAAGCCATTAGGGCTAAGACTACATAAATGCAGATTGGCATAAACTAGGTTCAAGGCCATTAGGGTGGTTAAATGCCCTAAAAAACCATTTTCAAACCTTGTAGAGGATGAAACAGGTCCAAACGAGGCATTTATAGTCAATAAAAAGCATCATAATGACTTTTTTATTCAAAACACTCATCTCAACTACATACTTATAGGCTTATAGGCTCGAGAGGGTCCATTCCTCACGTTACAAGTTAGTTTACCAAATACATGGGTCCAAATGGATTTATTGAAAGTTGGAGAGGTTCCCATACTTCAAAATTTTTAGTGTTAAGCCATCCATAAATGGAATGCATTTTATGAATGAACCTTGAGAAAGTAAACATTTCAAAACAACCTAGAGACCTTCAAAATAGCTCAATGACTGAAAACATCTTTGTGGGGATTCTAATACACTTGAATGGTATTTAAACCACCTAAAGACCACATGAAAAATTCATAGGTAAATGTTAGAACCATATTTTGGCATGTGTGAAGGGAAATACATAAAAAAGAGCCTAAAACTGCCTAGTTCAATTGGTTTGCCTAGTGTTTGAGTGGGTGTGAGCTCTCTAACCATTGTAAGAGACTTTATAGGCTTATGAAAAGGTCTAATAGTTCTCTACCATCTAAATAAGAGGGCCTCATCATGATTAAACAAGTTTTAAGTCATTATACCATGCCATGGGAAGACTACCTTCTTGGTTGTATACAAAAGCAAGGTTACAAACCTTATCATGGTCACCAATAGAATAAAAAACCTCGTGACACTCCTATAAGCCCCTAATTATATCCTTGAGACCTTTTACAAGTCATGAACAAACCAATTTCAATGGCTACAAGTAAAGTTTGAGAGGTTACACACATGAATTTTTTTGATGTTAAGGACTTTCAAAGGCAAGTATAGGGCCCTACCAACTTGTCAAGCTTTTATTAGGTTAGACACACTCTTGAAGGCTCATAGGAAGACTTGAAACACCAAAAACCTTAATGTTGAAACTGTTGACTATTTTTACCACAAGTCAAAATAGGTCAACCCCTATAGTTTAAAACTTGTACAAGGGTCTATTAGGCTGTTATAGGGTGTATCATGGTCCTAACAATGTCATTTGATGTGTCTTTATCCTTGGTCATGGTCACTTTTGGTCCCTTATGTCATTTCATGTCAATTGAGGTCATATTTGGGTCATTTAATGAAGCTTGTATAGTTTTCAAGAAGGAAAAGTGTTCTAAGGTGTTTATCAACATCCTCCATGTCATATTATTGTTAGAGGTGGTATTCCTTAACTAAAATTTATAGGTTTCCATGTTGAAGACAAGAAAATAGTTGAAAAGAGGTAGTTTCATGTGGTTTTGGGTATTTGTATGAATTATAGAGCATATTTGGCATGTGGGAAAGGTTTAATAGTTTCTCTTCAGCTCCCCTAAACTCACTTCCACACTTGATTAGCCCTAAGATCCCAAAAATTGCATAAAACCATTCCATTCTTCCATCACTCTCCTAGGTAGGCATAATTAATCAACTAGTTTTGGTTTAGTATGAACAACATGAGTTGAATCAGGTAAAATGCACTTGGTGGGAGCTATTACTCATTTTCTACTTAAAATCCATAGTAGGAGTTCCAATTTTCATGTAGTAGGCTTTATGAACCAATGTTTAGAGTGTTAGTCATTTTTTTCTACATGCTCATCCCCATCACCCCAAGGTTTCTCTCTTATTTGGATTGATCTGTACCAAATAATTGGTAAAAGTGTTTTTATAAAGTGTGTAAGTCCTTCTCACATTTTAATTTGTTTAATTTTCATGTGTGGTGTGAAGGAGTTGAGCAAAGCTATCTCACTTTGCCAGTTTAGATCTCCATTACTAGTCTGTAGATAATTTCATCATTTACAGAAGCTCATATCCTTGTTTTCACCTTCATAACAATGTTAATGCAAGGATAACATGTTGTGTTTATATTTCATTATAAAGTGATCATTATTATCGAAGGATATGTGGTCTAAAAGTCATCTCTAGAGGGATAACACAGTCATAAACATGCTACAATCAACTTCCCTACAAATATTCACCTACAGTTAGGTGAAAAGGAGTTTTGAGCAATTATTAAGATGGAATGAAGTGTTTTCAAGATGTTGAATACACTTTCAAGGTGTGATAAAACAAGTTTAATCTATTCAAATGGTTTGAGATTGGTTGAGACAACCAATTCTCCAATGTACACAGTTAGTGAATTGATGTCCTCCTACAAGGAGTCCCACAGAGACCTGAAGATGATGAATGAAGGTGTTAGGTCTTGTTTGAAACCTCTTTAAGGTTTAAAAACATGAATAATTTCATAACAAAAATGGTGGAGTCATAAGGTGGTAGGAATACTTGAAATCATGTTCATAGTTTGAGAGAGTTATTTTGGGGACATGTTACCTTAATATTTCTAAAACATGGATTCTACCTTTCCTCTGATCCTGCCATATTAAAGCATTTGAGGTCTAGACAAGTTTGGTGGTTTCCATCATGTATCCCAAGAATAGGGGAAATGCTTTGATAAGATAAATTGGTTTTTTGGTCATGTAAGTAGAGTGTAAGTAGGTCTCCATCTTGAGCATTCTCTCACTGTAGAATGTCAGTGTATTCTACAATATTTTGAGTTTAAATGGCCTTACAACATAATGAGACCTAATAGAAGTATAACCTGAAAGCAAAGTAACTTGGTTTGGATGAGAGGTGACCTAATAAAATTGAAAGGATCCTAGACCATAAAATAAAAGGTTTAATTTTTAGAATAACACCTACAGGGGTCCCTTTGCTTTCAAAAGGGCCACTTACATTCTGACTGTAGGCACCTGTAGATTGATGATTATAACTAGAGATTAGAAACCTTGCAGACAAAGACACTTGCCCAAGTGAAAGTGATACAAGGAATTAAAGGATATCCTATAGTTTTAAATGTGAGATTTAAGGGTTGAACACCACCTATAAGAGTTGTTATAGCCTATTGATAACCACCTACAATTTTCTGCAGTGGAGAGACCAACTTAGGCTAGTTGTTAGAAAGGCATTGAGAACTAAACCTAATACATGATATGAGGTGAATTTAAATGAGTTATAAATTAAATTTATTATGTAAAGGAGGTATTAGGGTATCAAATACAAGGCTATAGTAATGAAGTACACCTACGTGTAGGTCCTTTTCTAGAGTAAGTAACATAGTTTGATTGTAGACTAGGTCTAGGCAATGGAGAGAAGTGCAAGTTAGAAGTTGGAAAAAGTTGTATAATGAATTGAAAATGATTATAACACCCTTAAAATTATAGGGAAAAATACATATATTATTTTAAAGAGAGAGATATATCTAGGGTAACCTTCACACTCTTAACCCATGGTCAACTCAAAAAATCTTGCACAATCATCAACTCTGTGAATTTGTCTGGAAGTTTATGTTAATTAATGACTATAACTATCTGATCCAGCTATGAATTTTTGTACAGAGGGTCACCATGACCTAATTTATCCTCTCATAACATCATTTTTTCTGGGATAATAGGGGAAGTTCCCTATGTTCTATCTTAGATAAAGGGCACTCCCAGGCAGTCTATATTGCAGGATTGGGTGAGTGAATGGTAAGGGGAAGAGAGGTAAAGTGTTGGAGTAATGCATAAGGGCATGGAGTTGTGTTTAACATAAAAAAACATAAATTAATCCTCATATTTTTAAGAAAACATATAGAGAAGGTTTTAGGTCATGAACATAGTCCAGGCCTACTAGGCCTAAACTAGGCCTAAAACCCTAATGGGGTCTCAATCTCACTTCTAAGGTAAAATTAACCTTCCCACACATTTGATCATATTAAAAGGGATATATGAGATTTTTTAGAGCTATTGGTATATAAAGGAGATTAAAAATAAGTCATTTTTTGTCTTAAAGACACCCTAAGGGATGTAAAATGCACTTAAGGAGCTCGATAAACTATCTTTGGAAGCTTACACCAGTACATACACTGTGCATGAGACCCTAAAGATATAGGCATGATTTAAGGGGGTCCTACACTTTCCTCTAGTGTAATTATTTCATAATTTCAATGTCTATTTTTTATGAATAAATGCTAACAGTTAAAATGTTCAAAAACCCTCCAAAACCCTTGTCAAAGACCTGATTAGAAAGAAATGAAAGAAGATGCATTCAAGAAGGATAGTTTTGTCAGGGAAGTGTTTTAGACTTGTAGATGACTCTTTTAATATCCTTCCCATCATATTGGTATATACCCTACTTGTCCAAACAGGGCAAAAATAGGTCTTTTTGATATATTTTGTGTGTTTTACAAGTGGATAAGAGAGTTGAAGGATGAGGATCATTGGGGGAGGTCAGTTGGGACCTATTATAACTCTATATGTCCATTTATTTCCACAAATATGCATGAAAGGTATTTTTATAACTCGTTCATCTTGGGCAGTCTTAGACAAATAGTGAACATGAAGAGTGATTGCCAAGTGAAGAGTGATTGCCAAGTGAAGAGATGAAAAGTCTAATTAAGGGGATTTTTAAGGTCTACCTAATGGATTAGGAGGTAATGTGACTCTTTATAGGTGTCATAGCACCCCATACATGGATTTTATTGAGCAACTAAATGACATTTTGGTGACAAATGTGAGGATAAACTTATAAAGCTAGTGATGGTGACTATAGATGGTGAGAACAAGTGTCTAGAAGAAGAACATTGGTTAGGAAGGCATCTGATACCTGTTAAATATTTTTTATAACCCATATTTGATAGTGCATAGGTGTAAAATCTCCATATTTTGGTTTGGAGCACTCAAGATAGGCCTAATGATGAGGGCAGTTTCTAAGAAGGCCAATTGAAGACCCTACCCCCGTTTTGGAGAGTTTTATGCCTTAGAGAGACATTTTTCAAAAAGGACCTTCTAGACCTATGTTATTCACTTAATTAATTTGTAATGTAACTAGTTCTCATGCTTTTACAAGTGGCATTATGACCCTTGATCTCCACTTCTCTCTCTCCTCTCACACATTCTATAAATGTAAGCCATTTTGGCTCTTATATGGGAATTCCACACCTAGTATGGTAAAGCCCTACTAGTTTGACACTATACATTGCCTTTGAAATAAGAAATTAAATCTATTTTCTATTTCATAAACTATCTTGTCAATGTGTGTGAGGCTATTTATAGTGAATAATCAAGTGATTGATAACCATCCTTAATTTCTCTCAATCCTTCCATGTTTGATGCAAGTTGTTCCATTCTAGCAGGTCACATGAAGTGTCAAGTGTATGGGTCTATTTTTAAGTGTAAGATTAGCCTTAGTGTTTATAACTAATCTTTTGTTTACTTACCTTGAGTATCTTTCATGCATATCACCTTCATGTTGAAATACTAATGTTAGAGAATTTTAGGACTATGAAGCTAGTATTTTATGTGATGTCTCTTAGTGCAAGAGTATGATGATCTTGTGGAGATATTATGGTGTATCACCCCCTTATATTATTTTGATTTCATGCATATTTATACCTCTTTTCATCCAAACAATTATTTAGTGTAGGTGATAAGCACTTAAGGATCAATCTAGGGAGCTAGCCCTTAAACCTAGAGGTCTACCTTTACTATAAGCAACCCACAGGCCTAGAGGTATTCTAATGTTGCTTAAATTTTGGAGTATTCTTGAACAAACTCATCTAAGGTGAAATTTTTTGTGATAACAAAAAACATGAATCATGAACAAGGTTCCAATACAACTCTTAAGCTTACACGGAGCTCCTATTGCATAAACACTTACAACCTTCTCCAAACCACTTGCTAGTAAGCTGTGAAGACTCTTTGAATATGGTTTTTAGGCCTATATAAAGATTTTATGATATTATATAGGATATACATGAAGTTGAGAAGTTATTTTATCAATATTCAAATAAGGACTAAATCTTGGATGAGAAGATAGACTTGCCTACATTGCACTTCTTTGGTTCAAACAAGTTGGAACATGAATTTAGAGGTTCTAATGATAGAGATTAATATGAGATGTGTAAGCTTAAGTTTAAATTTCACCAAGGTGAGAGATGAATTAAAGAGATAATATTTGTGTAGGAAGTTATTTAGGAGGTCAAGAATGCCATGTGTCAAGGAAGTCACTTATAACTACCCTTAAAGAAGTGGACTTGTAACTCCACGATTACAGATCAGTTTCAAGAGGCATCAAATAATTTATGATGAAATTTATATTCCATCCATATAGGAGAACTACATCAAAACTTGGCCTAGTACATTGAGAAACAACATGATAACATTATTTGCATGCTTGGTGGTAAAATAATTCTATTTTGTAACTAAAAGGAGGACTGTGGTAGCATTCATGAGCTTTCCACACATCCACCTTCCTCTCTCCCTCTCATTTATCTTATAAATTGTCCTATAATGGCTTGTTAATTATCCTCCACATGAGTATGGGGAAGTCCTGTTCCTTTTATATGCCATCGAATTAATGAAGACTGAATTTTGCCTTCTTGTATTTCTGTATTTAGTGTAAATTCATGGATGATTGATTGAATCAAGTGATGATTTGTGTTCTCCTTGACTTTTTTTCTCATTATTCTTGAATATATGTAGTTTGTGTCTCTTTTAAAGGTTTTATTTAATGTTACACCAAGTTATTTCATTTATTAAAAGTGGAAAAATAAATTTCCCTCCTAGTCTTGCTTGGAAGCCTTAACCTCTCTGCAAAATACTTATGTAATAGGACCAAATTAGGATTTGTGTGACTATAGTTAAATCTCACGGTTCATTGTGCACTTTTAAATGAGAGGAAAAGATCAAGACATTTGGTACATCACCCATTTTTGATTTCATGTTTCTCTCTCTCCCTTTTCTTTGTAGTTGAGTAGGTGTAGTGTTAGTCTTAGGTGTAACAACAAGGGAACCAACCCTCTCTAGAGATTCACTCCAATTTTAAGTCCAACCAAAACCTAGGAGGGCTTACATTGTATTAATTGGGTGAGGAGACCTGAAACACCTCTCCAAAGGGTGCAACTCAAAGTGACAATAATTTTTTGCACGCCCGATGGGACTAGTATTTAAAGCACTTCATCTGTTGGGGAAATTTTGGTGTTTTTATTTAGCATATAAACTTTTGGAGTAATTTATACAAGAATAAATGTCAAATCTAAGTTATATACAACTATTTTAAGCAATCCCAGTGCATAAATAACATCAACTGGTATGTATTTCAATCCTCCATTTGTGAAAATGCATATTTTATACTTTCATATCCTTCATATCAAGATGAGAATATTTATGGCTTCACATCAAGTATCACTATACCAAAAATAAATCAATTTTCTCATGACACTCACCTCCCTCTCACCCCTGCTCATGTTTCCAATCAGCCTTGGTAAAGCCATGTTCTTTCCAATCAACCTGAGAAAAGTATGCAAGAGATAAGACATAACTTTGAGAGACAATGATAGGGAAAGAGAGTTTATAGGCATCAAGAAGAGATTGTATATCAGGCCTATGTATATCAACAAGAGGTATAATCATGAATATATATAATGAGATTAGAAGAAATCCTATGTAAGAACTGCCCATGAGAGTATAAAGAATTGAATCTAAAATACCAAGTTGGAAACAAGAAAAACCTCCTGTTCCTAGTTTTAAATAAGGCCCTTCAAATGATCAATTTGTTTAAAAATATAAATCTTTAGGAATCCCAATCTTATGAAAGAGCCTATGTTTATGGAAATTCCCCCATTCTTCCTCAAGTCTCTCAGGCTCCCTAATCAAGGAAGTTTCTAAATTTCTCATCCACTCCTATGCCAATCCAAAATCAAGAGAGGGAAAAGGTTGTATAATCCAAACAAATAAAAATTACAAGTTTCTTAATCCCTCCACCCATCCCTCAAGTTGTAATTGTTCATGAATATCAAAACATATCAAAATGTGGGAGGTTGATTGCTTATTGGAAAGAGAAGAATGAAACATCCCTAACACAAGTTTCTTTCCTTCCTATCAAAGAATTCTTAAATGAAACTACTAATTTCAAATCTAAAAGTCTTCTTAATGTCTCTTTAATCCCAAAGCCCATTCAAGAGCAACCCATGATGCGCTATATTCCTATGCCTCCAAATGGAACGTCTTACCCTCCCACTATCTCCTTTTTTAAAGGAGGACCTGTCATATGGAAGGCAAAATAAGAAAATCTAGGTGAAGAGGATAATTTTTCAAGAGAGGATGATGAAGACATGACCACATGGCAGCCTTCTTGGACCAAGTATCCTAGTTACAGAATGCCAAATCTTTGTGCCACTAAAATGGAAGAATCAAACTTGAAACAAGAGGAGAAAGAACATCTTTATGGAAATAGGTCAACTCTCTCTAATAAAGAATGTAATTAGGGGCATGATAAAGTGTTGTGTTGGTCAAATAAGCTTCAATTTAGCATATAATAAGATCATGTTGTAGTTCTTAATGAGAAAGAGAAACTTAATGACTCATGGAAACAACTTTACCATGATTATATTGAGAAAATTGAAGTGTTTAGTAGCTCTAAAGTAATTGAAGGGAAGGATAAAGATGTTCTTAAGGAGTGTGAGGCTCTTCCTAAGCCAACAATTCCTAAAGGTCATTTTCAATAGGTCTAAGAGTAGTTTGAAATATATCATGGGGAAGATCTTAATTAAGATATCTTATTTTATATTCATATTAGACCTCATGAATAAGATGAACAAGTTCAAAATGATTTGGAAATAATTAGTGAGATTATGATAGTGGTTTCACAAGGTAATATGCCTAGACATGAGCTATGTAAAGATACAAAAGAAGATGTAATGATTCATAGTGAACCTCAAGAAGCTACAAATGAGGATCAAGAAGGTTTTGATGAAGAATGGTAGTAGTACTTTGAGCTCACTCAAGATATTAAGACTCTTTGTATGACTACATCACCTTATGAAGATATTGATAAAGAGGTTGCGAAGGTTGGAAAACATGCTTAATAAGATTTTGGTCAAAGAATATTTCAAAAATTTCATAATGAAGCTAGAAGCTAGTATTTAGATCTTATAGAAGAGCTTGAACAACTTGTAGTAGTTTACAAGCAAAATGACTTTTCTTAAGATGTCATAAAAATCTAAAAATAATGTTCTAATGAGCCGTTAGACGCTGAAGTTGTAGTTATTCCTATGAATCAAAATGTGATCACATTGGAGACCTTTTTAGTGGAAAAATGAGGTGAACATTAAACCACAAGAAAAGTTTGTCTATATTAGATATATGTTTGCTTTAGTTGATCCACTTGGAGACAAGCCAAGAAGGTTGACAAGTAAGAAATAAGCTAATCCAACCAGCATGGAACTTAAACAACAACATATTCCTCATATTTTTAAACCACATGGAGAATACTTGAAAGGTTTTTGATTTAATCCAAGTAGAATAGAGGGATTTTGAGTCTTGTATATAGTAGGTTAGTTTTTTGTTTTCTCCAAGCGCTTTTAGCACATGTTGTTTAGTTGTTTGTTCTTCTTTTTTCCTAAGTTCCTCATGGCACAAGTGTGATGTCTTGTTGTTATGTGTGTCTTGTTTGTTATGTGTTTGAGAAGGCATTATTAGTTATTCAAATAGTTTTCAAGGCTTCTAGTCAATTTTTAGGTCTAAATCAGGTTTGGTGTTGAGTGATGAGTGACTCTATAGCCTAATAGACTAATAAGGCTATTAGTCTAGATGTTTAGCAAACTAACCAAACCCTATGAGTCACCAAAAATGTTGAAAATTTGGCCTCTTAGGCCAAAATTCAACCCCTATAATCCAAAACTTGTCTAATCAGTCTTGTGTCATGTTCATTCATGAAGTCTTTTTAAGCCTTTAGAGAAATTAAGGTATCTTAGCATAGTTTAAGGTATTTGCAAAAGGTAAGGTTTATATTTCTCATTATTATATGCATGTCAAGTCATTCTAGTACTAAGAATCAATAGTAAATGGGTTCTTATATGCTATTTGGAAATCATAAAGGTCATGTTGTGCATTATGTTATCCATACACCCAACTAAAAGGTGTCATTTTTTTCTAAGGTCTATTAGCTTTTGAAACTTCTTTGCTTTGATGCTCCAAATCCAAATAAATATGATGGTAGGTTTTAGGGTTGGAAAATAGAATTTATATGTTAAAATTTCATTTTAAGGTTATATAATAACTCCATTTTATTTGTTTTATGTAACTACAATAACTACAACAGGTAATTTTTTTCAAATGAACAAGTTTCATAGCAAGAGAAAGTAGGGTTTGAAGAGATCATGTAGGGTTTCATGTTGTTTTAGGCATATGAAACCAAGAAAACATTGGATCCAGGTCATGGAAGATTATATAAGGCCTAATATAACTTACTCAAGTCAAAACCATGCCCAATAATAGATCACAGGTCCAAACAAGGCAAAAAACTATTTAACTTCTCCATTAGGTCATTGGCAAACACAAAAAGGCCATTTTCATCTAGTTGTTTCATGCACATGGATAAGAATCAATAAAAATTACATTAGGGTATGTTGACCACCCTTATGCCCTTCCACTTAATGATAATAGTCTTGAGTATCAGGTCTAGAGCTTTATGAATCATCTTTAAGAAGCTTACAGCCTTTATAACCCTTCTAAAACCCATGAGTTCAGTTTCCTCTTGTTTGAATGCATTTGTGAGCTTGTTGATGTAAATTATATGTTTTATTATCTCTTTTATGGTATAATAAGTCATAAAATATCAAATATAAAACATGAAACTCATGGATCACTCATTTAATTCTAAGAAATACTATGTTTTACTGAGGTTTGTAGGTATAAGCAGGTTCTTGAGAATGTGAAGTATTCTTGAGCATAAAAGGTGACTTAAATTAGTTTTTCACATTGTTATACACCTTATAAAACTCCATAAAACCCCCTCAAAGCATTAGTAGGGTTAAAATGTCAAAGAGATCACTTTAGTATGCATGATATTGGACTGTGTTCAAGGTTGCTTGTAGGTGGTCATTGATAAAGGCTTAAAAAAAGAAGACTAACTTTGTTTGTTAGAGTTTTTGAGATATAAACTTTATATAAAGGTCCATTTTCATTTTAAGATCATAGTAAAATAATTATCTAGATGATCCAAGTCATTTTTGGACTAATTTGAGCCAAAGTCTTGTGGAGAAGGTATTATGCCTATAAAGACCTAAAGAGAGCAATCTTGTATCTGAGTTTGATATTTAAGAAACCAATAAGATAATTGGTTTATTATTTTTATCAATGATATATAGTAACTCAATAAAACTTAAATTAATTGTTTAACTCTACAAAATCATCTTGGATAGGTGGTTCTAGGTGATAGGCCATGAAGACCATTAAAGAAGGGTTCTTGAATTGTTTTTCAAGTATGAGCAAGCAGGTGATAGACTTGCAACAAAAAGTGAGGCATTTAGTATAAAATGAGGCTTGTATTATAATATTATGATGTTTATCCTAATTTATTAAACTTAAAACAAGCCTAATAGGTCCTTCCTTATACTTATCTCCTCTAAGACAAGTTGCAAGCAAGAGAGATCAAGGTCAAGATCATTGTTATAAATGTAGGCATGAGTTGAAATGATAAATTTTGAGTTGAAAAATTGGTGTGGAGGATTTTCCAAAGTGTGATAGAAATTAAATAAGGTTAAAAAAGTGTTCAAACTCCTTGTGAGAAGGAGAACCCATCTGAAGAAAGCCATTAGGGTGAAGAGTACGAAAATGCATATAAACCCTAAACATGGCCTAAACCAAGTTCAAGGCCATTAAGGTGGTCAAATTCCATATAAAATAATTTTAAAACCTTGTATAGGATGAAACATGTCTAGATGAGGCATTTCTAGTCAATAACAAACATCATAATTACTTTTTTAATTCAAAACACTCATCTTGATTGTATACATATAGGCCTACAAGCTCGAGAGGGTCCATTCCTCACATTTTAGGTTAGTTCACCAAATTAATGGGAAGTTGGATAGGTTCCCCTAATCCAATTTTTTAGTGTGAGTCCACCCATAAAGGGACTATGTTTTATGAATGAACCTAAAGAAGGTAAATAGTTTAAAACTACCTAGAGACCTTCAGAATAGCTCTATGACTAAAAACATATTTATGGTGATTATAATTCAATTTAATGGTCTTGAAAACACATAAGGACCACATTAACACTTCATATGCACCTGTTAAAACCATAATTTCGCATGTGTTAATGGAAATACAAAAAAAGGCCTAAACTTGCCTAGTTTAGCTGGTTTGCCTAGTGTTTGAGTGGGTTTGAGCTCTCTAACCATTGGAAGAGACTATATAGGCTTAGGAAAATGTCTAATATTATTATACCATCCATATAAGAGGTCTTAATGATGATTAAACAAGTTTCAAGTTACTAGACTAGGCCATGTGAAGACTGCCTTCTTGGTTGTATAGAAAAACAAGGTTACAGACCTTCTCATGGTCACCAATGGCATAAAAAACCTCAAAAAACTCCTAAAAGCACATAATGATATCCTTGAGACCTTGTAAAGGTCATGAACAAACCAATTTCAATGGCTAAAATTAAAGTTAAAAGAGGTTATACACATGTAGCTTCTTGATGTTAAGGACTTTCAAAGGCATGTATAGGTCCCTACCAACTTGTCAATCTTTTATTATGTTAGACACACTCTTGAAGGCTCATATGAAGACTTGAAACACCTAAAACCTCAATATTTAAACCATGAAGCATGAAAAATATTCCAATATAGCTCTTAAGCTAAAATAGAGCTCCTACTGCATGAACACTTACAACCCTCTCCAAACCACTTGCTAGTAGGTTGTAAAGACTCTTTGAAGATTTTTTTTAATCCTATAAAAATATTTTATGATCTTATATAGGATATACATGAAGTTGGAAAGATGTTGTAGCAATCTTAAAACAAGGACTAGGTCTTGGATGGGCAGATAGACTTGCCTTCATTGCACTTTTTTGGTTCAAACAAGTTAGAACATGAATTTGTAGGTTTTAATGATGTAGATAAATATGAGAAAATGTAAAATATTAAGTATAAATTTCACCAAGGTGAGATATGCATTGAAGAGACAAGAATGGCATACGAAGTTTCCATGGAGGTCAAGAATGCCATATGTTAAGGAAACAACTTGTAACTTCCCTTCAAGAAGTGGACTTATAACTCCAAGAGAATAGATCAACTTAAAGAGGCATCAAATCATCTATGATGACTTTTATATTCCATCCATCAAGGAGAAATACATCAACACTTGGCCTATTATATTGAGAAACAACATGACAACACCTTATTTGCATGATTTGTGGTAAAATAATTCTATTTTACAACTGAAAGGAGGATTGTGGTTGAATTCATGAGCTTCCTACACATCCATCTTCTCTCTCTCTCATTTCTCCTATAAATTTGCCTATAATGGCTTGTTAATGATCCTCCACATGAGTATGGCAAAGCCATGCTCCTTTTGCATGCCATTGAATCAATGAAGGCTGAATTTTTCTTTCTTCTACTTCCGTATTTAGTGGAAATTCATGGGTGATTGATCTAATCAAGTGATGTTTTATGTTTTCCTTGAATTGTCTCATTATTATTTCCTCTATGTAGTCTGTGTCTCTTTTACAAGTTGTTAGCATTACATTAGTTTTTTGCATTGATTAGAATTGGAAAGATAACTATCCCTCCTAGTCTTGCTTAGAAGCTTTAACCTCTCTAAAAAATACTTATGTAATAGGGCCAAATCAAGAGTTGTTTGACTATATTTCAATCTTATGGTTCATTGTGCACTTTTAAATGAGTATAAAATATCAAGACATTCTTTGCATCACCCCTTTTTGATTTCATGTTTCTCTCTCTCCCTTTTCCTTACAGTTGAGTAGGTGTAGCATCAAGGGAACTAGCCCTCTCTGGAGATTCACTCCACTTTTTATGCCACTCATAGCCTATGAGTGTTTAAATTATGTTAATTAGGTGAGGAGACTTAAAACACCTCCTCAAAGGGTTCAACTCAAAGCGACAACATTCCCTCCTAATTTTCCAATAGAAACTTTATGTCAAATTGAGAAATTACAACCACAAAATATTGTCAAAATTACCAAGTGGAATGATGATATACCCTCCTCTAGTCATGGTCCTTTTTATTCAAATGTCGATAATTCTAGAAATGTATAGGAAAAGGAAGGAGTTACTTGTAGCTTCCCCCCAAGTTTTGCCTAGTATTTTATCCCAATTACAACAAGCTAGCAAAGTTTTCAATGACCTTACCACCTTATTACTTACTCCAATTTATAATTCTCCACTTGACCATCAAGAAAAATATTCCTTGGTTGATCCATTACCTAATAGTGAGATATATATTTCTCCTGAGCAACATACAGTTGAATACTATTTGTAACCAATTGTAGAAAATATCCAACAAATATTTCCTAATCCTCACCAAGTTTCTAGCAATCCTACATGTCAAATTCCATGTAAGAAAATTCCCCCTCAATAGTTACAAAGTTCAAGTCATTCCGAATATATTCCCATTGAGACAAAAAATATTCCTTACAATTCCCATATTTCCCAACACAATTCTTCAGACATTCCCTCTAATACTCGTTAGATTTGGTCTAATACACAATAATGAGTTCCTTCTACTCAACATGTTACTTCTACTCAACAACATATTCCCGTCACTCAATTATAATTCCTAAGTCAAAATTAAAAACTTCCTCCTATGAAATAATGTGTTTCCATTCCATCTTCTAATCATAATCAATACTAATTTATGCCTATGCAACAATGCATTTCCATTCTATCTTCTAATTGCAACTAATACCAAGTTTCACCTAACCAATAAAATCATGATAATAGAAATAATAATCATAATCAGTTAGGGAACAAAGTTGCCACATATATAATAAACACATAATCCATTATCAGTCAAATAATCCCCCACCTACTTCCCAAAATACCTTTTTTCCCCATGAATTATAGGCTGTCAAGAATGCAATATCTAGATTACAAGCTAGGAGTCAAAATCAAAAATACAAGTTGGATCGCATATGTTCATATCTATTTGATTCAAGTATTTTTTAGATGCCTTTTCCATCTCATTTTTAGATTCCTAAATTCAACATATATAAAGGAAAAGGTGACCCAAGAGAGTACTTAAGCCTATTGTTTGTTGCTTGCCAAGAAGTACACTATGACACCAATTTCTTACTTCACTTGTTCTCATGAAGTTTGGCTGGCCCTACTTTAGAATGGTTTACACACCTCCCAAAAGGTTCTATCATAAATTTTGATGACTTATCATAGAATTTTATTAAGCACTTTTCCTATAAAATTTAACATGAGTTAACCATGGTTGACCTATGTGTTATCAAACAAAGAGGAGGTGAGAGATTTATTACTTATCTTCAAAGGTGGTGAGCATTGGTTAGTATATTTCCACATGTACTCCATGATATTGAGTTAGCAAACATATTCATGATGAATTTGAACTCAGAACTAACTCTTAATCTTACATTACAGTGTCCAGATAATTTTGATGTTGTTATTACTAAGGGTGTCTAAATAGATAAATCTCTCATTGGTAAAGGACTGATTAAAATCTATTCTCAAAATCACAATTAGAATTAGATCCAAAATTCAATTCCAAATCTAGTAAATGTGGTAGATAATCCCAATCCTTTTAATCGTAATGAAAATATGGTTGGAAATGTAATTATAGAATCCAAACATGTTCAAACAATACAATAGCCACCATTATAAAAGGCTCCCCAACCACAACCACTTGCTCTGCAAAGGCAACCTCCTCCAAGAAATTAGTTTAATTGAAGACCATTTGCTAATTTTGGAGAGCCCATTGAGGATGTATTTCACAACCTACTTATTACAACTATGATTGGTTGGCCAAATACTAAACCATTTGACAAAAGTAAACCTAAACCAGAGTAGTATAGGGATAATGAATATTATGAGTATCATCGGGTCAAAGGTCATGCAATTCATAGATGTTTGTAACTTCAACATCTCATCCAAGACATGCTAGAAAGAGGGGAAATTGAGTTAAATAATGCATCATATTCTAATTTTGGTCACAATATGGGGATATATAAAAACCCATTTCCTTAACATAATACCAATGAACATGAGCAATAATAACATCAAAAAAATAACAATCATAATTATAATTAGGGTTTTCAAACTAATAATTTGATTACCATGCTACCCCTTACTATTGTCATTTTTAGTTGCACCCTTTGAGGAGGTGTTTCAGGTCTCCTCACTCAATTGACATAATGTCAACTCTTTAAGGTTATGGGTGGCCTATGACTAAAGAGAACCTCCAAAGAGGGTTGTCTCCCTTGATGCTACACCCATAATATCACTACACCTACTCAAATTTCAAGGAAAAGGGAAAGAGAATGTAAACACCTAAAATTGGACATCGATAACCTCCTATCAGTATTTTGGTCATTTTCCACCTAAAACACATAATTTGGCCTAAAAACACTAAAACATGTTAAATGATGTGAAACTAATGTATTCAAATGTAGATTTTGGCTAGGGTATCCCTAAATGGGGTAATGCAATTTATGGGCCAGCTAACTTTCATCAGATCATTCTGAGTCAAAATGCCAATTTTGCACCTAGGTGCTCTCGATTACTCTTTCCTATCAAATATTTTTCACAAGACATGTGCCTTTTTTATTTGTTATTGGCAACATCCTAAATGGAGATACAGTTCCAATGCATCTGATGTCACCTTCCAATTCTAATCCTGTCAAATTTTAGACCAATAACAAGACATTATGATCAATGTGGGTAATTTGTGCACAAAGTGCTTAAATATGCTTAAGAGCTAATTAACCCAAATCAAGGCCTAATTAATAAATCCATGGAAACTTATTTAAATACTTGTTTTTAAAAATGAATATTGAATATATTCATCATCAAGTGACCTCATTTCTTGAGAATACATCCCTAGGCCATAAATGCCACAAATATCAAGATTCATACCTCCCATGCCTCATCAATGCCTTCCATGATGCCCTCCATGCCTCTTAATTTCCCCTTCTTCTAATTCCATGACGAGGATAATTACAAACTTAGTTTAAAAAATTGAATTAATCCTCAACCACACATCTCAATCTTGAGATGGACGGTTCAGGATGATTATAGCCAAATTCAATAAATCTATAAATAAGAGGCCTCACAATATCATTTCTAAGCTTAATTAGTGCAAAGTTATAATACATGATTGGTTCTAAAAGCCTCAAGAAAATAGTGTTATAATGCCCAATTAATTCCAAGCCAAACCAAGCCTCAAGCCAAAGGTGCCAAGGAGAGATGGAGGTAGCCAATATTCTATTGCCAAGGACTTCATGAGCACAAGCTGAACAAGCCACCACTACAAAGGCATTTGGAGCATCCAAGGAAGGTGAAGGAATTCTTGCATTTGATTCCTTGATTTTTTGTTGTGTTTATCATTTGCTTTTGTTAACTAAGCTCTCCCTAGTGTCTAGCCCTAGATATGTTATGCTATTAGTGTGTTTATTTCATCTTGTTTTCATTTTGGAACTAACACCATCCTAACCATCCTCTCTTGAGTTAAATTCTTAGATCACATAATGGCATGCCCGATGGGACTAGACACATCTCATAACTGAAAGAGATCCTTTTACAACTTTAAAATATTTATTTGAGCCTTTAAAACTCTTGTAAATTGATTTTATAACTTTATTTTGCCATTTTTGGTTGCCACAGTTTTACACAGTAATCAATGTCAATAGGAAATACAGACATGGGTCACTGACTCAACCGATGTCAGTCAGTAGGAACTGACATTGGTTTGATCTCAGTTAGCTATAACCAATGTTGGTTGTAATAACTGACGTTGGTCACCATGTTTTTTCAAAAACACAGACCCAAGACCTCTTTTTCCAAAGTTTTGTTGTTTCAAGTTAAAAAGGGCTTCAAAGCTAAGGTACATGCTTACAAGTTTACTTCAGGACCAAGTGAGATATTTTATTAAAACATGTTTAAATCACTTGTGCATGCTTAAAAATTGATTAGGAACCTTGTTTTAGATGATTAACAAAGAATTTAGGTGTTTTTGGTGAATGTTTTCAAAGTTTGCAACTAAGTCCAAGGGGTCAAATGAATACCACCAAACATTTCATTTGGGTTTAAAAATGAACACACTTGTCAATTCTTATTTGCAATAGTTGTTTACTTAGACTTTGTTTGGTAAAAAGAGGTATGTTGCATGTATGCTCTTCCATTTTCCCCCTTTAGGGAACCCTTGGAATCAAAATCACCATTCTTATTGCAAGTAGCCTAGTCCAAGGCTTAGAAAGAAAGTCACCTAAAGCACTCCCCAAAAACTCATCAAAGTTTGGGTGACTTTGAAAATGACCCTAAAGTCTTTCTACTTTCATGATTTGTTTATTTTTATGCATCTTGTCTTGCAAGGGGGACTTCATCACCTCCTGCAAGTTCTTTAGGGAAGCTTTGACTTGGGGTTTCATCTCCCAGCATTGACTTTATTTCCTCCTTTGGAGTTGCACATGGGATGTATTGGCATTTTAGACATCATACTACACTGAGTGAACAATAGGATGTAATGGTTGAAAAAAGGATTAGACCTTTTTACAATAAGCCAAGTGATACGAACCCAAAATCCATGCTTTTTAATTGCATTATTTGGCATAAAAGTCATTGTGCAATGGATTCCCCTATATTGTTCAGAAACTTATTAGATTTTAGACAAATCCCCACTTGCTGTGGAAGTATTATTGGTGTAAGGTGTGCCTCAAGATTCATGTCACAGTACTATCATTTGAGAGAGGGGGTGTAAAAACCCTACTATATAATGTGCATTTAATTTTGGAATGAACACTTGAAATCCTCTAAAATGACATATATTGATAGATTCCAACAATACCAAACAACCTTATCAGTTTAGGATCTAAGCATGATTAATTTGTTGGTCTTGTCCTAGTTCAAAGTCTTGTTTGGAGTCAAAAATTGGTAGAAATAAACAATCCCAAACCAAACACATGGTCCTCATTTTCCTTTGAATAAAGAGGCATTATGCTGCTCATGTGAGATCATCAATTTGCCTTGTTCAAAGTTTCATCAAAAGCTTGAGAGTCATATCATCCACTTTGGCACAATTATGCTACCCAATTGAGTCTAGACCTTTACCAAAAATTTTAAGGTCCTTTAGTTATAATCTAAATTTAGAATTACACCTTTACAAGTTCATAGGATTGATGTGTTAAGTGGGTTTGCCATTTGCACTAAACTTGAGGGAACTTAGGTTTAATTTCCAATTTGGGTTGAAGGCCATTTAAGACTCATAATAATTGTCATCACTTAATAGACTTAAGCCATTTTTTTCTAAACACTTACACTTTAAATCTATATACTACAACATTTTGAGTCAAGAAAGGTTGTGTTATGCTGTCAAAATTGTGGAAAAATATCTTTGCCTTAGAGAGTTTTTGAAACAAACTTTCTATCACACCTTTTAGGTAGTATAGCACCATTACGCTGCCCAAATCATTTCAAATTTTGTTTCATATACCCTTTTACATAGAATTTCAAATATGTTCCTACATTTTCAAGCCAATCTAAGTGTACTTTTATGATCCTTTGTCTAAAACACAGTTATACTACTCACCTTTGTCTATATTTTTTGTCAAAAAGAGCCAAGTTTTATACCATTATTTATTCAAAACTAAACTATTCATAAAGTGCCTTTTGTTTCATACCTTATACCTAGTTGATCAAGTTCATGACCAAAAATTGAATGCCTAGTGTTTGTTAGAAGTGTTTTAAATTTATTAGATTAAAACTTTCTTCTATTTTTTAAGTCTAGCTTTTGACGCTGTTTGGCCAAGAGTCCTAGCACACGCCTTGTTTGAGCCTAGATTTTGATGCCTCATTTGGCCAAAAGACCTAGCAACTTTTAAATTCTTAGAATAGACTGATTTGAAACACTTTCACCTTAGACTTTGGCATTTTGATTTTTTGGTCCATTTACTTGCTTATCTTTGTGTGAACAGTGAAACATTAGATATTTTACACTAGCTTGTTTCCTCACAAATCTTTGCATAAGCCTTTTGATCCTTTTGACAAATCTAGACCAAGTTGAGGCATCATTTAGTTTAGATTATGTTCTTTTTAGGGTTTTTAGAACTCTTTGACCTTTTATCATAAAGCATTGACTATGGATCCCAACATGTATTCCTACACTTGTAGTGGACTCATGTATAATCCACAGATTATTAATGTAGTTACACATGAAGAAATGGTACAAGACCCCTATGTAGATAATATTTCTTATGAGATGGATTCTTATCCCTCTTATAATACTCAATCAGGGACACAAAGCCAAGATCCATTGGCTAATTATCACGTTAACACATTGCCTTATTCAGAACAAGACCAAGAACAAATTGCATAATACCTAGCTACAACACCAATAGTGGATGAGCCAGTTATTCAACAATTATATTCTACCAATACAAATTCCATGTTTGATCCTTTTTTTTTTGAGTGACATTTGTTAGAAAACAAGGATGAGATTTTGGTTAGAGCCATAGAGGTAGGGGCCAAGTTTCTACCAAACTTACCCCATGAAAATTTACCAAGTCTAGTAAGAGTGCTCCATAATATCACTTACAATCAATAGGCTTCTTCTAGCAATCCTATGGCTCTAGTCCCAACAACGTATCAAGACCCCAATATATCTAATCAAGGCAAAAACATCATGGAAGATCACTTTAACCAAATGCAAACAACATACTAAACCTACTTAAATTTAGCACAATATTTTAATTAGATAAACATGGTAAGTAAGCCTCTCATTGACCTAGTACCTTTAATAAGAGTGTTGATAGAATTGATTGGATGAGAAAATATGATTTCCAATCCATTTGTACAAACCACTTTGATAGTTAACTTGATGCATATGCTTGTTATTGAAGAAGTGTCTTCAGTCTCTATATAGAATAATGAGCCAAACATAATGGACAATATGTAAACATCATCCAATATTTATCAAAGTAGTACTAACGTACATACAAATTTCCAACAACATGTGCCTATAGTTAATCCCATGAGTAGAACATCATACCAAGGAATAGGAGTTTCTGCACCCCAACCTCAATCAATCACTTCCTCAAGTTTACAAACTACATAATTAGGTAATCAAGCAATGGCTAATGTTACACCTCAATGATAGAATGTGATGAGTCCTACTCCCCCTCAACAAGTAGCAAGTAGTATTCCACAACAATAGACACAATTTAGTGTATCAACGCAACTGAGGATGAATCAGGGGCAACTAATGTTCCTCCTCACTAGGTAGTGACAAACATACCTCTTTAGTCATAGACTAATATGCCAATTTGAAACCATGTAATGACTAATCAACAACATGCAAATATTGGTCAGTGATAGATGCCAAATCTACAACATGCTTTCACTTCTTCATAAGGATTCATGCTACAAGGAGGTCCCCATGTTTCTCAAGTACCTATTAAACAACCGAAGGTTTAAAATGTGCCACAAATTTAGACATAGAGTCTTGATCCACAAGTTCCCACTCAACAATATGGTTCGATTAGTCAACAACATGTCCCTTTTCAACCACAACAGGCACAATATAGTTATATCGCTCCATCCCAACCACAAAATCCTTTAAGTCAAACCTTTATCACCAACCCAAACATCAATATCATACAACCAAATGTGCAATTTCACATACATCCTAATCCACATTTATATAAATAATTTCACCCATAGTTTACTAGATAAATAATTAGCCACTGTGTTTACTAAAAATTTGCATAGTGAGATAGCCTATCATCTGGAACTACAATGTGCACATACGTTCAAAGAGATCATTGATAAAGGTTTGTTGATTCAGTGGGAACTCATTAATAAAGAAGTAATCAAACTTAATTCTACCAATCAAGGAAATAGCCAATAAAAACATCTTAATCAAGTGTAATCATCACAACCAGCATAAGCCAATAACCAAGAAAGATTGAAGTAATTCAACTGAAATATGAATGTTGTGGGAAATGGAGTAACCAAATATCATCATGTCCAAACTATATATACATCATCTACACCACATTTTTAGCTTAATCCTACCCAATAACCTCTCTAACCAATGTTGCAAGTACAACAACCAAAACCTATACAACAACCTTTACCATTACAAACCCCTCCTCCTAAGAGAACCATGCCTGCCATCATGTCTTTAGTGACCTAGGAGACTCTATTGAATCTATATTTTGCAAGCTTGCTACCACTAATCTAATTACTTGGCATATACTAAAGCATTATTTTCAATGCATTCCTTATCCTAATTGGTATCGTGAAAATGAATGTTGTGACTATCATCAGGTCAACGGGCATAATCTATGAAGGTGTGTCTAAATCAAGTATTTAATTGAAAATATGTTGGAGAATGGGGAAATAACATTGGATAATGGTCCTTCCACTTCTAATCAAACTCTTGGGATCTATCAAAACCCTTTTCCCTAACATAACAATCAACAACAACAAAATAATCAACAATAATAACAACAATGGCCAGTGTAGTAATAAAATCAATAGTATCAAAATCAAAGGCTGAACCAGTAGAATCGATAAAATCAGTAGCACAATCCGCAATGACAAAATAATAGACAAAAACAAGGTCAAAATGGTAACAACCAAAAAACCTACCATGTAGTTGCACATGACTACAATAGGGTTGTAGGTCATATTGTAGGGGGTAGTGTTAACACCATCTCCATTAATCCTAGACCAAACACTAATCGGTCTAGACCATTGCTAAACAATACCATCTAGCCAAATTACATGGATAATCCTTCTTTAACATGGGAGTGCATATAGGCAAACCAACAAACTAGGACTTCCACTTTTGGATCTTATAGCAACAACTCATTCTTGCCACGTGGCCACAAGTAAGTGCACTGACAATTAAGACTTGTCATATCTGGTCCCACACCATTTCCAATAATAGTTAGCAATAATGGTCTAGTATTTTAATCCTAATTGTGCAATCACAACTTAGAGGTCAAAGATTACTATCTCAAGTACACAACCATCCACCACTTTTCTTGTCATCCAACCAACTGTTTAGCCTCAGAATAAACCATTCACTACTGACCAAGATAAGAATTTTGATATTATGGAACAATTACAAAAGATACCAGCATAAATTTTTATCTTAGATTTCCTATGAACATTAATAATCCACAAGAACATCTTGAATGAGTTATAGACTCAATCTAATATTGCTAGTGACATATTCTCTAATAAATTCCAAGCTTTGGTTGGATACCTAGCTCCAACCCAACAAGTCACATTCAACCAAAACGATATGTCTTCCCTTGGCCCACTCCATAATAATCCATTATACATAGAAGTTTATATAAGATGACATAAAGTGAAACATGTCCTTGTAGATAATGGATTTGGCCTCAACATAGTGTCTCTCAAGCTTATCAAGCTTCTTGGGTACACAATGACAGATCTCCAGCCAAAAATAATAACTATCAAAGCCTATGATATCAGGAAAGAGAATCACAAGGCACCATTAGTTTTCTAGTTATAATTTGGCCTTTGACCCATGATACACTTTGTCATGTGCTTGATTTGGAGTTATCATACAATATGCTTTTAGGTAGGCCTTGGTTACATGAGATTCATGCAATCCTGTCAACATTGTACCAATGTATCAAGTTTTCCCATTCAGGGATGAAAGTGAATATTCCAAGATATTTACACCCATATGAATACTGCAAGCATCTTGAGGCTAAGTTTTAAAGCTATAATTATCATTATGACATGAATCCAAGTTCCAAGCAAGATGAAGGAAAAGCTATACTTATTGATCCTTCACCAGATAATTACATAGATCCTAATACCTTGGATTCCCTTTCCCACATGGTACCTCATGAAGCTTCTAATCATTTCACCATTTTATATAATGGACATGGAGAATATGTGACCCATGATACATTTCATATTGCCAATCTTCCTTAGAATCCAAAAACCTTTTGGTGACCTAAAGTCACCCCATATATGCATTGGCAACAAAAGAATAAAGAGAAAATACCTGTCACATTTGTATCTGCATCTAGCCTAAAACTTGATGCTCTTGAAGGAGATGAGTCATGGTTATACAATGACAACTAGGCTGATTGTTATAAAATTGCAAAGTATCCTATTCCCAATAGGATCATAGAGCATCACAAATATGAAGGAAGAGGCCTTAGACTGAATCAATAATGGACCATCGAGCCAATTTCCATGACTAAGTATGAAAGACCTTATGGACTTAGATTTAAACTACTTAGGGGTGACCCCACATATCTTATTCAAACTCCATCACCAATGACTAGTGATGATGATGCCAACAATGAAGCAGAGTCTGATCATAGCCTCACCTTTAATGACCTAGTTGAAACCAACCTATTTGATAACAATGCCATTTATACCCTTACCCTAGCTGTTCATCACAACCCATTACCATTATATTATCCCCAACTGATAGATTGGGACCAACAAGAATCTAGTCCATCAATTTATGAATTCCATAATGATGAAGTATTCTATGATTTCTTAAGCCTTAGAGACAACATTCCATTGGAAGATCACAAATTAGAATTCTCAATCACATTGGATCATGCAACCTATTTTGGAGAGTGAGTGAACACCCTTAGCCAAAAACAAATAAGTAAAACATTGAGGTCCCAAAGTGAAAACCTCTTTGAGGCACTTTCTAACTAGGGAAAATGTAAAGATAAAGGCTAGTCTAGTGGTAAAAACCTGTTTCAAGTGCTATTAGATGGGGGTGTTCATTCTTATTTAAATTTAGACTAAGAGACCACCAATGATGAACTTGCCTACGGATTTGAGTTCAGATTTGAGTGATAATAAATATTTGATAAAATTCTTAAATAATTTCTAACTATTTTTGTCACATGGCTAGATCTCCCATTAGGGGACTCAAATTCATCATGCCTAGGAGAAGTTGAAGAGTAAGTCTTAATGGAGGACCCTAACATAATCCAACATTTCAGGTCATTGCGTACTATTCTAGAAAATAGTTCAACCCTTCTAGTCAAAGATACAACAAAGGTAAACGTCGAGACTCCATTAGACCTAAAATGGATAAAATTTAGCATGTCCCTCAATGAGGAGGAATGTGACATCTTTATAGCTTTATTCAGAGATTTTGTAGATATCTTTACATGGGCTTATTTTGACATACCAAGTTTGGACCTTGCCTTGGTTTTGCACCACCTTGTGGTTAATAATGATGCCAAACTGATAAAACAAAAGCTACGTAAGATACATCCTTACATTGCTATCTTGGTAAAGAAAGAGTTGAAAAAATTCTTAAAAGCAAGATGTATCCGGTCAATTGACTACTTAGAATGGATCTCTAATGTGGTACCTGTTAGTAAAAATCTTGAAGGAATCATAATTTTTGAGACATCTACAAAGCTTATCCTAAAGATGATTTTCTATTGCGTAATATCAACATGATCTTCAACTCCATGACAGGTTATGAAATGCTTTCACTCATGGATGTCTTTTCAAGATACAATCAAATCAAAATCACACCAAAATATCAACATAAAATAGTGTTCACCACTCCATTGGGAACATTTTGCTATCAAGTGATGCCAATTGGCCTTAAGAATGCTAGAGCTACATATCAAAGGGCTATGAATGTTATATTCCATGCTCTGATGCATTATAATATTAAAGACTATGTCGATGGCATATTAGGAAAATCCAAAACCAGGGCCAACCATCCAACAATGCTACATAAGATATTTGAAAGATTATGAGAGTAAAAAGTTAGAATCAATCCAAAGAAATGTGTGTTTAGTGTAACTTCAGGTTAATTACTTGGCTTCATCATATCTCATAGAGGTATTGAAGTTGATCCATCTAAAGTCCATGCTATAACCAAGATGCCACTACCAACCAATTTAAATCAACTCCATAGTTTGTAGGGTAAGATCTAGTCAATCCAATGCTTCATCTCTCAGTTAGAAGATAAGTACCATCCATTTACACACCTTTTGAAGAAAGGAGTTACATTTCACTAGGACGATCACTACCAAACAACTTTTCAACAACTCAAAGATTATCTCGTTAATCTGCCTATTTTATTACCTCCTATGCCAGGAAAGCCATTCTTGTTATACCTATCAGCTACTAATCATGATCTGGGGGCACTCTTGGCTCAACATGATGACAATGGAAAGGAGCATGCTGTATACTACATAAGCTATACCTTGGTTACATATGAACATAAATATGCACTTGTTGAAATAGCTTGTCTAGCCATGGTTTTTGCATCTCAGAAACTACATCATTACATGTTGAATAATAAAACCATGGTCATTTCAAAGGTATATCCATTCAAGTATCTACTATCAAAAATAACTTTACAAGGTAGAATGGATAAATGGATCATGCTTCTCAGTGAGTTTGACATAGAATATGTCAATCAGAAGGCAATTAAGGGACAAGCTCTTATAGACCAACTTGCTGATGCACCTCTCATAGACACACAACCACTCAAGTTTCAATTTCTTGATGAATCCATCATAACCATCATTGACACACCCCTTGCAGGTCAGCCCTGGAAGCTGCGCTTTGATGGTTCATTCATTACACATAGATTAGGGGTAGACCTATTGTTTATTACACCATAGGGGGATCTAATCCTTAAATCATTCAGAATCAGCTTTCCTTATACAAATAACATGGCCAAGTATGAAGCAATTATTACAGGACTTTGACAAGTAGTGCATTAAAATATATCTCATCTCCAAATTTATGGTGATTCTTAGTTAATCATCAATCAGGTTACAGATCATTCCCAGACCAAAGATGACAAGCTAGTTCCATACAAAGCCATGGTCGACACTCTTAAAATAGTAAATTACCAACATTCAATTTGAATATATACCTAGGGATAGTAATAGAACTGTAGATGCCATGGATACTATTAGACAAATAGACAAAGTTAGAGAGTATCAGTTCCTTGCCAATAACTTGTTAGCACCAGCTCATGAACCTTCAACCGTTGCTATGATTTGTGATATTGTTGGTCCTAATTCTATTTGGTACTCCGACCTTTACAACTACCTTCATGAATAATTTATACCACCTAACCTATCTCAAAAACAATCCAAAGCCTTCATTCATCATTCTACTCATTATACGCTACTTGGATCCACCCTTTATCATCATAGTTTTGATGGAACTCTGCTTCATTGTTTAACTTCGAAAGAGTCTACATTAGTGTTAAGATAAGTTCATAAATGAGTATATGGAGCCCATTATAGCAGGGTAATCCTATCCAAAAAGCTCTTTCACACTGGTTATTATTGGCCCACAATAGATGTAGATGCCACTGCATATGTAAAAAAGTGTGACAAATGTCAATGACATGCTAATCTAATTCATGCCCCAATAAAAAATCTAAAACTGATGTTGACACCATGGCCATTTTCTACATGGAAACTTGACCTCATTGGGAAAATCAACCCCACTTCATCTAATGGCCATAAACATATCCTTACCACCACCAAATATTTCACTAAGTGGGTTGAAGCTATACCCCTCACTTATGTGACTGGAAATCAAATTTCCAAATTCACCTTTAACCATCTCATATGCCGCTATGATATTCCTTCTAACATTATATCTGATAATGGAGGATCATTCAAGAATAAGGATATAGACCAGCTATGTACTAAATATAACATCACACAACATTTTTTTATAGCATATGACCCTCAAGGTAATGGCAAGGCTGAGGCACCCAACAAAACCATTGTCAATATTCTCAAAAAGATTGTTAATGATGCCGAGCATGATTGACACCTCCAAATATTCCCCGACCTTTGGGCATACCACACCAATCATCATACCCCCATAGGAGCCACTCCATACTCACTTGTTTATAGTACTAAAGCCATCCTTCCCATTGAGGTTGAAATTCCTTCACTACACATCTCTTTCAAACATGTCCTAGATGATCATGACTATCGAGTAGCTCACTTGCAAGAGCTAGACCTACTAGATGAGAAATGCATGGCTGTGCTCAATAATCTTCAAGCATATCAAAAATGACTCAAAGGCCACTATAATTAGTGTGTTAAGTATAAAAAATTTGAACTTAGTGAGCTTGTTCTTAAAGAAAACCAAAATAATACCACGACTGAGAGGAAACATAAAGGAAAATTCAAACCAAACTAAATAGGGCCTTTTATCATCACTACAAATTATGGATCAAGAGCATATAGGCTTGCCACACTAGACAAAGAGGAACTTTTAGATCTAATGAATTTTATTCATCTTAAGTGGTAATATGATTGAGCGCTAAAGTATATTATTTATAAGGACTATTTTAGTTATGCCTTTTTGTCACTATTCTTCTTTGTATAAATACCATCCTTATCCGTGCTCTTTGCCGTATCCACTTTTAATTTTTGACCTACCAATCCCATGTGTTATACAACTTAACCTGTTTGACCTTAGTTTTTATCATCCATTCCACATTTTTGGCATCAAGGTATCTGATCTATTTCATAAGTTGGTTCAAAAACTTCAGACAGAGATCATATTTTGGGATAGTGTGACATAAGTTTCAGAAGTTACATCCTTCGTTTGTTATTCTTTTTTTACCATAGGTCTTGCTACTAATTATAACCACCTTTGGGAAAATTAGTACCTTTGATCTATGTTGTTGTGTCTTGGTTATAACTACCTATGGGAAAACTAGGGGCAACATTAAACCTTGACATACCAACTTACCATTTCCTAGGTCATACTATGCCTTTTTACCAATTGTGTCTGTATTGTTTGAATTGGCTGCTGCACTATTCAAGTTCCTCCATTGTAAAGGTAGAACTATAATGAATTGAGGTCCTACTTTGGGACTATATAGGTAGTGATCAATACTTGTTAAGGTCAGCTTAGTCACCCTTTTTCCCATTCTCTGACCATTTTGTGAGTGCCCTAAGCCACACTCTCACCATTTTATGAGCAACCTAAGCCATGCTCTTACCATTTTGTGAGCAACCTAAGCCACGCTCTCACCATTTTATGAGTAACCTAAGCCACACTCTCACCATTTTGTAAGCAACCTTAGCCACACTCTCACCATTTTATTAGATTGAACCATTTAGTGTCTCATCATTCTTGATTGAGTTGAGACACTCCAAAACACTTTCAAAAACATTTACAAAATTGTTATAAAAAAACAAAAACATTGACCACTTCTTTGCCTTAAGGATTTTAGGAACCCTTACTAAGTTATAATCAAATCACTTGTCATTTAGTTTCACCATCTTTTTTAGTCTCTATCTCTCACACACTTGCCATTTTTCAAGACCATTCCTATTCTTCTATCACATCTATTCTATTTGTTTTCTTCAGTTATCACATTCTTCCCATTCCTTGGGAGAACTGCATTTGGCCTAAAGTTTTTTTATTGGATATTACATCCATGGAACTATGTAGGCATTATCCTCTTGCCTAGAGCATATAGAGCTAGCTCAACCACCCCCTTCCTTTTCTTTTATTCCCCCATTTAGTTCATTTGTTAAGTTGTCATCTATTTTCTAGGGACAATATTCGTAAGGTTTTTATTGCATTGTCTATTTGTTTGTTTTTGCTTATTTTATTTGTTTGTCTACCTATTTATTTGATTTCAAAAATATTTCCTTGATTTAGTTTATGTGTGTTCATTGGGTGATTCCTTGGCCACACTTACACTTGAATCCATCCATATTCATACATTTACATTGTCATCATGGTTTCTATTATTAGTGAATTATTTTCTATTGAGTATTGGATTATGAGAATCCATCCTCATGCATATTTTGGCCAAGTCTTTATGGTGTTCTATAATGAAGCCTACCATCACATGCTATAACAAACCTCAACATTATGAAGTCTATTCAGCAATGGTGGCATCTCTTCAACACTGACATCATGATTCCATCGTAATCATATCCCAAATAGAGTAATTAAACATGAAAGAATTTTAACCTTTATTAGTTCTAATGAGCATCTCCCTACTAGTAGGTTGTTCCAATTCATCATTTCCCTTTTTGTTAAGTTATCATCATCCTTGGCCAAATTTATCATGTTTGCCATAATCGGGGACCAATTATTATAACCACCTATGGGAAAATCATTGCACATCATCCCACCTGTATTTCTCAATGATTATAACCATCATTGGGAAAATAATTATCTTGTCATCACTTTACTCTTTCTACCTATACAGGGGTATGTTACTATCTTATTTGTCTATCCTAACTGGGGTAGCTCCACCTTCTCAATGATTATAATCACCTTTGGGCAAATTATTATGTTATCATATCATGTTGCCACTATTAGGGTACAATGCTTATAACCACCTTTGGGAAAACCATTTTACACTGTCCCACTTGCATTATCAATGATTTTGATTACTTTTTCACTATCATTATGTTTTCACCTCATCATCTTTCCTTTCTTTGGTCCCCTTGTTTCACTTCTTTCTTTTTGAGGGACTGTTTGTTGACCTACTTGTGCTAACCATTCCCTCAGGGCGGGGTATCATACAATTAGTTTATCATCATTGAATTTGTAGGCATATATGACCTTTTCATTATTTGAGAAGATGTTACTATGATTATATATTGCAATACCTTCCCAAATAGGGGTAAACTGTAGACACCTATAACTAGCCACCGATAACCTCTAATCAGGCTTTTGGCCATTTTCCACCTAAAATACACAATTGAGCCTAAAAACACTAAAACATGCTAAATGATGTGAAACTGACATATTCAAGTGCCAATTTGGCTAGGGTATCCATAAATGGGGTAATGTAATTTATGGGCCAGCTAAATTTGATTAGATCATTCTAAGTCAAAATGCTAATTTTGCACTTGGTGCTCTAAATTGCTCTTCCCTATCAAATATTTTGCATAAGACAGATGTATTTTTTATTTATTTTTGGAAACATCCTAAATGGGAATACGGTTACAATGCATTTCATATCACCTTCCAATTCCAATCTAGTCAAACTTTGGACCAATAATAAGACATTCTAATCAATTTGGGTAATTTGTCCACAAAGTGCTTAAACATGCTTAAGAGATAATTAACCAAATCAAGGCCTAATTAATCAATGCATGGAAACTTATTGAATAATTGTTTTTCGAAATGAATACTGAATATCTTCATCATCAAGTGACCTCAATTCTTGGGAAGACATCCTTAGGCCATGAATGCCACAAATATCAGGATTCATGACTCCCATGCCTCATCAATGCCTTCCATGATGCCCTCCATGCCTCTTAATTACCCCTTATTCCAATGCCATGATGAGGATAATTACAAATTTAACTAAAAAAATTGAATTAATCTTCAACCACACATCTCAATCTTGAGATGGACGGTTCAGGGTGATTCTAGCCAAATCCAAAAATATATAAATAGGAGGCCTCATAACATCATTTCTAAGCTTAATTAGTGCAAAGTTATAATGCAAGATTGGTTCGAAAAGATTCAAGAAAATAGTGTTATAATGCCAAATTGATTCCAAGCCAAGCGATGCCACAAGCCAAAAGGTGCCAAGGAGAGATGGAGGTATCCAATCTTCCATTGCCAAGGACTTCATGAGCACAAGCTAAGAAAGCCACCACTACAAAGGCATTTGGAGCATTCCAGGAAGGTGAAGGAATTCTTATGTTTGATTCCTTGCATTTTTATTGTGTTTGTCATTTTATTTTGTTAACTAAGCTCTCCCTAGTGTCTAGGCCTAGAGATGTTATGTTATTAGTGTGTTTATTTTATTTTGTTTTCATTTTGGAACTAACACCATACTAACCATCCTCTCTTGAGTAAAATTCCTAGATCACACAGAAAGCTTAAAGCAATGGAAAAAAGGGGTGATGCACAAAATTATATATCTCCTTATCTTTTCTATGATTTCATAACAAAGATAAGACAAGGTTGAATCTGATCACACAAATCCAAACAGTCTTTATAGCATAAGTATTTCAATATGGAGGTTATATCTGATATATCAATTAATAGGGATAATATGGAGGTCTAGAAAGAGACAGTAGTGCAAGTTTTCCACACTTAACATTTGAAAAACTACTTGACACACACCATATGACTTGAAAAAATATGACTTACTCATAGAAAGGTAAGAATGAAGAGCACAAATGCAAGGATATTGAACATCAACACTATCAATCACCAATAATTCACCATACAACACTAATTGTGAGATGAAGAAGGTATAAACAACTTGTATTCACTTCAAAAGCAACAAAAATTATCAATTTTAGTAGGGCTTCACCATACTAACATGAAGGATCCCTTACAATGTTATTTTAGGAGTATATATAGAAGAATGGATGCAAGAGAGAGAGAGAGAGAGAGAGAGAGAGAGAGAGAGAGAGAGAGAGAGAGAGAGAGAGAGAGAGAGAGGAGAGAGAGAGAGAGAGAGAGAGAGAGAGAGAGAGAGAGAGAGAGAGAGAGAGGGTGGATGTGAATAAAGTTCATTATGACTATCATCCATCATAAAACTAGTTATAACTTCAATGAAAGGTGAAAAAATAGTCCTATGATTCCTTTTCTACATGGTTTAGCTTTGATTAATGGTGGAATCATGAAAGGTGGTGTAAAATTGGATATTAGCCTTGTATGACACATCCTTATTCTCTTGAAACTACCCTTTCTTGATTGAAGAGTTATAAGCTTATGTCTCGACACATCTGTTACTTACTCTCCTTGACATCTTTTTATGCCATTCTTGTCTCTTTCGATGCATATTTCATGTTGGTAAAAGTGAGACTTAAAAATTAAACCTATTCATACTATAATATCTATCATTGGAACCTACAATTTCATGTTTAAGCTTCTTCAATCCAATGGAATGTAGTGTAGACACGTCTATCCCTTCATAAAAGGTATAGTCTTTGTTTGAAGACTGCCACAATAATCTTGTCAACCTCATAGATGTCTTGTAGAAGATCATGCAACCTCTACCTCTCTTGTAGACCATATTCAAGTGATGATATGTCCATTAACATACTAGTAAAATGGTTAGATAATTCTGTAGGTGTCCATCAAGAGCATATGCAACTGTCATAAGGTCTCAAAGATAGTACTTTACTAAAAATAACCTTTAAGACTCCTATCTAGGATTCTTAGATGTAAGACTAAAGTTTACCAAGATACCTTATTCATCACTACCTATAAAATCTTGGTTCATAGAGCAATTACCCTAGAATGAGCTTGAAACAATTGATAGAGGTATGTATTTGTCTTTGAAGGCTCTTAACACCATGAAGTTTGTGGATTGCTTATGTATAAGCACTTGAATACTGCCTAAATTTTTTAAATTAGGCTTGCATATGATCTAGAGAGTCATGTAAGGATGATATTAGATATCTATAAGGTGTTATGGAGTTTATTATTGCCATTGATGACTTTTAAAAGGTCTATAACCTCATCCTTTCAATGCCAATAGGGGACAATCTTCATCTTGGTTTGTTTAGTGACTTAAAAATTGTCAAATAATCATGAATTCATTATGAATATATTGTGGAAGATTAATATGCATGTGTCCAAGCTTTGAAACCTTCTTCAACTGGTGAGGAAGTCCAAAGACACTCAACATCAGACAAATCACTCAAAATAGGTAGTTTTAGGCCTCTTTTTTGTGTCCTTCTCTTCACATTTTCCAATTATTGATGTAACATGTTATAATGAGGTCTAAATATGTCATTTTTGTGTTTTTAAGGCACTTCATATGCATTGGATTCACTTAGACAAGCATTCATAGTCATCAAGCTCTTTGAGGGCAATAAAGGCAGTCTTGAGGTATTCACCTTCTTAATGATTATTCATAAAGTACAAGCCATTGATGGATTGAAAAATACAAATAACTTGTAGGTTATATACCTTATTAACACCCCATAATGTTATTTTTCCCCATGCACTTTCTCATTTTATTTCTCATGTGAGAATAAGACTTTGAGCTTACAGTCCTGTAGCCTATTCGAGATGAGTGTCTTATACCAAAAAGATATTTTCATGCTTATTTTTGGTTAGAAACACCTACCCTAGGTTTTATACATTATATATGAGGTTTATATGTGGTTTTACAAATCAATTGGTTCCCCTACTGGCCTTAAGACTTGATTTAGCCATGGTTGGGTTTTCTTGGCAGTTTAGGGGTTTTCACCCTAATTGTCTTATTTTTATGTTTCATTAACTTGACCACCTATATAATCATTTTTTAAACTTTACCTATGGTCCCTCAAACTCAACAAGAACCTCAAAAATTCAATTTAAACAAAAAAAAAGCATCTTCTTTCCATATTCTAGTGTACAGGCTTATAGGCGTGCATTCCCAGCTTAAACCCCATTACCACCCTGCTCTTATATTGG